>CAXAAD010000234.1:0-425715 GCA_963966675.1 Lasioglossum calceatum
GTATAACGTATAACGTATAACGTATAACGTAGAACGTATAACGCATAACGTATAACGCAAAACGTATAACGTATAACGTATAACGTATAACGTATAACGTATAACGTATAACGTATAACGTATAATGTATAACGTATAACGTCTAACGTATAACGTATAACGTATAACGTATAACGTATAACGTATAACGTATAACGTATAACGTATAACGTATAACGAATATCGCATAACGTATAACGCATAACGTATAACGTATAACGTATAACGTATAACGTGTAACGTATAACGTATAACGTATAACGTATAACGTATAACGTATAACGTATAACGTATAACGTATAACGTATAACGTATAACGTATAACGTATAACGTATAACGCATAACGAATATCGTTTAAAGTATAACGTATAAGGTATAAGGTATAACGTATAAGGTATAAGGTATAACGTATAACGTATAACTTATAACTTATAACGTATAACGTATAACGTATAACGTATAACGTATAACGTATAACGTATAACGTATAACGTATAACTTATAACGTATAACGTATAACGTATAACGTATAACGTATAACGTATAAGGTATAAGGTATAACGTATAACGTATAACGTATAACGTATAACGTATAACGTATAACGTATAACGTATAACGTATAACGTATAACATATAACGTATAACGTATAACGTATAACGTATAACGAATATCGCATTACGTATAACGCATAACGTATAACGCATAACGTATAACGTATAACGAATATCGCATAACGTATAACGCATAACGTATAACGCATAACGTATAACGTATAACGTATAACTTATAACGTATAACGTATAACGTATAACGTATAACGTATAACGTATAACGTATAACGTATAACGTATAACGTATAACGTATAACGTATAACGTATAACGTATAACGTATAAGGTATAAGGTATAACGTATAACGTATAACGTATAACGTATAACGTATAACGTATAACGTATAACGTATAACGTATAACGTATATCGCATAACGTATAACGTATAACGTATAACGTATAACGTATAACGTATAACGTATAACGTATAACGTATAACGTATAACGTATAACGTATAACGTATAACGTATAAGGTATAAGGTATAAGGTATAACGTATAACGTATAACGTATAACGCAAAACGTATAACGTATAACTTATAACGTATAACGTATAACGTATAACGTATAACGTATAACGTATAACGTATAACGTATAACGTATAACGTATAACGTATAACGTATAACGTATAACGTATAACGTATAAGGTATAAGGTATAACGTATAACGTATAACGTATAACGTATAACGTATAACGTATAACGTATAACGTATAACGTATAACGTATAACGCATAACGAATATCGTTTAAAGTATAACGTATAACGTATAACGTATAACGTATAACGTATAACTTATAACGTATAACGTAGAACGTATAACGCATAACGTATAACGTATAACGTATAACGCATAACGAATATCGTTTAAAGTATAACGTATAACGTATAACTTATAACGTATAACGTATAACGTATAACGTATAACGTATAACGTATAACGTATAAGGTATAAGGTATAACGTATAACGTATAACGTATAACGTATAACGTATAACGTATAACGTATAACGTATAACGTATAACGTATAACGTATAACGTATAACGTATAACGTATATCGCATAACGTATAACGTATAACGTATAACGTATAACGTATAACGTATAACGTATAACGTATAACGTATAACGAATATCGCATAACGTATAACGCATAACGTATAACGCATAACGTATAACGTATAACGTATAACGTATAACGTATAACGTATAACGTATAACGTATAACGTATAACGTATAACGTATAACGTATAACGTATATCGCATAACGTATAACGTATTACGTATAACGTATGACGTATAACGTATAACGTATAACGTATAACGTATAACGTATAACGAATATCGCATAACGTATAACGCATAACGTATAACGCATAACGTATAACGTATAACGTATAACGTATAACGTATAACGTATAACGTATAACGTATAACGTATAACGTATAACGTATAACGTATAACGTATAACGTATAACGTATAACGTATAACGTATAACGTATAACGTATAACGTAGAACGTATAACGCATAACGTATAACGCAAAACGTATAACGTATAACGTATAACGTATAACGTATAACGTATATCGTATAACGTATAACGTATAACGTATAACGTATAACGTATAACGTATAACGTATAACGTATAACGCAAAACGTATAACGTATAACTTATAACGTATAACGTATAACGTATAACGTATAACGTATAACGTATAACGTATAACGTATAACGTATAACGTATAAGGTATAAGGTATAACGTATAACGTATAACGTATAACGTATAACGTCTAACGTATAACGTATAACGTATAACGTATAACGTATAACGTATAACGTATAACGTATAACGTATAACGTATAACGTATAACGTATAACGTATAACGTATAACGTATAACGTATAACGCATAACGAATATCGTTTAAAGTATAACGTATAACGTATAACGTATAACGTATAACGTATAACGTATAACGTATAACGTATAACGTATAACGTATAACGTATAACGTATAACGTATAACGTATAAGGTATAACGTATAACGTATAACGTATAACGTATAACGTATAACGTATAACGTATAACGTATAACGTATAACGTATATCGCATAACGCATAACGTATAACGTATAACGTATAACGTATAACGTATAACGTATAACGTATAACGTATAACGTATAACGTATAACGTATAACGTATAACGTATAACGTATAACGTATAACGTATAACGTATAACGTATAACGTATAACGCATAACGAATATCGTTTAAAGTATAACGTATAACGTATAACGTATAACGTATAACGTATAACGTATAACGTATAACGTATAACGTATAACGTATAACGAATATCGCATAACGTATAACGCATAACGTATAACGTATAACGTATAACGTATAACGTATAACGTATAACGTATAACGTATAACGTATAACGTATAACGTATAACGTACAACGTATAACGTATAACGTATAACGTATAACGTATAACGTATAACGTATAACGTATAACGTATAACGTATAACGTATAACGTATAACGTATAACGTATAACGTATAACGTATAACGTATAACGTATAACGTATAACGTATAACGTATAACGTATAACGTATAACGTATAACGTATAACGTATAACGTATAACGTATAACGTATAACGTATAACGTATAACGTATAACGTATAACGTATAACGTATAACGCATAACGAATATCGTTTAAAGTATAACGTATAAGGTATAACGTATAACGTATAACTTATAACTTATAACGTATAACGTATAACGTATAACGTATAACGTATAACGTTTAAAGTATAACGTATAACGTATAACGTATAACGTATAACGTATAACGTATAACGTATAACGTATAACGTATAACGCATAACGAATATCGTTTAAAGTATAACGTATAACGTATAACGTATAACGTATAACTTATAACGTATAACGTATAACGTATAACGTATAACGTATAACGTATAACGTATAACGTATAACGTATAAGGTATAAGGTATAACGTATAACGTATAACGTATAACGTATAACGTATAACGTATAACGTATAACGTATAACGTATAACGTATAACGTATAACGTATAACGTATATCGCATAACGTATAACGTATAACGTATAACGTATAACGTATAACGTATAACGTATAACGTATAACGAATATCGCATAACGTATAACGCATAACGTATAACGTATAACGTATAACGAATATCGCATAACGTATAACGCATAACGTATAACGTATAACGTATAACGTATAACGTATAACGTATAACGTATAACGTATAACGTATAACGTATAACGTATAACGTATAACGTATAACGTATATCGCATAACGTATAACGTATAACGTATAACGTATGACGTATAACGTATAACGTATAACGTATAACGTATAACGTATAACGAATATCGCATAACGTATAACGCATAACGTATAACGCATAACGTATAACGTATAACGTATAACGTATAACGTATAACGTATAACGTATAACGTATAACGTATAACGTATAACGTATAACGTATAACGTATAACGTATAACGTATAACGTATAACGTATAACGTATAACGTATAACGTATAACGTATAACGTATAACGTAGAACGTATAACGCATAACGTATAACGCAAAACGTATAACGTATAACGTATAACGTATAACGTATAACGTATATCGTATAACGTATAACGTATAACGTATAACGTATAACGTATAACGTATAACGTATAACGTATAACGCAAAACGTATAACGTATAACTTATAACGTATAACGTATAACGTATAACGTATAACGTATAACGTATAACGTATAACGTATAACGTATAACGTATAAGGTATAAGGTATAACGTATAACGTATAACGTATAACGTATAACGTCTAACGTATAACGTATAACGTATAACGTATAACGTATAACGTATAACGTATAACGTATAACGAATATCGCATAACGTATAACGCATAACGTATAACGTATAACGTATAACGTATAACGTATAACGTATAACGTATAACGTATAACGTATAACGTATAACGTATAACGCATAACGAATATCGTTTAAAGTATAACGTATAACGTATAACGTATAACGTATAACGTATAACGTATAACGTATAACGTATAACGTATAACGTATAACGTATAACGTATAACGTATAACGTATAAGGTATAACGTATAACGTATAACGTATAACGTATAACGTATAACGTATAACGTATAACGTATAACGTATATCGCATAACGTATAACGTATAACGTATAACGTATAACGTATAACGTATAACGTATAACGTATAACGTATAACGTATAACGTATAACGTATAACGTATAACGTATAACGTATAACGTATAACGTATAACGAATATCGCATAACGTATAACGCATAACGTATAACGCATAACGTATAACGTATAACGTATAACGTATAACGTATAACGTATAACGTATAACGTATAACGTATAACGTAGAACGTATAACGCATAACGTATAACGCAAAACGTATAACGTATAACGTATAACGTATAACGTATAACGTATATCGTATAACGTATAACGTATAACGTATAACGTATAAGGTATTAGGTATAACGTATAACGTATAACGTATAACGTATAACGTATAACGTCTAACGTATAACGTATAACGTATAACGTATAACGTATAACGTATAAGGTATAAGGTATAACGTATAACGTATAACGTATAACGCATAACGAATATCGTTTAAAGTATAACGTATAACGTATAACGTATAACGTATAACGTATAACGTATAACGTATAACGTATAACGTATAACGTATAACGTATAACGAATATCGCATAACGTATAACGCATAACGTATAACGTATAACGTATAACGTATAACGTATAACGTATAACGTATAACGTATAACGTATAACGTATAACGTATAACGTATAACGTATAACGTATAACGTATAACGTATAACGTATAACGTATAACGTATAACGTATAACGTATAACGTATAACGTATAACGTATAACGTATAACGTATAACGTATAACGTATAACGTATAACGTATAACGTATAACGTATAACGTATAACGTATAACGTATAACGTATAACGTATAACGTATAACGTATAACGTATAACGTATAACGTATAACGTATAACGTATAACGTATAACGTATAACGTATAACGTATAACGCATAACGAATATCGTTTAAAGTATAACGTATAAGGTATAACGTATAACGTATAACTTATAACTTATAACGTATAACGTATAACGTATAACGTATAACGTATAACGTTTAAAGTATAACGTATAACGTATAACGTATAACGTATAACGTATAACGTATAACGTATAACGTATAACGTATAACGCATAACGAATATCGTTTAAAGTATAACGTATAACGTATAACGTATAACGTATAACTTATAACGTATAACGTATAACGTATAACGTATAACGTATAACGTATAACGTATAACGTATAACGTATAAGGTATAAGGTATAACGTATAACGTATAACGTATAACGTATAACGTATAACGTATAACGTATAACGTATATCGTATAACGTATAACGTATAACGTATATCGCATAACGTATAACGTATAACGTATAACGTATAACGTATAACGTATAACGTATAACGTATAACGAATATCGCATAACGTATAACGCATAACGTATAACGTATAACGTATAACGAATATCGCATAACGTATAACGCATAACGTATAACGTATAACGTATAACGAATATCGTTTAAAGTATAACGTATAACGTATAACGTATAACGTATAACGTATAACTTATAACGTATAACGTATAACGTATAACGCATAACGAATATCGTTTAAAGTATAACGTATTACGTATAACGTATAACGTATAACGCATAACGAATATCGTTTAAAATATAACGTATAACGTATAACGTATAACGTATAACGTATAACGTATAACTTATAACGTATAACGTATAACGTATAACGTATAACGTATAACGTATAAGGTATAAGGTATAACGTATAACGTATATCGTATAACGTATAACGTATAACGTATAACGTATAACGTATAACGTATAACGTATAACGTATATCGCATAACGTATAACGTATAACGTATAACGTATAACGTATAACGTATAACGTATAACGTATAACGTATAACGTATAACGTATAACGAATATCGCATAACGTATAACGCATAACGTATAACGCATAACGTATAACGTATAACGTATAACGTATAACGTATAACGTATAACGTATAACGTATAACGTATAACGTATAACGTATAACGTATAACGTATAACGTATAACGTATAACGTATAACGTAGAACGTATAACGCATAACGTATAACGCAAAACGTATAACGTATAACGTATAACGTATAACGTATAACGTATATCGTATAACGTATAACGTATAACGTATAACGTATAACGTATAACGTATAACGTATAACGTATAACGCAAAACGTATAACGTATAACTTATAACGTATAACGTATAACGTATAACGTATAACGTATAACGTATAACGTATAACGTATAACGTATAACGTATAACTTATAACGTATAACGTAGATGGTATAACGCATAACGTATAACGTATAACGTATAACGTATAACGTATAACGCATAACGAATATCGTTTAAAGTGTAACGTATAACGTATAACGTATAACGTATAACGTATAACGTATAACGCAAAACGTATAACGTATAACTTATAACGTATAACGTATAACGTATAACGTATAACGTATAACGTATAACGTATAACGTATAACGCATAACGAATATCGTTTAAAGTATAACGTATAACGTATAACGTATAACGTATAACGTATAACGTATAACGTATAACGTATAACGTATAACGTATAACGTATAACGTATAACGTATAACGTATAACGTATAACGTATAACGTATAACGTATAACGTATAACGTATAACGTATAACGTATAACGTATAACGTATAACGTATAACGTATAACGTATAACGTATAACGTATAACGTATAACGTATAACGTATAACGTATAACGTATAACGTATAACGTATAACGTATAACGCAAAACGTATAACGTATAACTTATAACGTATAACGTATAACGTATAACGTATAACGTATAACGTATAACGTATAACGTATAACGTATAAGGTATAAGGTATAACGTATAACGTATAACGTATAACGTATAACGTCTAACGTATAACGTATAACGAATATCGCATAACGTATAACGCATAACGTATAACGCATAACGTATAACGTATAACGTATAACGTATAACGTATAACGTATAACGTATAACGTATAACGTATAACGTATAACGTATAACGTATAACGTATAACGTATAACGTATAACGTATAACGTATAACGTATAACGTATAACGTATAACGTATAACGTATAACGTATAACGTATAACGTATAACGTATAACGTATAACGCATAACGAATATCGTTTAAAGTATAACGTATAACGTGTAACGTATAACGTATAACGTATAACTTATAACGTATAACGTATAACGTATAACGTATAACGTATAAGGTATAAGGTATAACGTATAACGTATAACGTATAACGTATAACGTATAACGTATAACGTATAACGTATAACGTATAACGTATAACGTATAACGTATAACGTATAACGTATAACGTATAACGTATAACGTATAACGTATAACGTATAACGTATAACGTATAACGTATAACGTATAACGTATAACGTATAACGTATAACGTATAACGTATAACGCATAACGAATATCGTTTAAAGTATAACGTATAAGGTATAACGTATAACGTATAACTTATAACTTATAACGTATAACGTATAACGTATAACGTATAACGTATAACGTATAACGTTTAAAGTATAACGTATAACGTATAACGTATAACGTATAACGTATAACGTATAACGTATAACGTATAACGTATAACGTATAACGTATAACGCATAACGAATATCGTTTAAAGTATAACGTATAACGTATAACGTATAACGTATAACTTATAACGTATAACGTATAACGTATAACGTATAACGTATAACGTATAACGTATAACGTATAACGTATAACGTATAAGGTATAAGGTATAACGTATAACGTATAACGTATAACGTATAACGTATAACGTATAACGTATAACGTATAACGTATAACGTATAACGTATATCGCATAACGTATAACGTATAACGTATAACGTATAACGTATAACGTATAACGTATAACGTATAACGAATATCGCATAACGTATAACGCATAACGTATAACGTATAACGTATAACGAATATCGCATAACGTATAACGCATAACGTATAACGTATAACGTATAACGTATAACGTATAACGTATAACGTATAACGTATAACGTATAACGTATAACGTATAACGTATAACGTATAACGTATAACGTATAACGTGTAACGTATAACGTATAACGTATAACGTATAACGTATAACGTATAACGTATAACGTATAACGTATAACGCATAACGAATATCGTTTAAAGTATAACGTATAACGTATAACGTATAACTTATAACGTATAACGTATAACGTATAACGTATAACGAATATCGCATAACGTATAACGCATAACGTATAACGTATAACGTATAACGTATAACGTATAACGTATAACGTATAACGTATAACGTATAACGTATAACGTATAACGTATAACGTATAACGTATAACGTATAACGTATAACGTATAACGTATAACGTATAACGTATAACGTATAACGTATAACGTATAACGTATAACGCATAACGAATATCGTTTAAAGTATAACGTATAACGTATAACGTATAACGTATAACGTATAACTTATAACGTATAACGTATAACGTATAACGTATAACGTATATTGTATAAGGTATAACGTATAACGTATAACGTATAACGTATAACGTATAACGTATAACGTATAACGTATAACGTATAACGTATAACGTATAACGTATAACGTATAACGTATAACGTATAACGTATAACGTATAACGTATAACGTATAACGTATAACGTATAACGTATAACGTATAACGTATAACGTATAACGTATAACGTATAACGTATAACGTATAACGTATAACGTATAACGTATAACGTATAACGTATAACGCATAACGAATATCGTTTAAAGTATAACGTATAAGGTATAACGTATAACGTATAACTTATAACGTATAACGTATAACGTATAACGTATAACGTATAACGTATAACGTATAACGTATAACGTATAACGTATAACGTATAACGTATAACGTATAACGTATAACGTATAACGTATAACGTATAACGTATAACGTATAACGTATAACGTATAACGTATAACGCATAACGAATATCGTTTAAAGTATAACGTATAAGGTATAACGTATAACGTATAACTTATAACGTATAACGTATAACGTATAACGTATAACGTATAACGTATAACGTATAACGTATAACGTATAACGTATAACGTATAACGTATAAGGTATAAGGTATAACGTATAACGTATAACGTATAACGTATAACGTCTAACGTATAACGTATAACGTATAACGTATAACGTATAACGTATAACGTATAACGTATAACGTATAACGAATATCGCATAACGTATAACGCATAACGTATAACGTATAACGTATAACGTATAACGTATAACGTATAACGTATAACGTATAACGTATAACGTATAACGTATAACGTATAAGGTATAACGTATAACGTATAACGTATAACGTATAACGTATAACGTATAACGTATAACGTATAACGTATAACGTATAACGTATAACGTATAACGTATAACGTATAACGTATAACGTATAACGTATAACGTATAACGTATAACGTATAACGTATAACGTATAACGTATAACGTATAACGAATATCGCATAACGTATAACGCATAACGTATAACGTATAACGTATAACGTATAACGTATAACGTATAACGTATAACGTATAACGTATAACGTATAACGTATAACGTATAACGTATAACGTATAACGTATAACGTATAACGTATAACGTATAACGTATAACGCATAACGAATATCGTTTAAAGTATAACGTATAACGTATAACGTATAACGTATAACTTATAACGTATAACGTATAACGTATAACGCATAACGAATATCGTTTAAAGTATAACGTATAACGTATAACGTATAACGTATAACGCATAACGAATATCGTTTAAAGTATAACGTATAACGTATAACGTATAACGTATAACGTATAACGTATATCGCATAACGTATAACGTATAACGTATAACGTATAACGTATAACGTATAACGTATAACGTATAACTTATAACGTATAACGTATAACGTATAACGTATAACGTATAACGTATAACGTATAACGTATAACGCATAACGAATATCGTTTAAAGTATAACGTATAAGGTATAAGGTATAACGTATAACGTATAACGTATAACGTATAACGTATAACGTATAACGTATAACGTATAACGTATAACGAATATCGCATAACGTATAACGCATAACGTATAACGTATAACGTATAACGTATAACGTATAACGTATAACGTATAACGTATAACGTATAACGTATAACGTATAACGTATAACGTATAACGTATAACGTATAACGTATAACGTATAACGTATAACGTATAACGTATAACGTATAACGTATAACGCATAACGAATATCGTTTAAAGTATAACGTATAACGTATAACGTATAACGTATAACTTATAACGTATAACGTATAACGTATAACGCATAACGAATATCGTTTAAAGTATAACGTATAACGTATAACGTATAACGTATAACGCATAACGAATATCGTTTAAAGTATAACGTATAACGTATAACGTATAACGTATAACGTATAACTTATAACGTATAACGTATAACGTATAACGTATAACGTATAACGTATAAGGTATAAGGTATAACGTATAACGTATAACGTATAACGTATAACGTATAACGTATAACGTATAACGTATAACGTATATCGCATAACGTATAACGTATAACGTATAACGTATAACGTATAACGTATAACGTATAACGTATAACTTATAACGTATAACGTATAACGTATAACGTATAACGTATAACGTATAACGTATAACGTATAACGCATAACGAATATCGTTTAAAGTATAACGTATAAGGTATAAGGTATAACGTATAACGTATAACTTATAACTTATAACGTATAACGTATAACGTATAACGTATAACGTATAACGTATAACGTATAACGAATATCGCATAACGTATAACGCATAACGTATAACGTATAACGTATAACGTATAACGTATAACGTATAACGTATAACGTATAACGTATAACGTATAACGTATAACGTATAACGTATAACGTATAACGTATAACGTAT
The DNA here is from genome assembly GCA_963966675.1 of Lasioglossum calceatum. Classification (NCBI taxonomy): domain Eukaryota; kingdom Metazoa; phylum Arthropoda; class Insecta; order Hymenoptera; family Halictidae; genus Lasioglossum; species Lasioglossum calceatum. The sequence continues at coordinate 12,143 of CAXAAD010000234.1, forward strand.
AACGTATAACGTATAACGTATAACGTATAACGTATAACGTATAACGTATAACGTATAACGTATAACGCATAACGAATATCGTTTAAAGTATAACGTATAACGTATAACGTATAACGTATAACGTATAACGTATAACGTATAACGTATAACGTATAACGTATAACGTATAACGTATATCGCATAACGTATAACGTATAACGTATAACGTATAACGTATAACGTATAACGTATAACGAATATCGCATAACGTATAACGCATAACGTATAACGCATAACGTATAACGTATAACGTATAACGTATAACGTATAACGTATAACGTATAACGTATAACGTATAACGTATAACGTATAACGTATAACGTATAACTCAAAACGAATATCGTTTAAAGTATAACGTATAACGTATAACGTATAACGTATAACTTATAACGTATAACGTATAACGTATAACGTATAACGTATAACGTATAAGGTATAAGGTATAACGTATAACGTATAACGTATAACGTATAACGTATAACGTATAACGTATAACGTATAACGTATAACTCATAACGAATATCGTTTAAAGTATAACGTATAACGTATAACGTATAACGTATAACGTATAACGTATAACGTATAACGTATAACGTATAACGTATAACGTATAACTTATAACGTATAACGTATAACGTATAACGCATAACGAATATCGTTTAAAGTATAACGTATAAAGTATAACGTATAACGTATAACGTATAACGTATACCGTATAACGTATAACGTATAACGTATAACGTATAACGCATAACGAATATCGTTTAAAGTATAACGTATAACGTATAACGTATAACGTATAACTTATAACGTATAACGTATAACGTATAACGTATAACGTATAACGTATAACGTATAAGGTATAAGGTATAACGTATAACGTATAACGTATAACGTATAACGTATAACGTATAACGTATAACGTATAACGTATAACGTATAACGTATATCGCATAACGTATAACGTATAACGTATAACGTACAACGTATAACGTATAACGTATAACGTATAACGAATATCGCATAACGTATAACGCATAACGTATAACGTATAACGTATAACGTATAACGTATAACGTATAACGTATAACGTATAACGTATAACGTATAACGTATAACGTATAACGTATAACGTATAACGTATAACGTATAACGTATAACGTATAACGTATAACGTATAACGTATAACGTATAACGTATAACGTATAACGTATAACGTATAACGTATAACGTATAACGTATAACGTATAACGCATAACGAATATCGTTTAAAGTATAACGTATAACGTATAACGTATAACGTATAACGTATAACGTATAACGTATAACGTATAACGTATAACGTACAACGTATAACGTATAACGTATAACGTATATCGCATAACGTATAACGTATAACGTATAACGTATAACGTATAACGTATAACGTATAACGTATAACGTATAACGTATAACGTATAACGAATATCGCATAACGTATAACGCATAACGTATAACGCATAACGCATAACGTATAACGTATAACGTATAACGTATAACGTATAACGTATAACGTATAACGTATAACGTATAACGTATAACGTATAACGTATAACGTAGAACGTATAACGCATAACGTATAACGCAAAACGTATAACGTATAACGTATAACGTATAACGTATAACTTATAACGTATAACGTATAACGTATAACGCATAACGAATATCGTTTAAAGTATAACGTATAACGTATAACGTATAACGTATAACGCATAACGAATATCGTTTAAAGTATAACGTATAACGTATAACGTATAACGTATAACGTATAACTTATAACGTATAACGTATAACGTATAACGTATAACGTATAACGTATAAGGTATAAGGTATAACGTATAACGTATAACGTATAACGTATAACGTATAACGTATAACGTATAACGTATAACGTATATCGCATAACGTATAACGTATAACGTATAACGTATAACGTATAACGTATAACGTATAACGTATAACTTATAACGTATAACGTATAACGTATAACGTATAACGTATAACGTATAACGTATAACGTATAACGCATAACGAATATCGTTTAAAGTATAACGTATAAGGTATAAGGTATAACGTATAACGTATAACTTATAACTTATAACGTATAACGTATAACGTATAACGTATAACGTATAACGTATAACGTATAACGAATATCGCATAACGTATAACGCATAACGTATAACGTATAACGTATAACGTATAACGTATAACGTATAACGTATAACGTATAACGTATAACGTATAACGTATAACGTATAACGTATAACGTATAACGTATAACGTATAACGTATAACGTATAACGTATAACGTATAACGTATAACGTATAACGTATAACGTATAACGCATAACGAATATCGTTTAAAGTATAACGTATAACGTATAACGTATAACGTATAACGTATAACGTATAACGTATAACGTATAACGTATAACGTATAACGTATATCGCATAACGTATAACGTATAACGTATAACGTATAACGTATAACGTATAACGTATAACGAATATCGCATAACGTATAACGCATAACGTATAACGCATAACGTATAACGTATAACGTATAACGTATAACGTATAACGTATAACGTATAACGTATAACGTATAACGTATAACGTATAACGTATAACGTATAACTCAAAACGAATATCGTTTAAAGTATAACGTATAACGTATAACGTATAACGTATAACTTATAACGTATAACGTATAACGTATAACGTATAACGTATAACGTATAAGGTATAAGGTATAACGTATAACGTATAACGTATAACGTATAACGTATAACGTATAACGTATAACGTATAACGTATAACTCATAACGAATATCGTTTAAAGTATAACGTATAACGTATAACGTATAACGTATAACGTATAACGTATAACGTATAACGTATAACGTATAACGTATAACGTATAACTTATAACGTATAACGTATAACGTATAACGCATAACGAATATCGTTTAAAGTATAACGTATAAAGTATAACGTATAACGTATAACGTATAACGTATAACGTATAACGTATACCGTATAACGTATAACGTATAACGTATAACGTATAACGCATAACGAATATCGTTTAAAGTATAACGTATAACGTATAACGTATAACGTATAACTTATAACGTATAACGTATAACGTATAACGTATAACGTATAACGTATAACGTATAAGGTATAAGGTATAACGTATAACGTATAACGTATAACGTATAACGTATAACGTATAACGTATAACGTATAACGTATAACGTATAACGTATATCGCATAACGTATAACGTATAACGTATAACGTACAACGTATAACGTATAACGTATAACGTATAACGAATATCGCATAACGTATAACGCATAACGTATAACGTATAACGTATAACGTATAACGTATAACGTATAACGTATAACGTATAACGTATAACGTATAACGTATAACGTATAACGTATAACGTATAACGTATAACGTATAACGTATAACGTATAACGTATAACGTATAACGTATAACGTATAACGTATAACGTATAACGTATAACGTATAACGTATAACGTATAACGTATAACGTATAACGCATAACGAATATCGTTTAAAGTATAACGTATAACGTATAACGTATAACGTATAACGTATAACGTATAACGTATAACGTATAACGTATAACGTACAACGTATAACGTATAACGTATAACGTATATCGCATAACGTATAACGTATAACGTATAACGTATAACGTATAACGTATAACGTATAACGTATAACGTATAACGTATAACGTATAACGAATATCGCATAACGTATAACGCATAACGTATAACGCATAACGCATAACGTATAACGTATAACGTATAACGTATAACGTATAACGTATAACGTATAACGTATAACGTATAACGTATAACGTATAACGTATAACGTATAACGTAGAACGTATAACGCATAACGTATATCGCAAAACGTATAACGTATAACGTATAACGTATAACGTATAACGTATAACGTATAACGTATAACGTATAACGTATAACGTATAACGTATAACGTATAACGTATAACGTATAACGTATAACGTATAACGTATAACGTATAACGTATAACGTATAACGTATAACGAATATCGCATAACGTATAACGCATAACGTATAACGTATAACGTATAACGTATAACGTATAACGTATAACGTATAACGTATAACGTATAACGTATAACGTATAACGTATAACGTATAACGTATAACGTATAACGTATAACGCATAACGAATATCGTTTAAAGTATAACGTATAACGTATAACGTATAACGTATAACGTATAACTTATAACGTATAACGTATAACGTATAACGCATAACGAATATCGTTTAAAGTATAACGTATAAAGTATAACGTATAACGTATAACGTATAACGTATACCGTATAACGTATAACGTATAACGTATAACGCATAACGAATATCGTTTAAAGTATAACGTATAACGTATAACGTATAACGTATAACTTATAACGTATAACGTATAACGTATAACGTATAACGTATAACGTATAACGTATAACGTATAAGGTATAAGGTATAACGTATAACGTATAACGTATAACGTATAACGTATAACGTATAACGTATAACGTATAACGTATAACGTATAACGTATATCGCATAACGTATAACGTATAACGTATAACGTACAACGTATAACGTATAACGTATAACGTATAACGAATATCGCATAACGTATAACGCATAACGTATAACGTATAACGTATAACGTATAACGTATAACGTATAACGTATAACGTATAACGTATAACGTATAACGTATAACGTATAACGTATAACGTATAACGTATAACGTATAACGTATAACGTATAACGTATAACGTATAACGTATAACGTATAACGTATAACGTATAACGTATAACGTATAACGTATAACGTATAACGTATAACGTATAACGTATAACGTATAACGTATAACGTATAACGTATAACGTATAACGAATATCGCATAACGTATAACGCATAACGTATAACGTATAACGTATAACGTATAACGTATAACGTATAACGTATAACGTATAACGTATAACGTATAACGTATAACGTATAACGTATAACGTATAACGTATAACGTATAACGCATAACGAATATCGTTTAAAGTATAACGTATAACGTATAACGTATAACGTATAACGTATAACTTATAACGTATAACGTATAACGTATAACGCATAACGAATATCGTTTAAAGTATAACGTATAAAGTATAACGTATAACGTATAACGTATAACGTATACCGTATAACGTATAACGTATAACGTATAACGCATAACGAATATTGTTTAAAGTATAACGTATAACGTATAACGTATAACGTATAACGTATAACGTATAACGTATAACGTATAACGTATAACGTATAACGTATAACGTATAACGTATAACGTATAACGTATAACGTATATCGCATAACGTATAACGTATAACGTATAACGTATAACGTATAACGTATAACGTATAACGTATAACGTATAACGTATAACGTATAACGAATATCGCATAACGTATAACGCATAACGTATAACGCATAACGCATAACGTATAACGTATAACGTATAACGTATAACGTATAACGTATAACGTATAACGTATAACGTATAACGTATAACGTATAACTTATAACGTAGAACGTATAACGCATAACGTATAACGCAAAACGTATAACGTATAACGTATAACGTATAACGTATAACGTATAACGTATAACGTATAACGTATAACGTATAACGTATAACGTATAACGTATAACGTATAACGTATAACGTATAACGTATAACGTATAACGTATAACGAATATCGCATAACGTATAACGCATAACGTATAACGTATAACGTATAACGTATAACGTATAACGTATAACGTATAACGTATAACGTATAACGTATAACGTATAACGTATAACGTATAACGTATAACGTATAACGTATAACGTATAACGCATAACGAATATCGTTTAAAGTATAACGTATAACGTATAACGTATAACGTATAACGTATAACTTATAACGTATAACGTATAACGTATAACGCATAACGAATATCGTTTAAAGTATAACGTATAAAGTATAACGTATAACGTATAACGTATAACGTATACCGTATAACGTATAACGTATAACGTATAACGCATAACGAATATCGTTTAAAGTATAACGTATAACGTATAACGTATAACGTATAACTTATAACGTATAACGTATAACGTATAACGTATAACGTATAACGTATAACGTATAACGTATAAGGTATAAGGTATAACGTATAACGTATAACGTATAACGTATAACGTATAACGTATAACGTATAACGTATAACGTATAACGTATAACGTATATCGCATAACGTATAACGTATAACGTATAACGTACAACGTATAACGTATAACGTATAACGTATAACGAATATCGCATAACGTATAACGCATAACGTATAACGTATAACGTATAACGTATAACGTATAACGTATAACGTATAACGTATAACGTATAACGTATAACGTATAACGTATAACGTATAACGTATAACGTATAACGTATAACGTATAACGTATAACGTATAACGTATAACGTATAACGTATAACGTATAACGTATAACGTATAACGTATAACGTATAACGTATAACGTATAACGTATAACGTATAACGAATATCGCATAACGTATAACGCATAACGTATAACGTATAACGTATAACGTATAACGTATAACGTATAACGTATAACGTATAACGTATAACGTATAACGTATAACGTATAACGTATAACGTATAACGTATAACGTATAACGCATAACGAATATCGTTTAAAGTATAACGTATAACGTATAACGTATAACGTATAACGTATAACTTATAACGTATAACGTATAACGTATAACGCATAACGAATATCGTTTAAAGTATAACGTATAAAGTATAACGTATAACGTATAACGTATAACGTATACCGTATAACGTATAACGTATAACGTATAACGCATAACGAATATCGTTTAAAGTATAACGTATAACGTATAACGTATAACGTATAACTTATAACGTATAACGTATAACGTATAACGTATAACGTATAACGTATAACGTATAACGTATAAGGTATAAGGTATAACGTATAACGTATAACGTATAACGTATAACGTATAACGTATAACGTATAACGTATAACGTATAACGTATAACGTATAACGTATATCGCATAACGTATAACGTATAACGTATAACGTACAACGTATAACGTATAACGTATAACGTATAACGAATATCGCATAACGTATAACGCATAACGTATAACGTATAACGTATAACGTATAACGTATAACGTATAACGTATAACGTATAACGTATAACGTATAACGTATAACGTATAACGTATAACGTATAACGTATAACGTATAACGTATAACGTATAACGTATAACGTATAACGTATAACGTATAACGTATAACGTATAACGTATAACGTATAACGTATAACGTATAACGTATAACGTATAACGTATAACGTATAACGTATAACGTATAACGTATAACGAATATCGCATAACGTATAACGCATAACGTATAACGTATAACGTATAACGTATAACGTATAACGTATAACGTATAACGTATAACGTATAACGTATAACGTATAACGTATAACGTATAACGTATAACGTATAACGTATAACGCATAACGAATATCGTTTAAAGTATAACGTATAACGTATAACGTATAACGTATAACGTATAACTTATAACGTATAACGTATAACGTATAACGCATAACGAATATCGTTTAAAGTATAACGTATAACGTATAACGTATACCGTATAACGTATAACGTATAACGTATAACGCATAACGAATATCGTTTAAAGTATAACGTATAACGTATAACGTATAACGTATAACGTATAACGTATAACGTATAAGGTATAAGGTATAACGTATAACGTATAACGTATAACGTATAACGTATAACGTATAACGTATAACGTATAACGTATAACGTATAACGTATAACGTATATCGCATAACGTATAACGTATAACGTATAACGTATAACGTATAACGTATAACGTATAACGTATAACGAATATCGCATAACGTATAACGCATAACGTATAACGTATAACGTATAACGTATAACGTATAACGTATAACGTATAACGTATAACGTATAACGTATAACGTATAACGTATAACGTATAACGTATAACGTATAACGTATAACGTATAACGTATAACGTATAACGTATAACGTATAACGTATAACGTATAACGTATAACGTATAACGTATAACGTATAACGTATAACGTATAACGTATAACGTATAACGAATATCGCATAACGTATAACGCATAACGTATAACGTATAACGTATAACGTATAACGTATAACGTATAACGTATAACGTATAACGTATAACGTATAACGTATAACGTATAACGTATAACGTATAACGTATAACGTATAACGTATAACGCATAACGAATATCGTTTAAAGTATAACGTATAACGTATATCGTATAACGTATAACGTATAACTTATAACGTATAACGTATAACGTATAACGCATAACGAATATCGTTTAAAGTATAACGTATAAAGTATAACGTATAACGTATAACGTATAACGTATACCGTATAACGTATAACGTATAACGTATAACGCATAACGAATATCGTTTAAAGTATAACGTATAACGTATAACGTATAACGTTTAACTTATAACGTATAACGTATAACGTATAACGTATAACGTATAACGTATAACGTATAAGGTATAAGGTATAACGTATAACGTATAACGTATAACGTATAACGTATAACGTATAACGTATAACGTATAACGTATAACGTATAACGTATAACGTATAACGTATATCGCATAACGTATAACGTATAACGTATAACGTATAACGTATAACGTATAACGTATAACGTATAACGAATATCGCATAACGTATAACGCATAACGTATAACGTATAACGTATAACGTATAACGTATAACGTATAACGTATAACGTATAACGTATAACGTATAACGTATAACGTATAACGTATAACGTATAACGTATAACGTATAACGTATAACGTATAACGTATAACGTATAACGTATAACGTATAACGTATAACGTATAACGTATAACGTATAACGTATAACGTATAACGTATAACGTATAACGTATAACGTATAACGTATAACGTATAACGTATAACGTATAACGTATAACGTATAACGTATAACGTATAACGTATAACGTATAACGTATAACGTATAACGTATAACGTATAACGTATAACGTATAACGTATAACGTATAACGTATAACGTATAACGTATAACGTATAACGTATAACGTATAACGTATAACGTATAACGTATAACGTATAACGTATAACGTATAACGTATAACGTATAACGTATAACGTATAACGTATAACGTATAACGTATAACGTATAACGTATAACGTATAACGTATAACGTATAACGTATAACGTATAACGTATAACGTATAACGTATAACGTATAACGTATAACGTATAACGTATAACGTATAACGTATAACGTATAACGTATAACGTATAACGTATAACGTATAACGTATAACGTATAACGTATAACGTATAACGTATAACGTATAACGTATAACGTATAACGTATAACGTATAACGTATAACGTATAACGTATAACGTATAACGTATAACGTATAACGTATAACGTATAACGTATAACGTATAACGTATAACGTATAACGTATAACGTATAACGTATAACGTATAACGTATAACGTATAACGTATAACGTATAACGTATAACGTATAACGTATAACGTATAACGTATAACGTATAACGTATAACGTATAACGTATAACGTATAACGTATAACGTATAACGTATAACGTATAACGTATAACGCATAACGAATATCGTTTAAAGTATAACGTATAACGTATATCGTATAACGTATAACGTATAACTTATAACGTATAACGTATAACGTATAACGCATAACGAATATCGTTTAAAGTATAACGTATAAAGTATAACGTATAACGTATAACGTATAACGTATACCGTATAACGTATAACGTATAACGTATAACGCATAACGAATATCGTTTAAAGTATAACGTATAACGTATAACGTATAACGTATAACTTATAACGTATAACGTATAACGTATAACGTATAACGTATAACGTATAACGTATAAGGTATAAGGTATAACGTATAACGTATAACGTATAACGTATAACGTATAACGTATAACGTATAACGTATAACGTATAACGTATAACGTATAACGTATATCGCATAACGTATAACGTATAACGTATAACGTATAACGTATAACGTATAACGTATAACGTATAACGAATATCGCATAACGTATAACGCATAACGTATAACGTATAACGTATAACGTATAACGTATAACGTATAACGTATAACGTATAACGTATAACGTATAACGTATAACGTATAACGTATAACGTATAACGTATAACGTATAACGTATAACGTATAACGTATAACGTATAACGTATAACGTATAACGTATAACGTATAACGTATAACGTATAACGTATAACGTATAACGTATAACGTATAACGTATAACGTATAACGTATAACGTATAACGTATAACGTATAACGTATAACGTATAACGTATAACGTATAACGTATAACGTATAACGTATAACGTATAACGTATAACGTATAACGTATAACGTATAACGTATAACGTATAACGTATAACGTATAACGTATAACGTATAACGTATAACGTATAACGTATAACGTATAACGTATAACGTATAACGTATAACGTATAACGTATAACGTATAACGTATAACGTATAACGTATAACGTATAACGTATAACGTATAACGTATAACGTATAACGTATAACGTATAACGTATAACGTATAACGTATAACGTATAACGTATAACGTATAACGTATAACGTATAACGTATAACGTATAACGTATAACGTATAAGGTATAAGGTATAACGTATAACGTATAACGTATAACGTATAACGTATAACGTATAACGTATAACGTATAACGTATATCGCATAACGTATAACGTATAACGTATAACGTATAACGTATAACGTATAACGTATAACGTATAACTTATAACGTATAACGTATAACGTATAACGTATAACGTATAACGTATAACGTATAACGTATAACGCATAACGAATATCGTTTAAAGTATAACGTATAAGGTATAAGGTATAACGTATAACGTATAACTTATAACTTATAACGTATAACGTATAACGTATAACGTATAACGTATAACGTATAACGTATAACGAATATCGCATAACGTATAACGCATAACGTATAACGTATAACGTATAACGTATAACGTATAACGTATAACGTATAACGTATAACGTATAACGTATAACGTATAACGTATAACGTATAACGTATAACGTATAACGTATAACGTATAACGTATAACGTATAACGTATAACGTATAACGTATAACGTATAACGTATAACGTATAACGTATAACGCATAACGAATATCGTTTAAAGTATAACGTATAACGTATAACGTATAACGTATAACGTATAACGTATAACGTATAACGTATAACGTATATCGCATAACGTATAACGTATAACGTATAACGTATAACGTATAACGTATAACGTATAACGTATAACGAATATCGCATAACGTATAACGCATAACGTATAACGCATAACGTATAACGTATAACGTATAACGTATAACGTATAACGTATAACGTATAACGTATAACGTATAACGTATAACGTATAACTCAAAACGAATATCGTTTAAAGTATAACGTATAACGTATAACGTATAACGTATAACTTATAACGTATAACGTATAACGTATAACGTATAACGTATAAGGTATAAGGTATAACGTATAACGTATAACGTATAACGTATAACGTATAACGTATAACGTATAACGTATAACGTATAACTCATAACGAATATCGTTTAAAGTATAACGTATAACGTATAACGTATAACGTATAACGTATAACGTATAACGTATAACGTATAACGTATAACGTATAACGTATAACGTATAACGTATAACTTATAACGTATAACGTATAACGCATAACGAATATCGTTTAAAGTATAACGTATAAAGTATAACGTATAACGTATAACGTATAACGTATACCGTATAACGTATAACGTATAACGTATAACGCATAACGAATATCGTTTAAAGTATAACGTATAACGTATAACGTATAACGTATAACGCATAACGAATATCGTTTAAAGTGTAACGTATAACGTAGAACGTATAACGCATAACGTATAACGTATAACGTATAACGTATAACGTATAACGTATAACGTATAACGTATAACGTATAACGTATAACGTATAACGTATAACGTATAACGTATAACGTATAACGCAAAACGTATAACGTATAACGTATAACGTATAACGTATAACGTATAACGTATAACGCATAACGAATATCGTTTAAAGTATAACGTATAACGTATAACGTATAACGTATAACGTATAACGTATAACGTATAACGTATAACGTATAACGTATAACGTATAACGCATAACGAATATCGTTTAAAGTATAACGTATAACGTATAACGTATAACGTATAACTTATAACGTATAACGTATAACGTATAACGTATAACGTATAACGTATAACGTATAAGGTATAACGTATTACGTATAACGTATAACGTATAACGTATAACGTATAACGTATAACGTATAACGTATAACGTATATCGCATAACGTATAACGCATAACGTATAACGTATAACGTATAACGTATAACGTATAACGTATAACGTATAACGTATAACGTATAACGTATAACGTATAACGTATAACGTATAACGTATAAGGTATAAGGTATAACGTATAACGTATAACGTATAACGTATAACGTATAACGTATAACGTATAACGTATAACGTATAACGTATAACGTATAACGTATAACGTATAACGTATAACGTATAACGTATAACGCATAACGTATAACGTATAACGTATAACGTATAACGTATAACGTATAACGTATAACGTAGAACGTATAACGTAGAACGTATAACGCATAACGTATAACGCAAAACGTATAACGTATAACGTATAACGTATAACGTATAACGTATAACGTATAACGTATAACGTATAACGTATAACGTATAACGTATAACGTATAACGTATAACGTATAACGTATAACGTATAACGTATAACGTATAACGTATAACGTATAACGTATAACGTATAACGTATAACGTATAACGTATAACGTATAACGTATAACGTATAACGTATAACGAATATCGCATAACGTATAACGCATAACGTATAACGTATAACGTATAACGTATAACGTATAACGTATAACGTATAACGTATAACGTATAACGTATAACGTATAACGTATAACGTATAACGTATAACGTATAACGTATAACGTATAACGTATAACGTATAACGTATAACGCATAACGAATATCGTTTAAAGTATAACGTATAACGTATAACGTATAACGTATAACTTATAACGTATAACGTATAACGTATAACGCATAACGAATATCGTTTAAAGTATAACGTATAACGTATAACGTATAACGTATAACGCATAACGAATATCGTTTAAAGTATAACGTATAACGTATAACGTATAACGTATAACGTATAACGTATAACTTATAACGTATAACGTATAACGTATAACGTATAACGTATAACGTATAAGGTATAAGGTATAACGTATAACGTATAACGTATAACGTATAACGTATAACGTATAACGTATAACGTATAACGTATATCGCATAACGTATAACGTATAACGTATAACGTATAAGGTATAAGGTATAACGTATAACGTATAACGTATAACGTATAACGTATAACGTATAACGTATAACGTATAACGTATAACGTATAACGTATAACGTATAACGTATAACGTATAAGGTATAAGGTATAACGTATAACGTATAACGTATAACGTATAACGTATAACGTATAACGTATAACGTATAACGTATAACGTATAACGTATAACGTATAACGTATAACGTATAACGTATAACGTATAACGTATAACGTATAACGTATAACGTATAACGTATAACGTATAACGTATAACGTATAACGTATAACGTATAACGTATAACGTATAACGTATAACGTATAACGTATAACGTATAACGTATAACGTATAACGTATAACGTATAACGTATAACGTATAACGTATAACGTATAACGTATAACGTATAACGTATAACGTATAACGTATAACGTATAACGTATAACGTATAACGTATAACGTATAACGTATAACGTATAACGTATAAGGTATAAGGTATAACGTATAACGTATAACGTATAACGTATAACGTATAACGTATAACGTATAACGTATAACGTATATCGCATAACGTATAACGTATAACGTATAACGTATAACGTATAACGTATAACGTATAACGTATAACTTATAACGTATAACGTATAACGTATAACGTATAACGTATAACGTATAACGTATAACGTATAACGCATAACGAATATCGTTTAAAGTATAACGTATAAGGTATAAGGTATAACGTATAACGTATAACTTATAACTTATAACGTATAACGTATAACGTATAACGTATAACGTATAACGTATAACGTATAACGTATAACGAATATCGCATAACGTATAACGCATAACGTATAACGTATAACGTATAACGTATAACGTATAACGTATAACGTATAACGTATAACGTATAACGTATAACGTATAACGTATAACGTATAACGTATAACGTATAACGTATAACGTATAACGTATAACGTATAACGTATAACGTATAACGTATAACGTATAACGTATAACGTATAACGTATAACGCATAACGAATATCGTTTAAAGTATAACGTATAACGTATAACGTATAACGTATAACGTATAACGTATAACGTATAACGTATAACGTATAACGTATAACGTATAACGTATATCGCATAACGTATAACGTATAACGTATAACGTATAACGTATAACGTATAACGTATAACGTATAACGAATATCGCATAACGTATAACGCATAACGTATAACGCATAACGTATAACGTATAACGTATAACGTATAACGTATAACGTATAACGTATAACGTATAACGTATAACGTATAACGTATAACTCAAAACGAATATCGTTTAAAGTATAACGTATAACGTATAACGTATAACGTATAACTTATAACGTATAACGTATAACGTATAACGTATAACGTATAAGGTATAAGGTATAACGTATAACGTATAACGTATAACGTATAACGTATAACGTATAACGTATAACGTATAACGTATAACGTATAACTCATAACGAATATCGTTTAAAGTATAACGTATAACGTATAACGTATAACGTATAACGTATAACGTATAACGTATAACGTATAACGTATAACGTATAACGTATAACGTATAACGTATAACGTATAACTTATAACGTATAACGTATAACGCATAACGAATATCGTTTAAAGTATAACGTATAAAGTATAACGTATAACGTATAACGTATAACGTATACCGTATAACGTATAACGTATAACGTATAACGCATAACGAATATCGTTTAAAGTATAACGTATAACGTATAACGTATAACGTATAACGCATAACGAATATCGTTTAAAGTGTAACGTATAACGTAGAACGTATAACGCATAACGTATAACGTATAACGTATAACGTATAACGTATAACGTATAACGTATAACGTATAACGTATAACGTATAACGTATAACGTATAACGTATAACGTATAACGCAAAACGTATAACGTATAACGTATAACGTATAACGTATAACGTATAACGTATAACGCATAACGAATATCGTTTAAAGTATAACGTATAACGTATAACGTATAACGTATAACGTATAACGTATAACGTATAACGTATAACGTATAACGTATAACGTATAACGCATAACGAATATCGTTTAAAGTATAACGTATAACGTATAACGTATAACGTATAACTTATAACGTATAACGTATAACGTATAACGTATAACGTATAACGTATAACGTATAAGGTATAACGTATTACGTATAACGTATAACGTATAACGTATAACGTATAACGTATAACGTATAACGTATAACGTATATCGCATAACGTATAACGCATAACGTATAACGTATAACGTATAACGTATAACGTATAACGTATAACGTATAACGTATAACGTATAACGTATAACGTATAACGTATAACGTATAACGTATAAGGTATAAGGTATAACGTATAACGTATAACGTATAACGTATAACGTATAACGTATAACGTATAACGTATAACGTATAACGTATAACGTATAACGTATAACGTATAACGTATAACGTATAACGTATAACGCATAACGTATAACGTATAACGTATAACGTATAACGTATAACGTATAACGTATAACGTAGAACGTATAACGTAGAACGTATAACGCATAACGTATAACGCAAAACGTATAACGTATAACGTATAACGTATAACGTATAACGTATAACGTATAACGTATAACGTATAACGTATAACGTATAACGTATAACGTATAACGTATAACGTATAACGTATAACGTATAACGTATAACGTATAACGTATAACGTATAACGTATAACGTATAACGTATAACGTATAACGTATAACGTATAACGTATAACGTATAACGTATAACGTATAACGAATATCGCATAACGTATAACGCATAACGTATAACGTATAACGTATAACGTATAACGTATAACGTATAACGTATAACGTATAACGTATAACGTATAACGTATAACGTATAACGTATAACGTATAACGTATAACGTATAACGTATAACGTATAACGTATAACGTATAACGCATAACGAATATCGTTTAAAGTATAACGTATAACGTATAACGTATAACGTATAACTTATAACGTATAACGTATAACGTATAACGCATAACGAATATCGTTTAAAGTATAACGTATAACGTATAACGTATAACGTATAACGCATAACGAATATCGTTTAAAGTATAACGTATAACGTATAACGTATAACGTATAACGTATAACGTATAACTTATAACGTATAACGTATAACGTATAACGTATAACGTATAACGTATAAGGTATAAGGTATAACGTATAACGTATAACGTATAACGTATAACGTATAACGTATAACGTATAACGTATAACGTATATCGCATAACGTATAACGTATAACGTATAACGTATAACGTATAACGTATAACGTATAACGTATAACTTATAACGTATAACGTATAACGTATAACGTATAACGTATAACGTATAACGTATAACGTATAACGCATAACGAATATCGTTTAAAGTATAACGTATAAGGTATAAGGTATAACGTATAACGTATAACGTATAACGTATAACGTATAACGTATAACGTATAACGTATAACGTATAACGAATATCGCATAACGTATAACGCATAACGTATAACGTATAACGTATAACGTATAACGTATAACGTATAACGTATAACGTATAACGTATAATGTATAACGTATAACGTATAACGTATAACGTATAACGTATAACGTATAACGTATAACGTATAACGTATAACGTATAACGCATAACGAATATCGTTTAAAGTATAACGTATAACGTATAACGTATAACGTATAACTTATAACGTATAACGTATAACGTATAACGCATAACGAATATCGTTTAAAGTATAACGTATAACGTATAACGTATAACGTATAACGCATAACGAATATCGTTTAAAGTATAACGTATAACGTATAACGTATAACGTATAACGTATAACTTATAACGTATAACGTATAACGTATAACGTATAACGTATAACGTATAAGGTATAAGGTATAACGTATAACGTATAACGTATAACGTATAACGTATAACGTATAACGTATAACGTATAACGTATATCGCATAACGTATAACGTATAACGTATAACGTATAACGTATAACGTATAACGTATAACGTATAACTTATAACGTATAACGTATAACGTATAACGTATAACGTATAACGTATAACGTATAACGTATAACGCATAACGAATATCGTTTAAAGTATAACGTATAAGGTATAAGGTATAACGTATAACGTATAACTTATAACTTATAACGTATAACGTATAACGTATAACGTATAACGTATAACGTATAACGTATAACGAATATCGCATAACGTATAACGCATAACGTATAACGTATAACGTGTAACGTATAACGTATAACGTATAACGTATAACGTATAACGTATAACGTATAACGTATAACGTATAACGTATAACGTATAACGTATAACGTATAACGTATAACGTATAACGTATAACGTATAACGTATAACGTATAACGTATAACGTATAACGTATAACGTATAACGTATAACGCATAACGAATATCGTTTAAAGTATAACGTATAACGTATAACGTATAACGTATAACGTATAACGTATAACGTATAACGTATAACGTATAACGTATAACGTATAACGTATAACGTATAACGTATAACGTATAACGTATAACGTATAACGTATAACGCATAACGAATATCGTTTAAAGTATAACGTATAACGTATAACGTATAACGTATAACGTATAACGTATAACGTATAACGTATAACGTATAACGTATAACGTATATCGCATAACGTATAACGTATAACGTATAACGTATAACGTATAACGTATAACGTATAACGAATATCGCATAACGTATAACGCATAACGTATAACGCATAACGTATAACGTATAACGTATAACGTATAACGTATAACGTATAACGTATAACGTATAACGTATAACGTATAACGTATAACGTATAACTCATAACGAATATCGTTTAAAGTATAACGTATAACGTATAACGTATAACGTATAACGTATAACGTATAACGTATAACGTATAACGTATAACGTATAACGTATAACGTATAACGTATAACGTATAACTTATAACGTATAACGTATAACGCATAACGAATATCGTTTAAAGTATAACGTATAAAGTATAACGTATAACGTATAACGTATAACGTATACCGTATAACGTATAACGTATAACGTATAACGCATAACGAATATCGTTTAAAGTATAACGTATAACGTATAACGTATAACGTATAACGCATAACGAATATCGTTTAAAGTGTAACGTATAACGTAGAACGTATAACGCATAACGTATAACGTATAACGTATAACGTATAACGTATAACGTATAACGTATAACGTATAACGTATAACGTATAACGTATAACGTATAACGTATAACGTATAACGCAAAACGTATAACGTATAACGTATAACGTATAACGTATAACGTATAACGTATAACGTATAACGCATAACGAATATCGTTTAAAGTATAACGTATAACGTATAACGTATAACGTATAACGTATAACGTATAACGTATAACGTATAACGTATAACGTATAACGTATAACGTATAACGTATAACGTATAACGTATAACGTATAACGTATAACGCATAACGAATATCGTTTAAAGTATAACGTATAAGGTATAAGGTATAACGTATAACGTATAACTTATAACTTATAACGTATAACGTATAACGTATAACGTATAACGTATAACGTATAACGTATAACGTATAACGTATAACGTATAACGTATAACGTATAACGTATAACGTATAAGGTATAAGGTATAACGTATAACGTATAACGTATAACGTATAACGTATAACGTATAACGTATAACGTATAACGTATAACGTATAACGTATAACGTATAACGTATAACGTATAACGTATAACGTACAACGTATAACGTACAACGTATAACGTATAACGTAAAACGCATAACGAATATCGTTTAAAGTGTAACGTATAACGTAGAACGTATAACGCATAACGTATAACGTATAACGTATAACGTATAACGTATAACGTATAACGTATAACGTATAAGGTATAACGTATTACGTATAACGTATAACGTATAACGTATAACGTATAACGTATAACGTATAACGTATAAGGTATAAGGTATAACGTATAACGTATAACGTATAACGTATAACGTATAACGTATAACGTATAACGTATAACGTATAACGTATAACGTATAACGTATAACGTATAACGTATAACGTATAACGTATAACGTATAACGTATAACGTATAACGTATAACGAATATCGCATAACGTATAACGCATAACGTATAACGTATAACGTATAACGTATAACGTATAACGTATAACGTATAACGTATAACGTATAACGTATAACGTATAACGTATAACGTATAACGTATAACGTATAACGCATAACGAATATCGTTTAAAGTATAACGTATAACGTATAACGTATAACGTATAACGTATAACTTATAACGTATAACGTATAACGTATAACGCATAACGAATATCGTTTAAAGTATAACGTATAACGTATAACGTATACCGTATAACGTATAACGTATAACGTATAACGCATAACGAATATCGTTTAAAGTATAACGTATAACGTATAACGTATAACGTATAACGTATAACGTATAACGTATAAGGTATAAGGTATAACGTATAACGTATAACGTATAACGTATAACGTATAACGTATAACGTATAACGTATAACGTATAACGTATAACGTATAACGTATATCGCATAACGTATAACGTATAACGTATAACGTATAACGTATAACGTATAACGTATAACGTATAACGAATATCGCATAACGTATAACGCATAACGTATAACGTATAACGTATAACGTATAACGTATAACGTATAACGTATAACGTATAACGTATAACGTATAACGTATAACGTATAACGTATAACGTATAACGTATAACGTATAACGTATAACGTATAACGTATAACGTATAACGTATAACGTATAACGTATAACGTATAACGTATAACGTATAACGTATAACGTATAACGTATAACGTATAACGAATATCGCATAACGTATAACGCATAACGTATAACGTATAACGTATAACGTATAACGTATAACGTATAACGTATAACGTATAACGTATAACGTATAACGTATAACGTATAACGTATAACGTATAACGTATAACGTATAACGTATAACGCATAACGAATATCGTTTAAAGTATAACGTATAACGTATATCGTATAACGTATAACGTATAACTTATAACGTATAACGTATAACGTATAACGCATAACGAATATCGTTTAAAGTATAACGTATAAAGTATAACGTATAACGTATAACGTATAACGTATACCGTATAACGTATAACGTATAACGTATAACGCATAACGAATATCGTTT
Source organism: Lasioglossum calceatum (assembly GCA_963966675.1). NCBI lineage: Eukaryota > Metazoa > Arthropoda > Insecta > Hymenoptera > Halictidae > Lasioglossum > Lasioglossum calceatum. The sequence continues at coordinate 33,682 of CAXAAD010000234.1, forward strand.
AAAGTATAACGTATAACGTATAACGTATAACGTATAACTTATAACGTATAACGTATAACGTATAACGTATAACGTATAACGTATAACGTATAAGGTATAAGGTATAACGTATAACGTATAACGTATAACGTATAACGTATAACGTATAACGTATAACGTATAACGTATAACGTATAACGTATAACGTATATCGCATAACGTATAACGTATAACGTATAACGTATAACGTATAACGTATAACGTATAACGTATAACGAATATCGCATAACGTATAACGCATAACGTATAACGTATAACGTATAACGTATAACGTATAACGTATAACGTATAACGTATAACGTATAACGTATAACGTATAACGTATAACGTATAACGTATAACGTATAACGTATAACGTATAACGTATAACGTATAACGTATAACGTATAACGTATAACGTATAACGTATAACGTATAACGTATAACGTATAACGTATAACGTATAACGTATAACGTATAACGTATAACGTATAACGTATAACGTATAACGTATAACGTATAACGTATAACGTATAACGTATAACGTATAACGTATAACGTATAACGTATAACGTATAACGTATAACGTATAACGTATAACGTATAACGTATAACGTATAACGTATAACGTATAACGTATAACGTATAACGTATAACGTATAACGTATAACGTATAACGTATAACGTATAACGTATAACGTATAACGTATAACGTATAACGTATAACGTATAACGTATAACGTATAACGTATAACGTATAACGTATAACGTATAACGTATAACGTATAACGTATAACGTATAACGTATAACGTATAACGTATAACGTATAAGGTATAAGGTATAACGTATAACGTATAACGTATAACGTATAACGTATAACGTATAACGTATAACGTATAACGTATATCGCATAACGTATAACGTATAACGTATAACGTATAACGTATAACGTATAACGTATAACGTATAACTTATAACGTATAACGTATAACGTATAACGTATAACGTATAACGTATAACGTATAACGTATAACGCATAACGAATATCGTTTAAAGTATAACGTATAAGGTATAAGGTATAACGTATAACGTATAACTTATAACTTATAACGTATAACGTATAACGTATAACGTATAACGTATAACGTATAACGTATAACGCATAACGTATAACGCATAACGTATAACGTATAACGTATAACGTATAACGTATAACGTATAACGTATAACGTATAACGTATAACGTATAACGTATAACGTATAACGTATAACGTATAACGTATAACGTATAACGTATAACGTATAACGTATAACGTATAACGTATAACGTATAACGTATAACGTATAACGTATAACGTATAACGCATAACGAATATCGTTTAAAGTATAACGTATAACGTATAACGTATAACGTATAACGTATAACGTATAACGTATAACGTATAACGTATAACGTATAACGTATATCGCATAACGTATAACGTATAACGTATAACGTATAACGTATAACGTATAACGTATAACGTATAACGAATATCGCATAACGTATAACGCATAACGTATAACGCATAACGTATAACGTATAACGTATAACGTATAACGTATAACGTATAACGTATAACGTATAACGTATAACTCAAAACGAATATCGTTTAAAGTATAACGTATAACGTATAACGTATAACGTATAACTTATAACGTATAACGTATAACGTATAACGTATAACGTATAAGGTATAAGGTATAACGTATAACGTATAACGTATAACGTATAACGTATAACGTATAACGTATAACGTATAACGTATAACTCATAACGAATATCGTTTAAAGTATAACGTATAACGTATAACGTATAACGTATAACGTATAACGTATAACGTATAACGTATAACGTATAACGTATAACGTATAACGTATAACGTATAACGTATAACTTATAACGTATAACGTATAACGCATAACGAATATCGTTTAAAGTATAACGTATAAAGTATAACGTATAACGTATAACGTATAACGTATACCGTATAACGTATAACGTATAACGTATAACGCATAACGAATATCGTTTAAAGTATAACGTATAACGTATAACGTATAACGTATAACGCATAACGAATATCGTTTAAAGTGTAACGTATAACGTAGAACGTATAACGCATAACGTATAACGTATAACGTATAACGTATAACGTATAACGTATAACGTATAACGTATAACGTATAACGTATAACGTATAACGTATAACGTATAACGTATAACGCAAAACGTATAACGTATAACGTATAACGTATAACGTATAACGTATAACGTATAACGCATAACGAATATCGTTTAAAGTATAACGTATAACGTATAACGTATAACGTATAACGTATAACGTATAACGTATAACGTATAACGTATAACGTATAACGTATAACGCATAACGAATATCGTTTAAAGTATAACGTATAACGTATAACGTATAACGTATAACTTATAACGTATAACGTATAACGTATAACGTATAACGTATAACGTATAACGTATAAGGTATAACGTATTACGTATAACGTATAACGTATAACGTATAACGTATAACGTATAACGTATAACGTATAACGTATATCGCATAACGTATAACGCATAACGTATAACGTATAACGTATAACGTATAACGTATAACGTATAACGTATAACGTATAACGTATAACGTATATCGCATAACGTATAACGTATAACGTATAACGTATAACGTATAACGTATAACGTATAACGTATAACGAATATCGCATAACGTATAACGCATAACGTATAACGTATAACGTATAACGTATAACGTATAACGTATAACGTATAACGTATAACGTATAACGTATAACGTATAACGTATAACGTATAACGTATAACGTATAACGTATAACGTATAACGTATAACGTATAACGTATAACGTATAACGTATAACGTATAACGTATAACGTATAACGTATAACGTATAACGTATAACGTATAACGTATAACGAATATCGCATAACGTATAACGCATAACGTATAACGTATAACGTATAACGTATAACGTATAACGTATAACGTATAACGTATAACGTATAACGTATAACGTATAACGTATAACGTATAACGTATAACGTATAACGTATAACGTATAACGCATAACGAATATCGTTTAAAGTATAACGTATAACGTATATCGTATAACGTATAACGTATAACTTATAACGTATAACGTATAACGTATAACGCATAACGAATATCGTTTAAAGTATAACGTATAAAGTATAACGTATAACGTATAACGTATAACGTATACCGTATAACGTATAACGTATAACGTATAACGCATAACGAATATCGTTTAAAGTATAACGTATAACGTATAACGTATAACGTATAACTTATAACGTATAACGTATAACGTATAACGTATAACGTATAACGTATAACGTATAAGGTATAAGGTATAACGTATAACGTATAACGTATAACGTATAACGTATAACGTATAACGTATAACGTATAACGTATAACGTATAACGTATAACGTATATCGCATAACGTATAACGTATAACGTATAACGTATAACGTATAACGTATAACGTATAACGTATAACGAATATCGCATAACGTATAACGCATAACGTATAACGTATAACGTATAACGTATAACGTATAACGTATAACGTATAACGTATAACGTATAACGTATAACGTATAACGTATAACGTATAACGTATAACGTATAACGTATAACGTATAACGTATAACGTATAACGTATAACGTATAACGTATAACGTATAACGTATAACGTATAACGTATAACGTATAACGTATAACGTATAACGTATAACGTATAACGTATAACGTATAACGTATAACGTATAACGTATAACGTATAACGTATAACGTATAACGTATAACGTATAACGTATAACGTATAACGTATAACGTATAACGTATAACGTATAACGTATAACGTATAACGTATAACGTATAACGTATAACGTATAACGTATAACGTATAACGTATAACGTATAACGTATAACGTATAACGTATAACGTATAACGTATAACGTATAACGTATAACGTATAACGTATAACGTATAACGTATAACGTATAACGTATAACGTATAACGTATAACGTATAACGTATAACGTATAACGTATAACGTATAACGTATAACGTATAACGTATAACGTATAAGGTATAAGGTATAACGTATAACGTATAACGTATAACGTATAACGTATAACGTATAACGTATAACGTATAACGTATATCGCATAACGTATAACGTATAACGTATAACGTATAACGTATAACGTATAACGTATAACGTATAACTTATAACGTATAACGTATAACGTATAACGTATAACGTATAACGTATAACGTATAACGTATAACGCATAACGAATATCGTTTAAAGTATAACGTATAAGGTATAAGGTATAACGTATAACGTATAACTTATAACTTATAACGTATAACGTATAACGTATAACGTATAACGTATAACGTATAACGTATAACGAATATCGCATAACGTATAACGCATAACGTATAACGTATAACGTATAACGTATAACGTATAACGTATAACGTATAACGTATAACGTATAACGTATAACGTATAACGTATAACGTATAACGTATAACGTATAACGTATAACGTATAACGTATAACGTATAACGTATAACGTATAACGTATAACGTATAACGTATAACGTATAACGTATAACGTATAACGTATAACGCATAACGAATATCGTTTAAAGTATAACGTATAACGTATAACGTATAACGTATAACGTATAACGTATAACGTATAACGTATAACGTATAACGTATAACGTATATCGCATAACGTATAACGTATAACGTATAACGTATAACGTATAACGTATAACGTATAACGTATAACGAATATCGCATAACGTATAACGCATAACGTATAACGCATAACGTATAACGTATAACGTATAACGTATAACGTATAACGTATAACGTATAACGTATAACGTATAACGTATAACGTATAACTCAAAACGAATATCGTTTAAAGTATAACGTATAACGTATAACGTATAACGTATAACTTATAACGTATAACGTATAACGTATAACGTATAACGTATAAGGTATAAGGTATAACGTATAACGTATAACGTATAACGTATAACGTATAACGTATAACGTATAACGTATAACGTATAACTCATAACGAATATCGTTTAAAGTATAACGTATAACGTATAACGTATAACGTATAACGTATAACGTATAACGTATAACGTATAACGTATAACGTATAACGTATAACGTATAACGTATAACGTATAACTTATAACGTATAACGTATAACGCATAACGAATATCGTTTAAAGTATAACGTATAAAGTATAACGTATAACGTATAACGTATAACGTATACCGTATAACGTATAACGTATAACGTATAACGCATAACGAATATCGTTTAAAGTATAACGTATAACGTATAACGTATAACGTATAACGCATAACGAATATCGTTTAAAGTGTAACGTATAACGTAGAACGTATAACGCATAACGTATAACGTATAACGTATAACGTATAACGTATAACGTATAACGTATAACGTATAACGTATAACGTATAACGTATAACGTATAACGTATAACGTATAACGCAAAACGTATAACGTATAACGTATAACGTATAACGTATAACGTATAACGTATAACGCATAACGAATATCGTTTAAAGTATAACGTATAACGTATAACGTATAACGTATAACGTATAACGTATAACGTATAACGTATAACGTATAACGTATAACGTATAACGCATAACGAATATCGTTTAAAGTATAACGTATAACGTATAACGTATAACGTATAACTTATAACGTATAACGTATAACGTATAACGTATAACGTATAACGTATAACGTATAAGGTATAACGTATTACGTATAACGTATAACGTATAACGTATAACGTATAACGTATAACGTATAACGTATAACGTATATCGCATAACGTATAACGCATAACGTATAACGTATAACGTATAACGTATAACGTATAACGTATAACGTATAACGTATAACGTATAACGTATAACGTATAACGTATAACGTATAACGTATAAGGTATAAGGTATAACGTATAACGTATAACGTATAACGTATAACGTATAACGTATAACGTATAACGTATAACGTATAACGTATAACGTATAACGTATAACGTATAACGTATAACGTATAACGTATAACGCATAACGTATAACGTATAACGTATAACGTATAACGTATAACGTATAACGTATAACGTAGAACGTATAACGTAGAACGTATAACGCATAACGTATAACGCAAAACGTATAACGTATAACGTATAACGTATAACGTATAACGTATAACGTATAACGTATAACGTATAACGTATAACGTATAACGTATAACGTATAACGTATAACGTATAACGTATAACGTATAACGTATAACGTATAACGTATAACGTATAACGTATAACGTATAACGTATAACGTATAACGTATAACGTATAACGTATAACGTATAACGTATAACGTATAACGTATAACGTATAACGTATAACGTATAACGTATAACGTATAACGTATAACGAATATCGCATAACGTATAACGCATAACGTATAACGTATAACGTATAACGTATAACGTATAACGTATAACGTATAACGTATAACGTATAACGTATAACGTATAACGTATAACGTATAACGTATAACGTATAACGTATAACGTATAACGTATAACGTATAACGTATAACGTATAACGCATAACGAATATCGTTTAAAGTATAACGTATAACGTATAACGTATAACGTATAACTTATAACGTATAACGTATAACGTATAACGCATAACGAATATCGTTTAAAGTATAACGTATAACGTATAACGTATAACGTATAACGCATAACGAATATCGTTTAAAGTATAACGTATAACGTATAACGTATAACGTATAACGTATAACGTATAACTTATAACGTATAACGTATAACGTATAACGTATAACGTATAACGTATAAGGTATAAGGTATAACGTATAACGTATAACGTATAACGTATAACGTATAACGTATAACGTATAACGTATAACGTATATCGCATAACGTATAACGTATAACGTATAACGTATAACGTATAACGTATAACGTATAACGTATAACGTATAACTTATAACGTATAACGTATAACGTATAACGTATAACGTATAACGTATAACGTATAACGTATAACGCATAACGAATATCGTTTAAAGTATAACGTATAAGGTATAAGGTATAACGTATAACGTATAACGTATAACGTATAACGTATAACGTATAACGTATAACGTATAACGTATAACGTATAACGAATATCGCATAACGTATAACGCATAACGTATAACGTATAACGTATAACGTATAACGTATAACGTATAACGTATAACGTATAACGTATAATGTATAACGTATAACGTATAACGTATAACGTATAACGTATAACGTATAACGTATAACGTATAACGTATAACGTATAACGCATAACGAATATCGTTTAAAGTATAACGTATAACGTATAACGTATAACGTATAACTTATAACGTATAACGTATAACGTATAACGCATAACGAATATCGTTTAAAGTATAACGTATAACGTATAACGTATAACGTATAACGCATAACGAATATCGTTTAAAGTATAACGTATAACGTATAACGTATAACGTATAACGTATAACTTATAACGTATAACGTATAACGTATAACGTATAACGTATAACGTATAAGGTATAAGGTATAACGTATAACGTATAACGTATAACGTATAACGTATAACGTATAACGTATAACGTATAACGTATATCGCATAACGTATAACGTATAACGTATAACGTATAACGTATAACGTATAACGTATAACGTATAACTTATAACGTATAACGTATAACGTATAACGTATAACGTATAACGTATAACGTATAACGTATAACGCATAACGAATATCGTTTAAAGTATAACGTATAAGGTATAAGGTATAACGTATAACGTATAACTTATAACTTATAACGTATAACGTATAACGTATAACGTATAACGTATAACGTATAACGTATAACGAATATCGCATAACGTATAACGCATAACGTATAACGTATAACGTGTAACGTATAACGTATAACGTATAACGTATAACGTATAACGTATAACGTATAACGTATAACGTATAACGTATAACGTATAACGTATAACGTATAACGTATAACGTATAACGTATAACGTATAACGTATAACGTATAACGTATAACGTATAACGTATAACGTATAACGTATAACGCATAACGAATATCGTTTAAAGTATAACGTATAACGTATAACGTATAACGTATAACGTATAACGTATAACGTATAACGTATAACGTATAACGTATAACGTATAACGTATAACGTATAACGTATAACGTATAACGTATAACGCATAACGAATATCGTTTAAAGTATAACGTATAACGTATAACGTATAACGTATAACGTATAACGTATAACGTATAACGTATAACGTATAACGTATAACGTATATCGCATAACGTATAACGTATAACGTATAACGTATAACGTATAACGTATAACGTATAACGAATATCGCATAACGTATAACGCATAACGTATAACGCATAACGTATAACGTATAACGTATAACGTATAACGTATAACGTATAACGTATAACGTATAACGTATAACGTATAACGTATAACGTATAACTCATAACGAATATCGTTTAAAGTATAACGTATAACGTATAACGTATAACGTATAACGTATAACGTATAACGTATAACGTATAACGTATAACGTATAACGTATAACGTATAACGTATAACTTATAACGTATAACGTATAACGCATAACGAATATCGTTTAAAGTATAACGTATAAAGTATAACGTATAACGTATAACGTATAACGTATACCGTATAACGTATAACGTATAACGTATAACGCATAACGAATATCGTTTAAAGTATAACGTATAACGTATAACGTATAACGTATAACGCATAACGAATATCGTTTAAAGTGTAACGTATAACGTAGAACGTATAACGCATAACGTATAACGTATAACGTATAACGTATAACGTATAACGTATAACGTATAACGTATAACGTATAACGTATAACGTATAACGTATAACGTATAACGTATAACGCAAAACGTATAACGTATAACGTATAACGTATAACGTATAACGTATAACGTATAACGTATAACGCATAACGAATATCGTTTAAAGTATAACGTATAACGTATAACGTATAACGTATAACGTATAACGTATAACGTATAACGTATAACGTATAACGTATAACGTATAACGTATAACGTATAACGTATAACGTATAACGTATAACGTATAACGTATAACGCATAACGAATATCGTTTAAAGTATAACGTATAAGGTATAAGGTATAACGTATAACGTATAACTTATAACTTATAACGTATAACGTATAACGTATAACGTATAACGTATAACGTATAACGTATAACGTATAACGTATAACGTATAACGTATAACGTATAACGTATAACGTATAAGGTATAAGGTATAACGTATAACGTATAACGTATAACGTATAACGTATAACGTATAACGTATAACGTATAACGTATAACGTATAACGTATAACGTATAACGTATAACGTATAACGTATAACGTATAACGTACAACGTATAACGTATAACGTATAACGTATAACGTAAAACGCATAACGAATATCGTTTAAAGTGTAACGTATAACGTAGAACGTATAACGCATAACGTATAACGTATAACGTATAACGTATAACGTATAACGTATAACGTATAACGTATAAGGTATAACGTATTACGTATAACGTATAACGTATAACGTATAACGTATAACGTATAACGTATAACGTATAACGTATATCGCATAACGTATAACGCATAACGTATAACGTATAACGTATAACGTATAACGTATAACGTATAACGTATAACGTATAACGTATAACGTATAACGTATAACGTATAACGTATAACGTATAAGGTATAAGGTATAACGTATAACGTATAACGTATAACGTATAACGTATAACGTATAACGTATAACGTATAACGTATAACGTATAACGTATAACGTATAACGTATAACGTATAACGTATAACGTACAACGTATAACGTATAACGTATAACGTATAACGTAAAACGCATAACGAATATCGTTTAAAGTGTAACGTATAACGTAGAACGTATAACGCATAACGTATAACGTATAACGTATAACGTATAACGTATAACGTATAACGTATAACGTATAACGTATAACGTATAACGTATAACGTATAACGTATAACGCAAAACGTATAACGTATAACGTATAACGTATAACGTATAACGTATAACGTATAACGCATAACGAATATCGTTTAAAGTATAACGTATAACGTATAACGTATACCGTATAACGTATAACGTATAACGTATAACGCATAACGAATATCGTTTAAAGTATAACGTATAACGTATAACGTATAACTTATAACGTATAACGTATAACGTATAACGTATAACGTATAACGTATAAGGTATAAGGTATAAGGTATAACGTATAACGTATAACGTATAACGTATAACGTATAACGTATAACGTATAACGTATAACGTATATCGCATAACGTTTAACGTATAACGTATAACGTATAACGTATAACGTATAACGTATAACGTATAACGAATATCGCATAACGTATAACGCATAACGTATAACGTATAACGTATAACGTATAACGTATAACGTATAACGTATAACGTAGAACGTATAACGTAGAACGTATAACGCATAACGTATAACGCAAAACGTATAACGTATAACGTATAACGTATAACGTATAACGTATAACGTATAACGTATAACGTATAACGTATAACGTATAACGTATAACGTATAACGTATAACGTATAACGTATAACGTATAACGTATAACGTATAACGTATAACGTATAACGTATAACGTATAACGTATAACGTATAACGTATAACGTATAACGTATAACGTATAACGTATAACGTATAACGTATAACGTATAACGAATATCGCATAACGTATAACGCATAACGTATAACGTATAACGTATAACGTATAACGTATAACGTATAACGTATAACGTATAACGTATAACGTATAACGTATAACGTATAACGTATAACGTATAACGTATAACGTATAACGTATAACGTATAACGTATAACGTATAACGTATAACGTATAACGTATAACGCATAACGAATATCGTTTAAAGTATAACGTATAACGTATAACGTATAACGTATAACTTATAACGTATAACGTATAACGTATAACGCATAACGAATATCGTTTAAAGTATAACGTATAACGTATAACGTATAACGTATAACGCATAACGAATATCGTTTAAAGTATAACGTATAACGTATAACGTATAACGTATAACGTATAACGTATAACTTATAACGTATAACGTATAACGTATAACGTATAACGTATAACGTATAAGGTACAAGGTATAACGTATAACGTATAACGTATAACGTATAACGTATAACGTATAACGTATAACGTATAACGTATAACGTATATCGCATAACGTATAACGTATAACGTATAACGTATAACGTATAACGTATAACGTATAACGTATAACTTATAACGTATAACGTATAACGTATAACGTATAACGTATAACGTATAACGTATAACGTATAACGCATAACGAATATCGTTTAAAGTATAACGTATAAGGTATAAGGTATAACGTATAACGTATAACGTATAACGTATAACGTATAACGTATAACGTATAACGTATAACGTATAACGTATAACGAATATCGCATAACGTATAACGCATAACGTATAACGTATAACGTATAACGTATAACGTATAACGTATAACGTATAACGTATAACGTATAACGTATAACGTATAACGTATAACGTATAACGTATAACGTATAACGTATAACGTATAACGTATAACGTATAACGTATAACGTATAACGTATAACGCATAACGAATATCGTTTAAAGTATAACGTATAACGTATAACGTATAACGTATAACTTATAACGTATAACGTATAACGTATAACGCATAACGAATATCGTTTAAAGTATAACGTATAACGTATAACGTATAACGTATAACGCATAACGAATATCGTTTAAAGTATAACGTATAACGTATAACGTATAACGTATAACGTATAACGTATAACTTATAACGTATAACGTATAACGTATAACGTATAACGTATAACGTATAAGGTATAAGGTATAACGTATAACGTATAACGTATAACGTATAACGTATAACGTATAACGTATATCGTATAACGTATATCGCATAACGTATAACGTATAACGTATAACGTATAACGTATAACGTATAACGTATAACGTATAACTTATAACGTATAACGTATAACGTATAACGTATAACGTATAACGTATAACGTATAACGTATAACGCATAACGAATATCGTTTAAAGTATAACGTATAAGGTATAAGGTATAACGTATAACGTATAACTTATAACTTATAACGTATAACGTATAACGTATAACGTATAACGTATAACGTATAACGTATAACGAATATCGCATAACGTATAACGCATAACGTATAACGTATAACGTGTAACGTATAACGTATAACGTATAACGTATAACGTATAACGTATAACGTATAACGTATAACGTATAACGTATAACGTATAACGTATAACGTATAACGTATAACGTATAACGTATAACGTATAACGTATAACGTATAACGTATAACGTATAACGTATAACGTATAACGTATAACGTATAACGCATAACGAATATCGTTTAAAGTATAACGTATAACGTATAACGTATAACGTATAACGTATAACGTATAACGTATAACGTATAACGTATAACGTATAACGTATAACGTATAACGTATAACGTATAACGTATAACGTATAACGCATAACGAATATCGTTTAAAGTATAACGTATAACGTATAACGTATAACGTATAACGTATAACGTATAACGTATAACGTATAACGTATAACGTATAACGTATAACGTATATCGCATAACGTATAACGTATAACGTATAACGTATAACGTATAACGTATAACGTATAACGAATATCGCATAACGTATAACGCATAACGTATAACGCATAACGTATAACGTATAACGTATAACGTATAACGTATAACGTATAACGTATAACGTATAACGTATAACGTATAACGTATAACGTATAACTCAAAACGAATATCGTTTAAAGTATAACGTATAACGTATAACGTATAACGTATAACTTATAACGTATAACGTATAACGTATAACGTATAACGTATAAGGTATAAGGTATAACGTATAACGTATAACGTATAACGTATAACGTATAACGTATAACGTATAACGTATAACGTATAACTCATAACGAATATCGTTTAAAGTATAACGTATAACGTATAACGTATAACGTATAACGTATAACGTATAACGTATAACGTATAACGTATAACGTATAACGTATAACTTATAACGTATAACGTATAACGTATAACGCATAACGAATATCGTTTAAAGTATAACGTATAAAGTATAACGTATAACGTATAACGTATAACGTATACCGTATAACGTATAACGTATAACGTATAACGCATAACGAATATCGTTTAAAGTATAACGTATAACGTATAACGTATAACGTATAACTTATAACGTATAACGTATAACGTATAACGTATAACGTATAACGTATAACGTATAAGGTATAAGGTATAACGTATAACGTATAACGTATAACGTATAACGTATAACGTATAACGTATAACGTATAACGTATAACGTATAACGTATATCGCATAACGTATAACGTATAACGTATAACGTACAACGTATAACGTATAACGTATAACGTATAACGAATATCGCATAACGTATAACGCATAACGTATAACGTATAACGTATAACGTATAACGTATAACGTATAACGTATAACGTATAACGTATAACGTATAACGTATAACGTATAACGTATAACGTATAACGTATAACGTATAACGTATAACGTATAACGTATAACGTATAACGTATAACGTATAACGTATAACGTATAACGTATAACGTATAACGTATAACGTATAACGCATAACGAATATCGTTTAAAGTATAACGTATAACGTATAACGTATAACGTATAACGTATAACGTATAACGTATAACGTATAACGTATAACGTATAACGTATAACGTATAACGTATAACGTATAACGTATAACGTATAACGTATATCGCATAACGTATAACGTATAACGTATAACGTATAACGTATAACGTATAACGTATAACGTATAACGTATAACGTATAACGTATAACGAATATCGCATAACGTATAACGCATAACGTATAACGCATAACGTATAACGTATAACGTATAACGTATAACGTATAACGTATAACGTATAACGTATAACGTATAACGTATAACGTATAACGTATAACGTAGAACGTATAACGCATAACGTATAACGCAAAACGTATAACGTATAACGTATAACGTATAACGTATAACGTATAACGTATAACGTATAACGTATAACGTATAACGTATAACGTATAACGTATAACGTATAACGTATAACGTATAACGTATAACGTATAACGTATAACGTATAACGTATAACGAATATCGCATAACGTATAACGCATAACGTATAACGTATAACGTATAACGTATAACGTATAACGTATAACGTATAACGTATAACGTATAACGTATAACGTATAACGTATAACGTATAACGTATAACGTATAACGTATAACGCATAACGAATATCGTTTAAAGTATAACGTATAACGTATAACGTATAACGTATAACGTATAACTTATAACGTATAACGTATAACGTATAACGCATAACGAATATCGTTTAAAGTATAACGTATAAAGTATAACGTATAACGTATAACGTATAACGTATACCGTATAACGTATAACGTATAACGTATAACGCATAACGAATATCGTTTAAAGTATAACGTATAACGTATAACGTATAACGTATAACTTATAACGTATAACGTATAACGTATAACGTATAACGTATAACGTATAACGTATAACGTATAAGGTATAAGGTATAACGTATAACGTATAACGTATAACGTATAACGTATAACGTATAACGTATAACGTATAACGTATAACGTATAACGTATATCGCATAACGTATAACGTATAACGTATAACGTACAACGTATAACGTATAACGTATAACGTATAACGAATATCGCATAACGTATAACGCATAACGTATAACGTATAACGTATAACGTATAACGTATAACGTATAACGTATAACGTATAACGTATAACGTATAACGTATAACGTATAACGTATAACGTATAACGTATAACGTATAACGTATAACGTATAACGTATAACGTATAACGTATAACGTATAACGTATAACGTATAACGTATAACGTATAACGTATAACGTATAACGTATAACGTATAACGTATAACGTATAATGTATAACGAATATCGCATAACGTATAACGCATAACGTATAACGTATAACGTATAACGTATAACGTATAACGTATAACGTATAACGTATAACGTATAACGTATAACGTATAACGTATAACGTATAACGTATAACGTATAACGTATAACGCATAACGAATATCGTTTAAAGTATAACGTATAAAGTATAACGTATAACGTATAACGTATAACGTATACCGTATAACGTATAACGTATAACGTATAACGCATAACGAATATCGTTTAAAGTATAACGTATAACGTATAACGTATAACGTATAACTTATAACGTATAACGTATAACGTATAACGTATAACGTATAACGTATAACGTATAACGTATAAGGTATAAGGTATAACGTATAACGTATAACGTATAACGTATAACGTATAACGTATAACGTATAACGTATAACGTATAACGTATAACGTATAACGTATATCGCATAACGTATAACGTATAACGTATAACGTACAACGTATAACGTATAACGTATAACGTATAACGAATATCGCATAACGTATAACGCATAACGTATAACGTATAACGTATAATGTATAACGAATATCGCATAACGTATAACGCATAACGTATAACGTATAACGTATAACGTATAACGTATAACGTATAACGTATAACGTATAACGTATAACGTATAACGTATAACGTATAACGTATAACGTATAACGTATAACGCATAACGAATATCGTTTAAAGTATAACGTATAACGTATAACGTATAACGTATAACGTATAACTTATAACGTATAACGTATAACGTATAACGCATAACGCATAACGAATATCGTTTAAAGTATAACGTATAACGTATAACGTATAACGTATAACGTATAACGTATAACGTATAAGGTATAAGGTATAACGTATAACGTATAACGTATAACGTATAACGTATAACGTATAACGTATAACGTATAACGTATAACGTATAACGTATAACGTATAACGTATATCGCATAACGTATAACGTATAACGTATAACGTATAACGTATAACGTATAACGTATAACGTATAACGAATATCGCATAACGTATAACGCATAACGTATAACGTATAACGTATAACGTATAACGTATAACGTATAACGTATAACGTATAACGTATAACGTATAACGTATAACGTATAACGTATAACGTATAACGTATAACGTATAACGTATAACGTATAACGTATAACGTATAACGTATAACGTATAACGTATAACGTATAACGAATATCGCATAACGTATAACGCATAACGTATAACGTATAACGTATAACGTATAACGTATAACGTATAACGTATAACGTATAACGTATAACGTATAACGTATAACGTATAACGTATAACGTATAACGTATAACGTATAACGTATAACGTATAACGTATAACGTATAACGCATAACGAATATCGTTTAAAGTATAACGTATAACGTATAACGTATAACGTATAACGTATAACGTATAACGTATAAGGTATAAGGTATAACGTATAACGTATAACGTATAACGTATAACGTATAACGTATAACGTATAACGTATAACGTATAACGTATAACGTATAACGTATAACGTATATCGCATAACGTATAACGTATAACGTATAACGTATAACGTATAACGTATAACGTATAACGTATAACGTATAACGAATATCGCATAACGTATAACGCATAACGTATAACGTATAACGTATAACGTATAACGTATAACGTATAACGTATAACGTATAACGTATAACGTATAACGTATAACGTATAACGTATAACGTATAACGTATAACGTATAACGTATAACGTATAACGTATAACGTATAACGTATAACGTATAACGTATAACGTATAACGTATAACGTATAACGTATAACGTATAACGTATAACGTATAACGTATAACGAATATCGCATAACGTATAACGCATAACGTATAACGTATAACGTATAACGTATAACGTATAACGTATAACGTATAACGTATAACGTATAACGTATAACGTATAACGTATAACGTATAACGTATAACGTATAACGTATAACGTATAACGTATAACGTATAACGTATAACGTATAACGTATAACGCATAACGAATATCGTTTAAAGTATAACGTATAACGTATATCGTATAACGTATAACGTATAACTTATAACGTATAACGTATAACGTATAACGCATAACGAATATCGTTTAAAGTATAACGTATAAAGTATAACGTATAACGTATAACGTATAACGTATACCGTATAACGTATAACGTATAACGTATAACGCATAACGAATATCGTTTAAAGTATAACGTATAACGTATAACGTATAACGTATAACTTATAACGTATAACGTATAACGTATAACGTATAACGTATAACGTATAACGTATAACGTATAACGTATAACGTATAACGTATAACGTATAACGTATAACGTATAACGTATAACGTATATCGCATAACGTATAACGTATAACGTATAACGTATAACGTATAACGTATAACGTATAACGTATAACGAATATCGCATAACGTATAACGCATAACGTATAACGTATAACGTATAACGTATAACGTATAACGTATAACGTATAACGTATAACGTATAACGTATAACGTATAACGTATAACGTATAACGTATAACGTATAACGTATAACGTATAACGTATAACGTACAACGTATAACGTATAACGTATAACGTATAACGTATAACGTATAACGAATATCGCATAACGTATAACGCATAACGTATAACGTATAACGTATAACGTATAACGTATAACGTATAACGTATAACGTATAACGTATAACGTATAACGTATAACGTATAACGTATAACGTATAACGTATAACGTATAACGTATAACGTATAACGTATAACGTATAACGCATAACGAATATCGTTTAAAGTATAACGTATAACGTATATCGTATAACGTATAACGTATAACTTATAACGTATAACGTATAACGTATAACGCATAACGAATATCGTTTAAAGTATAACGTATAAAGTATAACGTATAACGTATAACGTATAACGTATACCGTATAACGTATAACGTATAACGTATAACGCATAACGAATATCGTTTAAAGTATAACGTATAACGTATAACGTATAACGTATAACTTATAACGTATAACGTATAACGTATAACGTATAACGTATAACGTATAACGTATAACGTATAACGTATAAGGTATAAGGTATAACGTATAACGTATAACGTATAACGTATAACGTATAACGTATAACGTATAACGTATAACGTATAACGTATAACGTATAACGTATATCGCATAACGTATAACGTATAACGTATAACGTATAACGTATAACGTATAACGTATAACGTATAACGAATATCGCATAACGTATAACGCATAACGTATAACGTATAACGTATAACGTATAACGTATAACGTATAACGTATAACGTATAACGTATAACGTATAACGTATAACGTATAACGTATAACGTATAACGTATAACGTATAACGTATAACGTATAACGTATAACGTATAACGTATAACGTATAACGTATAACGTATAACGTATAACGTATAACGTATAACGTATAACGTATAACGTATAACGTATAACGTATAACGTATAACGTATAACGTATAACGTATAACGTATAACGTATAACGTATAACGTATAACGTATAACGTATAACGTATAACGTATAACGTATAACGTATAACGTATAACGTATAACGTATAACGTATAACGTATAACGTATAACGTATAACGTATAACGTATAACGTATAACGTATAACGTATAACGTATAACGTATAACGTATAACGTATAACGTATAACGTATAACGTATAACGTATAACGTATAACGTATAACGTATAACGTATAACGTATAACGTATAACGTATAACGTATAACGTATAACGTATAACGTATAACGTATAACGTATAACGTATAACGTATAACGTATAAGGTATAAGGTATAACGTATAACGTATAACGTATAACGTATAACGTATAACGTATAACGTATAACGTATAACGTATATCGCATAACGTATAACGTATAACGTATAACGTATAACGTATAACGTATAACGTATAACGTATAACGTATAACTTATAACGTATAACGTATAACGTATAACGTATAACGTATAACGTATAACGTATAACGTATAACGCATAACGAATATCGTTTAAAGTATAACGTATAAGGTATAAGGTATAACGTATAACGTATAACTTATAACTTATAACGTATAACGTATAACGTATAACGTATAACGTATAACGTATAACGTATAACGTATAACGAATATCGCATAACGTATAACGCATAACGTATAACGTATAACGTATAACGTATAACGTATAACGTATAACGTATAACGTATAACGTATAACGTATAACGTATAACGTATAACGTATAACGTATAACGTATAACGTATAACGTATAACGTATAACGTATAACGTATAACGTATAACGTATAACGTATAACGTATAACGTATAACGTATAACGTATAACGCATAACGAATATCGTTTAAAGTATAACGTATAACGTATAACGTATAACGTATAACGTATAACGTATAACGTATAACGTATAACGTATAACGTATAACGTATATCGCATAACGTATAACGTATAACGTATAACGTATAACGTATAACGTATAACGTATAACGTATAACGAATATCGCATAACGTATAACGCATAACGTATAACGCATAACGTATAACGTATAACGTATAACGTATAACGTATAACGTATAACGTATAACGTATAACGTATAACGTATAACGTATAACGTATAACTCAAAACGAATATCGTTTAAAGTATAACGTATAACGTATAACGTATAACGTATAACTTATAACGTATAACGTATAACGTATAACGTATAACGTATAAGGTATAAGGTATAACGTATAACGTATAACGTATAACGTATAACGTATAACGTATAACGTATAACGTATAACGTATAACTCATAACGAATATCGTTTAAAGTATAACGTATAACGTATAACGTATAACGTATAACGTATAACGTATAACGTATAACGTATAACGTATAACGTATAACTTATAACGTATAACGTATAACGTATAACGCATAACGAATATCGTTTAAAGTATAACGTATAAAGTATAACGTATAACGTATAACGTATAACGTATACCGTATAACGTATAACGTATAACGTATAACGCATAACGAATATCGTTTAAAGTATAACGTATAACGTATAACGTATAACGTATAACGTATAACGTATAACGTATAACGTATAACGTATAACGTATAACTTATAACGTATAACGTATAACGTATAACGCATAACGAATATCGTTTAAAGTATAACGTATAAAGTATAACGTATAACGTATAACGTATAACGTATAACGTATAACGTATAACGTATAACGTATAACGTATAACGTATAACGTATAACGTATAACGCATAACGAATATCGTTTAAAGTATAACGTATAACGTATAACGTATAACGTATAACTTATAACGTATAACGTATAACGTATAACGCATAACGAATATCGTTTAAAGTATAACGTATAACGTATAACGTATAACGTATAACGCATAACGAATATCGTTTAAAGTATAACGTATAACGTATAACGTATAACGTATAACGTATAACTTATAACGTATAACGTATAACGTATAACGTATAACGTATAACGTATAAGGTATAAGGTATAACGTATAACGTATAACGTATAACGTATAACGTATAACGTATAACGTATAACGTATAACGTATATCGCATAACGTATAACGTATAACGTATAACGTATAACGTATAACGTATAACGTATAACGTATAACTTATAACGTATAACGTATAACGTATAACGTATAACGTATAACGTATAACGTATAACGTATAACGCATAACGAATATCGTTTAAAGTATAACGTATAAGGTATAAGGTATAACGTATAACGTATAACTTATAACTTATAACGTATAACGTATAACGTATAACGTATAACGTATAACGTATAACGTATAACGAATATCGCATAACGTATAACGCATAACGTATAACGTATAACGTATAACGTATAACGTATAACGTATAACGTATAACGTATAACGTATAACGTATAACGTATAACGTATAACGTATAACGTATAACGTATAACGTATAACGTATAACGTATAACGTATAACGTATAACGTATAACGTATAACGTATAACGTATAACGTATAACGTATAACGTATAACGTATAACGTATAACGTATAACGTATAACGTATAAGGTATAAGGTATAACGTATAACGTATAACGTATAACGTATAACGTATAACGTATAACGTATAACGTATAACGTATATCGCATAACGTATAACGTATAACGTATAACGTATAACGTATAACGTATAACGTATAACGTATAACTTATAACGTATAACGTATAACGTATAACGTATAACGTATAACGTATAACGTATAACGTATAACGCATAACGAATATCGTTTAAAGTATAACGTATAAGGTATAAGGTATAACGTATAACGTATAACTTATAACTTATAACGTATAACGTATAACGTATAACGTATAACGTATAACGTATAACGTATAACGAATATCGCATAACGTATAACGCATAACGTATAACGTATAACGTATAACGTATAACGTATAACGTATAACGTATAACGTATAACGTATAACGTATAACGTATAACGTATAACGTATAACGTATAACGTATAACGTATAACGTATAACGTATAACGTATAACGTATAACGTATAACGTATAACGTATAACGTATAACGTATAACGTATAACGTATAACGAATATCGCATAACGTATAACGCATAACGTATAACGCATAACGTATAACGTATAACGTATAACGTATAACGTATAACGTATAACGTATAACGTATAACGTATAACGTATAACTCAAAACGAATATCGTTTAAAGTATAACGTATAACGTATAACGTATAACGTATAACTTATAACGTATAACGTATAACGTATAACGTATAACGTATAAGGTATAAGGTATAACGTATAACGTATAACGTATAACGTATAACGTATAACGTATAACGTATAACGTATAACGTATAACTCATAACGAATATCGTTTAAAGTATAACGTATAACGTATAACGTATAACGTATAACGTATAACGTATAACGTATAACGTATAACGTATAACGTATAACGTATAACGTATACCGTATAACGTATAACGTATAACGTATAACGCATAACGAATATCGTTTAAAGTATAACGTATAACGTATAACGAATAACGTATAACTTATAACGTATAACGTATAACGTATAACGTATAACGTATAACGTATAACGTATAAGGTATAAGGTATAACGTATAACGTATAACGTATAACGTATAACGTATAACGTATAACGTATAACGTATAACGTATAACGTATAACGTATATCGCATAACGTATAACGTATAACGTATAACGTACAACGTATAACGTATAACGTATAACGTATAACGAATATCGCATAACGTATAACGCATAACGTATAACGTATAACGTATAACGTATAACGTATAACGTATAACGTATAACGTATAACGTATAACGTATAACGTATAACGTATAACGTATAACGTATAACGTATAACGTATAACGTATAACGTATAACGTATAACGTATAACGTATAACGTATAACGTATAACGTATAACGTATAACGTATAACGTATAACGTATAACGTATAACGTATAACGCATAACGAATATCGTTTAAAGTATAACGTATAACGTATAACGTATAACGTATAACGTATAACGTATAACGTATAACGTATAACGTATAACGTATAACGTATAACGTATAACGTATAACGTATAACGTATATCGCATAACGTATAACGTATAACGTATAACGTATAACGTATAACGTATAACGTATAACGTATAACGTATAACGTATAACGTATAAAGTATAACGAATATCGCATAACGTATAACGCATAACGTATAACGCGTAACGTATAACGTATAACGTATAACGTATAACGTATAACGTATAACGTATAACGTATAACGTATAACGTATAACGTATAACGTATAACGTAGAACGCATAACGCATAACGTATAACGCAAAACGTATAACGTATAACGTATAACGTATAACGTATAACGTATAACGTATAACGTATAACGTATAACGTATAACGTATAACGTATAACGTATAACGTATAACGTATAACGTATAACGTATAACGTATAACGTATAACGTATAACGTATAACGTATAACGTATAACTTATAACGAATATCGCATAACGTATAACGCATAACGTATAACGTATAACGTATAACGTATAACGTATAACGTATAACGTATAACGTATAACGTATAACGTATAACGTATAACGTATAACGTATAACGTATAACGTATAACGTATAACGCATAACGAATATCGTTTAAAGTATAACGTATAACGTATAACGTATAACGTATAACGTATAACTTATAACGTATAACGTATAACGTATAACGCATAACGAATATCGTTTAAAGTATAACGTATAAAGTATAACGTATAACGTATAACGTATAACGTATACCGTATAACGTATAACGTATAACGTATAACGCATAACGAATATCGTTTAAAGTATAACGTATAACGTATAACGTATAACGTATAACTTATAACGTATAACGTATAACGTATAACGTATAACGTATAACGTATAACGTATAACGTATAAGGTATAAGGTATAACGTATAACGTATAACGTATAACGTATAACGTATAACGTATAACGTATAACGTATAACGTATAACGTATAACGTATATCGCATAACGTATAACGTATAACGTATAACGTACAACGTATAACGTATAACGTATAACGTATAACGAATATCGCATAACGTATAACGCATAACGTATAACGTATAACGTATAACGTATAACGTATAACGTATAACGTATAACGTATAACGTATAACGTATAACGTATAACGTATAACGTATAACGTATAACGTATAACGTATAACGTATAACGTATAACGTATAACGTATAACGTATAACGTATAACGTATAACGTATAACGTATAACGTATAACGTATAACGTATAACGTATAATGTATAACGAATATCGCATAACGTATAACGCATAACGTATAACGTATAACGTATAACGTATAACGTATAACGTATAACGTATAACGTATAACGTATAACGTATAACGTATAACGTATAACGTATAACGTATAACGTATAACGCATAACGAATATCGTTTAAAGTATAACGTATAAAGTATAACGTATAACGTATAACGTATAACGTATACCGTATAACGTATAACGTATAACGTATAACGCATAACGAATATCGTTTAAAGTATAACGTATAACGTATAACGTATAACGTATAACTTATAACGTATAACGTATAACGTATAACGTATAACGTATAACGTATAACGTATAACGTATAAGGTATAAGGTATAACGTATAACGTATAACGTATAACGTATAACGTATAACGTATAACGTATAACGTATAACGTATAACGTATAACGTATATCGCATAACGTATAACGTATAACGTATAACGTACAACGTATAACGTATAACGTATAACGTATAACGAATATCGCATAACGTATAACGCATAACGTATAACGTATAACGTATAATGTATAACGAATATCGCATAACGTATAACGCATAACGTATAACGTATAACGTATAACGTATAACGTATAACGTATAACGTATAACGTATAACGTATAACGTATAACGTATAACGTATAACGTATAACGTATAACGTATAACGTATAACGTATAACGCATACGAATATCGTTTAAAGTATAACGTATAACGTATAACGTATAACGTATAACGTATAACGTATAACTTATAACGAATAACGTATAACGTATAACGCATAACGAATATCGTTTAAAGTATAACGTATAAAGTATAACGTATAACGTATAACGTATAACGTATACCGTATAACGTATAACGTATACGTATAACGCATAACGAATATCGTTTAAAGTATAACGTATAACGTATAAACGTATAACGTATAAGTAACGTATAACGTATAACGGTATAAGGTATAAGGTATAACGTATAACGTATAACGTATACGTATAACGTATAACGTATAACGTATAACGTATAACGTATATCCGTATATCGCATAACGTATAACGTATAACGTATAACGTATAACGTATAACGTATAACGTATAACGTATAAACGAATATCGCATAACGTATAACGCATAACGTATAACGTATAACGTATAACGTATAACGTATAACGTATAACGTATAACGTATAACGTATAACGTATAACGTATAACGTATAACGTATAACGTCTAACGTATAACGTATAACGTATAACGTATAACGTATAACGTATAACGTATAACGTATAACGTATAACGTATAACGTATAACGTATAACGTATAACGTATAACGTATAACGTATAACGTATAACGTATAACGCATAACGAATATCGTTTAAAGTATAACGTATAACGTATATCGTATAACGTATAACGTATAACTTATAACGTATAACGTATAACGTATAACGCATAACGAATATCGTTTAAAGTATAACGTATAAAGTATAACGTATAACGTATAACGTATAACGTATACCGTATAAACGTATAACGTATAACGTATAACGCATAACGAATATCGTTTAAAGTATAACGTATAACGTATACGTATAACGTATAACTTATAACGTATAACGTATAACGTATAACGTATAACGTATAACGTATAACGTATAACGTATAAGTATAAGGTATAACGTATAACGTATAACGTATAACGTATAACGTATAACGTATAACGTATAACGTATAACGTATAACGTATAACGTATATCGCATAACGTATAACGTATAACGTATAACGTATAACGTATAACGTATAACGTATAACGTATAACGTATAACGAATATCGCATAACGTATAACGCATAACGTATAACGTATAACGTATAACGTATAACGTATAACGTATAACGTATAACGTATAACGTATAACGTATAACGTATAACGTATAACGTATAACGTATAACGTATAACGTAATAACGTATAACGTATAAACGTATAACGTATAACGTATAACGTATAACGTATAACGTATAACGTATAACGTATAACGTATAACGTATAACGTATAACGTATAACGTATAACGTATAACGTATAACGTATAACGTATAACGTATAACGTATAACGTATAACGTATATCGTATAACGTATAACGTATAACGTATAACGTATAACGTATAACGTATAACGTATAACGTATAACGTATAACGTATAACGTATAACGTATAACGTATAACGTATAACGTATAACGTATAACGTATAACGATAACGTATAACGTATAACGTATAACGTATACGTATAACGTATAACGTATAACGTATAACGTATAACGTATAACGTAATAACGTATAACGTATAACGTATAACGTATAAGTATAACGTATAACGTATAACGTATAACGTATAACGTATAACGTATAACGTATAACGTATAACGTATAACGTATAACGTATAACGTATAACGTATAACGTATAACGTATAACGTATAACGTATAACGAATATCGCATAACGTATAACGCATAACGTATAACGTATAACGTATAATGTATAACGAATATCGCATAACGTATAACGCATAACGTATAACGTATAACGTATAACGTATAACGTATAACGTATAACGTATAACGTATAACGTATAACGTATAACGTATAACGTATAAACGTATAACGTATAACGTATAACGCATAACGAATATCGTTTAAAGTATAACGTATAACGTATAACGTATAACGTATAACGTATAACGTATAACTTATAACGTATAACGTATAACGTATAACGCATAACGAATATCGTTTAAAGTATAACGTACTAAAGTATAACGTATAACGTATAACGTATAACGTATACCGTATAACGTATAACGTATAACGTATAACGCATAACGTATATCGTTTAAAGTATAACGTATAACGTATAACGTATAACGTATAACGTATAACGTATAACGTATAACGTATAAAGTATAACGTATAACGTATAACGTATAACGTATAACGTATAACGTATAACGTATAACGTATAACGTATAACGTATAACGTATAACGTATAACGTATAACGTATAACGTATAACGTATAACGTATAACGTATAAACGTATAACGTATAACGTATAACGTATAACGTATAACGTATAACGTATAACGTATAACGTATAACGTATAACGTATAACGTATAACGTATAACGTATAACGTATAACGTATAACGTATAACGTATAACGTATACGTATAACGTATAACGTATAACGTAAACGTATAACGTATAACGTATAACGTAACGTATAACGAATATCGCATAACGTATAACGCATAACGTATAACGTATAACGTATAATGTATAACGAATATCGCATAACGTATAACGCATAACGTATAACGTATAACGTATAACGTATAACGTATAACGTATAACGTATAACGTATAACGTATAACGTATAACGTATAACGTATAACGTATAACGCATAACGTATAACGTATAACGTATAACGTATAACGCATAACGAATATCGTTTAAAGTATAACGTATAACGTATAACGTATAACGTATAACGTATAACGTATAACTTATAACGTATAAACGTATAACGTATAACGCATAACGAATATCGTTTAAAGTATAACGTATAAAGTATAACGTATAACGTATAACGTATAACGTATACCGTATAACGTATAACGTATAACGTATAACGCATAACGAATATCGTTTAAAGTATAACGTATAACGTATAACGTATAACGTATAACGTATAACGTATAACGTATAAGGTATAAGGTATAACGTATAACGTATAACGTATAACGTATAACGTATAACGTATAACGTATAACGTATAACGTATAACGTATAACGTATATCGCATAACGTATAACGTATAACGTATAACGTATAACGTATAACGTATAACGTATAACGTATAACGAATATCGCATAACGTATACGCATAACGTATAACGTATAACGTATAACGTATAACGTATAACGTATAACGTATAACGTATAACGTATAACGTATAACGTATAACGTATAACGTATAACGTATAACGTATAACGTATAACGTATAACGTATAACGTATAACGTATAACGTATAACGTATAACGTATAACGTATAACGTATAACGTATAACGTATAACGTATAACGTATAACGTATAACGTATAACGTATAACGCATAACGAATATCGTTTAAAAGTATAACGTATAACGTATATCGTATAACGTATAACGTATAACTTATAACGTATAACGTATAACGTATAACGCATAACGAATATCGTTTAAAGTATAACGTATAAAGTATAACGTATAACGTATAACGTATAACGTATACCGTATAACGTATAACGTATAACGTATAACGCATAACGAATATCGTTTAAAGTATAACGTATAACGTATAACGTATAACGTATAACTTATAAACGTATAACGTATAAACGTATAACGTATAACGTATAACGTATAACGTATAACGTATAAGGTATAAGGTATAACGTATAACGTATAACGTATAACGTATAACGTATAACGTATAACGTATAACGTATAACGTATAACGTATAACGTATATCGCATAACGTATAACGTATAACGTATAACGTATAACGTATAACGTATAACGTATAACGTATAACGAATAACGCATAACGTATAACGTATAACGTATAACGTATAACGTATAACGTATAACGTATAACGTATAACGTATAACGTATAACGTATACGTATAACGTATAACGTATAACGTATAACGTATAACGTATAACGTATAACGTATAACGTATAACGTTATAACGTATAACGTATAACGTATAACGTATAACGTATAACGTATAACGTATAACGTATAACGTATAACGTATAACGTACGTATAACGTATAACGTATAAACGTATAACGTATAACGTATAACGTATAACGTATAACGTATAACGTATAACGTTATAACGTATAACGTATAACGTATAACGTATAACGTATAAACGTATAACGTATAACGTATAACGTATAACGTATAACGTATAACGTATAACGTATAACGTATAACGTATAACGTATAACGTATAACGTATAACGTATAACGTATAACGTATAACGTATAACGTATAACGTATAAACGTATAACGTATAACGTATAACGTATAACGTATAACGTATAACGTATAACGTATAACGTATAACGTATAACGTATAACGTATAACGTATAACGTATAACGTATAACGTATAACGTATAACGTATAACGTATAACGTATAACGTATAACGTATAACGTATAACGTATAACGTATAACGTATAAGGTATAAGGTATAACGTATAACGTATAACGTATAACGTATAACGTATAACGTATATCGCATAACGTATAACGTATAACGTATAACGTATAACGTATAACGTATAACGTATAACGTATAACGTATAACGTATAACTTATAACGTATAACGTATAACGTATAACGTATAACGTATAACGTATAACGTATAACGTATAACGCATAACGAATATCGTTTAAAGTATAACGTATAAGGTATAAGGTATAACGTATAACGTATAACTTATAACTTATAACGTATAACGTATAACGTATAACGTATAACGTATAACGTATAACGTATAACGTATAACGAATATCGCATAACGTATAACGCATAACGTATAACGTATAACGTATAACGTATAACGTATAACGTATAACGTATAACGTATAACGTATAACGTATAACGTATAACGTATAACGTATAACGTATAACGTATAACGTATAACGTATAACGTATAACGTATAACGTATAACGTATAACGTATAACGTATAACGTATAACGTATAACGTATAACGTATAACGCATAACGAATATCGTTTAAAGTATAACGTATAACGTATAACGTATAACGTATAACGTATAACGTATAACGTATAACGTATAACGTATAACGTATAACGTATAACGTATATCGCATAACGTATAACGTATAACGTATAACGTATAACGTATAACGTATAACGTATAACGAATATCGCATAACGTATAACGCATAACGTATAACGCATAACGTATAACGTATAACGTATAACGTATAACGTATAACGTATAACGTATAACGTATAACGTATAACGTATAACGTATAACGTATAACTCAAAACGAATATCGTTTAAAGTATAACGTATAACGTATAACGTATAACGTATAACTTATAACATATAACGTATAACGTATAACGTATAACGTATAAGGTATAAGGTATAACGTATAACGTATAACGTATAACGTATAACGTATAACGTATAACGTATAACGTATAACGTATAACTCATAACGAATATCGTTTAAAGTATAACGTATAACGTATAACGTATAACGTATAACGTATAACGTATAACGTATAACGTATAACGTATAACGTATAACGTATAACGTATAACGTATAACTTATAACGTATAACGTATAACGTATAACGCATAACGAATATCGTTTAAAGTATAACGTATAAAGTATAACGTATAACGTATAACGTATAACGTATACCGTATAACGTATAACGTATAACGTATAACGCATAACGAATATCGTTTAAAGTATAACGTATAACGTATAACGTATAACGTATAACGTATAACGTATAACGTATAACGTATAACGTATAACTTATAACGTATAACGTATAACGTATAACGCATAACGAATATCGTTTAAAGTATAACGTATAAAGTATAACGTATAACGTATAACGTATAACGTATAACGTATAACGTATAACGTATAACGTATAACGTATAACGTATAACGTATAACGCATAACGAATATCGTTTAAAGTATAACGTATAACGTATAACGTATAACGTATAACTTATAACGTATAACGTATAACGTATAACGCATAACGAATATCGTTTAAAGTATAACGTATAACGTATAACGTATAACGTATAACGCATAACGAATATCGTTTAAAGTATAACGTATAACGTATAACGTATAACGTATAACGTATAACGTATAACGTATAACGTATAACGTATAACGTATAACGTATAACGTATAACGTATAACGTATAACGTATAACGTATAACGTATAACGTATAACGTATAACGTATAACGTATAACGTATAACGTATAACGTATAACGTATAACGTATAACGTATAACGTATAACGCATAACGAATATCGTTTAAAGTATAACGTATAACGTATAACGTATAACGTATAACGTATAACGTATAACGTATAACGTATAACGTATAACGTATAACGTATATCGCATAACGTATAACGTATAACGTATAACGTATAACGTATAACGTATAACGTATAACGTATAACGAATATCGCATAACGTATAACGCATAACGTATAACGCATAACGTATAACGTATAACGTATAACGTATAACGTATAACGTATAACGTATAACGTATAACGTATAACGTATAACGTATAACGTATAACGTATAACTCAAAACGAATATCGTTTAAAGTATAACGTATAACGTATAACGTATAACGTATAACTTATAACGTATAACGTATAACGTATAACGTATAACGTATAAGGTATAAGGTATAACGTATAACGTATAACGTATAACGTATAACGTATAACGTATAACGTATAACGTATAACGTATAACTCATAACGAATATCGTTTAAAGTATAACGTATAACGTATAACGTATAACGTATAACGTATAACGTATAACGTATAACGTATAACGTATAACGTATAACTTATAACGTATAACGTATAACGTATAACGCATAACGAATATCGTTTAAAGTATAACGTATAAAGTATAACGTATAACGTATAACGTATAACGTATACCGTATAACGTATAACGTATAACGTATAACGCATAACGAATATCGTTTAAAGTATAACGTATAACGTATAACGTATAACGTATAACTTATAACGTATAACGTATAACGTATAACGTATAACGTATAACGTATAACGTATAAGGTATAAGGTATAACGTATAACGTATAACGTATAACGTATAACGTATAACGTATAACGTATAACGTATAACGTATAACGTATAACGTATATCGCATAACGTATAACGTATAACGTATAACGTACAACGTATAACGTATAACGTATAACGTATAACGAATATCGCATAACGTATAACGCATAACGTATAACGTATAACGTATAACGTATAACGTATAACGTATAACGTATAACGTATAACGTATAACGTATAACGTATAACGTATAACGTATAACGTATAACGTATAACGTATAACGTATAACGTATAACGTATAACGTATAACGTATAACGTATAACGTATAACGTATAACGTATAACGTATAACGTATAACGTATAACGCATAACGAATATCGTTTAAAGTATAACGTATAACGTATAACGTATAACGTATAACGTATAACGTATAACGTATAACGTATAACGTATAACGTATAACGTATAACGTATAACGTATAACGTATATCGCATAACGTATAACGTATAACGTATAACGTATAACGTATAACGTATAACGTATAACGTATAACGTATAACGTATAACGTATAACGAATATCGCATAACGTATAACGCATAACGTATAACGCATAACGTATAACGTATAACGTATAACGTATAACGTATAACGTATAACGTATAACGTATAACGTATAACGTATAACGTATAACGTATAACGTATAACGTAGAACGTATAACGCATAACGTATAACGCAAAACGTATAACGTATAACGTATAACGTATAACGTATAACGTATAACGTATAACGTATAACGTATAACGTATAACGTATAACGTATAACGTATAACGTATAACGTATAACGTATAACGTATAACGTATAACGAATATCGCATAACGTATAACGCATAACGTATAACGTATAACGTATAACGTATAACGTATAACGTATAACGTATAACGTATAACGTATAACGTATAACGTATAACGTATAACGTATAACGTATAACGTATAACGCATAACGAATATCGTTTAAAGTATAACGTATAACGTATAACGTATAACGTATAACGTATAACTTATAACGTATAACGTATAACGTATAACGCATAACGAATATCGTTTAAAGTATAACGTATAAAGTATAACGTATAACGTATAACGTATAACGTATACCGTATAACGTATAACGTATAACGTATAACGCATAACGAATATCGTTTAAAGTATAACGTATAACGTATAACGTATAACGTATAACTTATAACGTATAACGTATAACGTATAACGTATAACGTATAACGTATAACGTATAACGTATAAGGTATAAGGTATAACGTATAACGTATAACGTATAACGTATAACGTATAACGTATAACGTATAACGTATAACGTATAACGTATAACGTATAACGTATATCGCATAACGTATAACGTATAACGTATAACGTACAACGTATAACGTATAACGTATAACGTATAACGAATATCGCATAACGTATAACGCATAACGTATAACGTATAACGTATAACGTATAACGTATAACGTATAACGTATAACGTATAACGTATAACGTATAACGTATAACGTATAACGTATAACGTATAACGTATAACGTATAACGTATAACGTATAACGTATAACGTATAACGAATATCGCATAACGTATAACGCATAACGTATAACGTATAACGTATAACGTATAACGTATAACGTATAACGTATAACGTATAACGTATAACGTATAACGTATAACGCATAACGAATATCGTTTAAAGTATAACGTATAACGTATAACGTATAACGTATAACGTATAACTTATAACGTATAACGTATAACGTATAACGCATAACGAATATCGTTTAAAGTATAACGTATAAAGTATAACGTATAACGTATAACGTATAACGTATAACGTATACCGTATAACGTATAACGTATAACGTATAACGCATAACGAATATCGTTTAAAGTATAACGTATAACGTATAACGTATAACGTATAACGTATAACGTATAACGTATAAGGTATAAGGTATAACGTATAACGTATAACGTATAACGTATAACGTATAACGTATAACGTATAACGTATAACGTATAACGTATAACGTATATCGCATAACGTATAACGTATAACGTATAACGTATAACGTATAACGTATAACGTATAACGTATAACGAATATCGCATAACGTATAACGCATAACGTATAACGTATAACGTATAACGTATAACGTATAACGTATAACGTATAACGTATAACGTATAACGTATAACGTATAACGTATAACGTATAACGTATAACGTATAACGTATAACGTATAACGTATAACGTATAACGTATAACGTATAACGTATAACGTATAACGTATAACGAATATCGCATAACGTATAACGCATAACGTATAACGTATAACGTATAACGTATAACGTATAACGTATAACGTATAACGTATAACGTATAACGTATATCGCATAACGTATAACGTATAACGTATAACGTATAACGTATAACGTATAACGTATAACGTATAACGAATATCGCATAACGTATAACGCATAACGTATAACGTATAACGTATAACGTATAACGTATAACGTATAACGTATAACGTATAACGTATAACGTATAACGTATAACGTATAACGTATAACGTATAACGTATAACGTATAACGTATAACGTATAACGTATAACGTATAACGTATAACGTATAACGTATAACGTATAACGTATAACGTATAACGTATAACGTATAACGTATAACGTATAACGTATAACGTATAACGTATAACGTATAACGTATAACGTATAACGTATAACGTATAACGTATAAGGTATAAGGTATAACGTATAACGTATAACGTATAACGTATAACGTATAACGTATAACGTATAACGTATAACGTATAACGTATAACGTATAACGTATAACGTATAACGTATAACGTATAACGTATAACGTACAACGTATAACGTATAACGTATAACGTATAACGTATAACGCATAACGAATATCGTTTAAAGTGTAACGTATAACGTAGAACGTATAACGCATAACGTATAACGTATAACGTATAACGTATAACGTATAACGTATAACGTATAACGTATAACGTATAACGTATAACGTATAACGCAAAACGTATAACGTATAACGTATAACGTATAACGTATAACGTATAACGTATAACGTATAAGGTATAAGGTATAACGTATAACGTATAACGTATAACGTATAACGTATAACGTATAACGTATAACGTATAACGTATAACGTATAACGTATATCGCATAACGTATAACGTATAACGTATAACGTATAACGTATAACGTATAACGTATAACGTATAACGAATATCGCATAACGTATAACGCATAACGTATAACGTATAACGTATAACGTATAACGTATAACGTATAACGTATAACGTATAACGTATAACGTATAACGTATAACGTATAACGTATAACGTATAACGTATAACGTATAACGTATAACGTATAACGTATAACGTATAACGTATAACGTATAACGTATAACGTATAACGTATAACGTATAACGTATAACGTATAACGTATAACGTATAACGTATAACGTATAACGTATAACGTATAACGTATAACGTATAACGTATAACGTATAACGTATAACGTATAACGTATAACGTATAACGTATAACGTATAACGTATAACGTATAACGTATAACGTATAACGTATAACGTATAACGTATAACGTATAACGTATAACGTATAACGTATAACGTATAACGTATAACGTATAACGTATAACGTATAACGTATAACGTATAACGTATAACGTATAACGTATAACGTATAACGTATAACGTATAACGTATAACGTATAACGTATAACGTATAACGTATAACGTATAACGTATAACGTATAACGTATAACGTATAACGTATAACGTATAACGTATAACGTATAACGTATAACGTATAACGTATATCGCATAACGTATAACGTATAACGTATAACGTACAACGTATAACGTATAACGTATAACGTATAACGAATATCGCATAACGTATAACGTATAACGTATAACGTATAACGTATAACGTATAACGTATAACGTATAACGTATAACGTATAACGTATAACGTATAACGTATAACGTATAACGTATAACGTATAACGTATAACGTATAACGTATAACGTATAACGTATAACGTATAACGTATAACGAATATCGCATAACGTATAACGCATAACGTATAACGTATAACGTATAACGTATAACGTATAACGTATAACGTATAACGTATAACGTATAACGTATAACGTATAACGTATAACGTATAACGTATAACGTATAACGTATAACGTATAAGGTATAAGGTATAACGTATAACGTATAACGTATAACGTATAACGTATAACGTATAACGTATAACGTATAACGTATAACGTATAACGTATAACGTATAACGTATATCGCATAACGTATAACGTATAACGTATAACGTATAACGTATAACGTATAACGTATAACGTATAACGAATATCGCATAACGTATAACGCATAACGTATAACGTATAACGTATAACGTATAACGTATAACGTATAACGTATAACGTATAACGTATAACGTATAACGTATAACGTATAACGTATAACGTATAACGTATAACGTATAACGTATAACGTATAACGTATAACGTATAACGCATAACGAATATCGTTTAAAGTATAACGTATAACGTATAACGTATAACGTATAACGTATAACTTATAACGTATAACGTATAACGTATAACGCATAACGAATATCGTTTAAAGTATAACGTATAAAGTATAACGTATAACGTATAACGTATAACGTATACCGTATAACGTATAACGTATAACGTATAACGCATAACGAATATCGTTTAAAGTATAACGTATAACGTATAACGTATAACTTATAACGTATAACGTATAACGTATAACGTATAACGTATAACGTATAACGTATAACGTATAAGGTATAAGGTATAACGTATAACGTATAACGTATAACGTATAACGTATAACGTATAACGTATAACGTATAACGTATATCGCATAACGTATAACGTATAACGTATAACGTACAACGTATAACGTATAACGTATAACGTATAACGAATATCGCATAACGTATAACGCATAACGTATAACGTATAACGTATAACGTATAACGTATAACGTATAACGTATAACGTATAACGTATAACGTATAACGTATAACGTATAACGTATAACGTATAACGTATAACGTATAACGTATAACGTATAACGTATAACGTATAACGTATAACGTATAACGTATAACGTATAACGAATATCGCATAACGTATAACGCATAACGTATAACGTATAACGTATAACGTATAACGTATAACGTATAACGTATAACGTATAACGTATAACGTATAACGTATAACGTATAACGTATAACGTATAACGTATAACGTATAACGCATAACGAATATCGTTTAAAGTATAACGTATAACGTATAACGTATAACGTATAACGTATAACTTATAACGTATAACGTATAACGTATAACGCATAACGAATATCGTTTAAAGTATAACGTATAAAGTATAACGTATAACGTATAACGTATAACGTATACCGTATAACGTATAACGTATAACGTATAACGCATAACGAATATCGTTTAAAGTATAACGTATAACGTATAACGTATAACGTATAACGTATAACGTATAAGGTATAAGGTATAACGTATAACGTATAACGTATAACGTATAACGTATAACGTATAACGTATAACGTATAACGTATATCGCATAACGTATAACGTATAACGTATAACGTATAACGTATAACGTATAACGTATAACGTATAACGTATAACGAATATCGCATAACGTATAACGCATAACGTATAACGTATAACGTATAACGTATAACGTATAACGTATAACGTATAACGTATAACGTATAACGTATAACGTATAACGTATAACGTATAACGTATAACGTATAACGTATAACGTATAACGTATAACGTATAACGTATAACGTATAACGTATAACGTATAACGTATAACGTATAACGTATAACGTATAACGTATAACGTATAACGAATATCGCATAACGTATAACGCATAACGTATAACGTATAACGTATAACGTATAACGTATAACGTATAACGTATAACGTATAACGTATAACGTATAACGTATAACGTATAACGTATAACGTATAACGTATAACGTATAACGTATAACGTATAACGTATAACGCATAACGAATATCGTTTAAAGTATAACGTATAACGTATAACGTATAACGTATAACGTATAACTTATAACGTATAACGTATAACGTATAACGCATAACGAATATCGTTTAAAGTATAACGTATAAAGTATAACGTATAACGTATAACGTATAACGTATACCGTATAACGTATAACGTATAACGTATAACGCATAACGAATATCGTTTAAAGTATAACGTATAACGTATAACGTATAACGTATAACTTATAACGTATAACGTATAACGTATAACGTATAACGTATAACGTATAACGTATAAGGTATAAGGTATAACGTATAACGTATAACGTATAACGTATAACGTATAACGTATAACGTATAACGTATAACGTATAACGTATAACGTATAACGTATAACGTATATCGCATAACGTATAACGTATAACGTATAACGTATAACGTATAACGTATAACGTATAACGTATAACGAATATCGCATAACGTATAACGCATAACGTATAACGTATAACGTATAACGTATAACGTATAACGTATAACGTATAACGTATAACGTATAACGTATAACGTATAACGTATAACGTATAACGTATAACGTATAACGTATAACGTATAACGTATAACGTATAACGTATAACGTATAACGTATAACGTATATCGCATAACGTATAACGTATAACGTATAACGTACAACGTATAACGTATAACGTATAACGTATAACGAATATCGCATAACGTATAACGCATAACGTATAACGTATAACGTATAACGTATAACGTATAACGTATAACGTATAACGTATACCGTATAACGTATAACGTATAACGTATAACGCATAACGAATATCGTTTAAAGTATAACGTATAACGTATAACGTATAACGTATAACTTATAACGTATAACGTATAACGTATAACGTATAACGTATAACGTATAACGTATAACGTATAAGGTATAAGGTATAACGTATAACGTATAACGTATAACGTATAACGTATAACGTATAACGTATAACGTATAACGTATAACGTATATCGCATAACGTATAACGTATAACGTATAACGTATAACGTATAACGTATAACGTATAACGTATAACGAATATCGCATAACGTATAACGCATAACGTATAACGTATAACGTATAACGTATAACGTATAACGTATAACGTATAACGTATAACGTATAACGTATAACGTATAACGTATAACGTATAACGTATAACGTATAACGTATAACGTATAACGTATAACGTATAACGTATAACGTATAACGTATAACGTATAACGTATAACGTATAACGTATAACGTATAACGTATAACGTATAACGTATATCGCATAACGTATAACGTATAACGTACAACGTATAACGTATAACGTATAACGTATAACGAATATCGCATAACGTATAACGCATAACGTATAACGTATAACGTATAACGTATAACGTATAACGTATAACGTATAACGTATAACGTATAACGTATAACGTATAACGTATAACGTATAACGTATAACGTATAACGTATAACGTATAACGTATAACGTATAACGTATAACGTATAACGTATAACGTATAACGTATAACGTATAACGTATAACGTATAACGTATAACGTATAACGAATATCGCATAACGTATAACGCATAACGTATAACGTATAACGTATAACGTATAACGTATAACGTATAACGTATAACGTATAACGTATAACGTATAACGTATAACGCATAACGAATATCGTTTAAAGTATAACGTATAACGTATAACGTATAACGTATAACGTATAACTTATAACGTATAACGTATAACGTATAACGCATAACGAATATCGTTTAAAGTATAACGTATAAAGTATAACGTATAACGTATAACGTATAACGTATACCGTATAACGTATAACGTATAACGTATAACGCATAACGAATATCGTTTAAAGTATAACGTATAACGTATAACGTATAACGTATAACGTATAACGTATAACGTATAACGTATAAGGTATAAGGTATAACGTATAACGTATAACGTATAACGTATAACGTATAACGTATAACGTATAACGTATAACGTATAACGTATAACGTATATCGCATAACGTATAACGTATACCGTATAACGTATAACGTATAACGTATAACGCATAACGAATATCGTTTAAAGTATAACGTATAACGTATAACGTATAACGTATAACTTATAACGTATAACGTATAACGTATAACGTATAACGTATAACGTATAACGTATAAGGTATAAGGTATAACGTATAACGTATAACGTATAACGTATAACGTATAACGTATAACGTATAACGTATAACGTATAACGTATAACGTATAACGTATAACGTATAACGTATATCGCATAACGTATAACGTATAACGTATAACGTATAACGTATAACGTATAACGTATAACGTATAACGAATATCGCATAACGTATAACGCATAACGTATAACGTATAACGTATAACGTATAACGTATAACGTATAACGTATAACGTATAACGTATAACGTATAACGTATAACGTATAACGTATAACGTATAACGTATAACGTATAACGTATAACGTATAACGTATAACGTATAACGTATAACGTATAACGTATATCGCATAACGTATAACGTATAACGTATAACGTACAACGTATAACGTATAACGTATAACGTATAACGAATATCGCATAACGTATAACGCATAACGTATAACGTATAACGTATAACGTATAACGTATAACGTATAACGTATAACGTATACCGTATAACGTATAACGTATAACGTATAACGCATAACGAATATCGTTTAAAGTATAACGTATAACGTATAACGTATAACGTATAACTTATAACGTATAACGTATAACGTATAACGTATAACGTATAACGTATAACGTATAACGTATAAGGTATAAGGTATAACGTATAACGTATAACGTATAACGTATAACGTATAACGTATAACGTATAACGTATAACGTATAACGTATATCGCATAACGTATAACGTATAACGTATAACGTATAACGTATAACGTATAACGTATAACGTATAACGAATATCGCATAACGTATAACGCATAACGTATAACGTATAACGTATAACGTATAACGTATAACGTATAACGTATAACGTATAACGTATAACGTATAACGTATAACGTATAACGTATAACGTATAACGTATAACGTATAACGTATAACGTATAACGTATAACGTATAACGTATAACGTATAACGTATAACGTATAACGTATAACGTATAACGTATAACGTATAACGTATAACGTATATCGCATAACGTATAACGTATAACGTACAACGTATAACGTATAACGTATAACGTATAACGAATATCGCATAACGTATAACGCATAACGTATAACGTATAACGTATAACGTATAACGTATAACGTATAACGTATAACGTATAACGTATAACGTATAACGTATAACGTATAACGTATAACGTATAACGTATAACGTATAACGTATAACGTATAACGTATAACGTATAACGTATAACGTATAACGTATAACGTATAACGTATAACGTATAACGTATAACGTATAACGTATAACGAATATCGCATAACGTATAACGCATAACGTATAACGTATAACGTATAACGTATAACGTATAACGTATAACGTATAACGTATAACGTATAACGTATAACGTATAACGCATAACGAATATCGTTTAAAGTATAACGTATAACGTATAACGTATAACTTATAACGTATAACGTATAACGTATAACGCATAACGAATATCGTTTAAAGTATAACGTATAAAGTATAACGTATAACGTATAACGTATAACGTATACCGTATAACGTATAACGTATAACGTATAACGCATAACGAATATCGTTTAAAGTATAACGTATAACGTATAACGTATAACGTATAACGTATAACGTATAACGTATAACGTATAAGGTATAAGGTATAACGTATAACGTATAACGTATAACGTATAACGTATAACGTATAACGTATAACGTATAACGTATAACGTATAACGTATATCGCATAACGTATAACGTATAACGTATAACGTATAACGTATAACGTATAACGTATAACGTATAACGAATATCGCATAACGTATAACGCATAACGTATAACGTATAACGTATAACGTATAACGTATAACGTATAACGTATAACGTATAACGTATAACGTATAACGTATAACGTATAACGTATAACGTATAACGTATAACGTATAACGTATAACGTATAACGTATAACGTATAACGTATAACGTATAACGTATAACGTATAACGTATAACGTATAACGTATAACGAATATCGCATAACGTATAACGCATAACGTATAACGTATAACGTATAACGTATAACGTATAACGTATAACGTATAACGTATAACGTATAACGTATAACGTATAACGTATAACGTATAACGTATAACGTATAACGTATAACGTATAACGTATAACGTATAACGCATAACGAATATCGTTTAAAGTATAACGTATAACTTATAACGTATAACGTATAACGTATAACGCATAACGAATATCGTTTAAAGTATAACGTATAAAGTATAACGTATAACGTATAACGTATAACGTATACCGTATAACGTATAACGTATAACGTATAACGCATAACGAATATCGTTTAAAGTATAACGTATAACGTATAACGTATAACGTATAACTTATAACGTATAACGTATAACGTATAACGTATAACGTATAACGTATAACGTATAACGTATAAGGTATAAGGTATAACGTATAACGTATAACGTATAACGTATAACGTATAACGTATAACGTATAACGTATAACGTATATCGCATAACGTATAACGTATAACGTATAACGTATAACGTATAACGTATAACGTATAACGTATAACGTATAAGGTATAAGGTATAACGTATAACGTATAACGTATAACGTATAACGTATAACGTATAACGTATAACGTATAACGTATAACGTATAACGTATATCGCATAACGTATAACGTATAACGTATAACGTATAACGTATAACGTATAACGTATAACGTATAACGAATATCGCATAACGTAT
This sequence comes from Lasioglossum calceatum, assembly GCA_963966675.1. Classification (NCBI taxonomy): domain Eukaryota; kingdom Metazoa; phylum Arthropoda; class Insecta; order Hymenoptera; family Halictidae; genus Lasioglossum; species Lasioglossum calceatum. The sequence continues at coordinate 77,908 of CAXAAD010000234.1, forward strand.
AACGCATAACGTATAACGTATAACGTATAACGTATAACGTATAACGTATAACGTATAACGTATAACGTATAACGTATAACGTATAACGTATAACGTATAACGTATAACGTATAACGTATAACGTATAACGTATAACGTATAACGTATAACGTATAACGCATAACGAATATCGTTTAAAGTATAACGTATAACGTATAACGTATAACGTATAACGTATAACTTATAACGTATAACGTATAACGTATAACGCATAACGAATATCGTTTAAAGTATAACGTATAAAGTATAACGTATAACGTATAACGTATAACGTATACCGTATAACGTATAACGTATAACGTATAACGCATAACGAATATCGTTTAAAGTATAACGTATAACGTATAACGTATAACGTATAACTTATAACGTATAACGTATAACGTATAACGTATAACGTATAACGTATAACGTATAACGTATAACGTATAACGAATATCGCATAACGTATAACGCATAACGTATAACGTATAACGTATAACGTATAACGTATAACGTATAACGTATAACGTATAACGTATAACGTATAACGTATAACGTATAACGTATAACGTATAACGTATAACGTATAACGTATAACGTATAACGTATAACGTATAACGTATAACGCATAACGAATATCGTTTAAAGTATAACGTATAACGTATAACGTATAACGTATAACGTATAACTTATAACGTATAACGTATAACGTATAACGCATAACGAATATCGTTTAAAGTATAACGTATAACGTATAACGTATAACGTATAACGTATAACGTATAACGTATAACGTATAACGTATAACGTATAACGTATAACGTATAACGTATAACGTATAACGTATAACGTATAACGTATAACGTATAACGTATAACGTATAACGCATAACGAATATCGTTTAAAGTATAACGTATAACGTATAACGTATAACGTATAACGTATAACGTATAACGTATAACGTATAACGTATAACGCATAACGAATATCGTTTAAAGTATAACGTATAACGTATAACGTATAACGTATAACGTATAACTTATAACGTATAACGTATAACGTATAACGCATAACGAATATCGTTTAAAGTATAACGTATAAAGTATAACGTATAACGTATAACGTATAACGTATACCGTATAACGTATAACGTATAACGTATAACGCATAACGAATATCGTTTAAAGTATAACGTATAACGTATAACGTATAACGTATAACTTATAACGTATAACGTATAACGTATAACGTATAACGTATAACGTATAACGTATAAGGTATAAGGTATAACGTATAACGTATAACGTATAACGTATAACGTATAACGTATAACGTATAACGTATAACGTATATCGCATAACGTATAACGTATAACGTATAACGTACAACGTATAACGTATAACGTATAACGTATAACGAATATCGCATAACGTATAACGCATAACGTATAACGTATAACGTATAACGTATAACGTATAACGTATAACGTATAACGTATAACGTATAACGTATAACGTATAACGTATAACGTATAACGTATAACGTATAACGTATAACGTATAACGTATAACGTATAACGTATAACGTATAACGTATAACGTATAACGAATATCGCATAACGTATAACGCATAACGTATAACGTATAACGTATAACGTATAACGTATAACGTATAACGTATAACGTATAACGTATAACGTATAACGTATAACGTATAACGTATAACGTATAACGTATAACGTATAACGTATAACGTATAACGCATAACGAATATCGTTTAAAGTATAACGTATAACGTATAACGTATAACGTATAACGTATAACTTATAACGTATAACGTATAACGTATAACGCATAACGAATATCGTTTAAAGTATAACGTATAAAGTATAACGTATAACGTATAACGTATAACGTATAACGTATACCGTATAACGTATAACGTATAACGTATAACGCATAACGAATATCGTTTAAAGTATAACGTATAACGTATAACGTATAACGTATAACGTATAACGTATAAGGTATAAGGTATAACGTATAACGTATAACGTATAACGTATAACGTATAACGTATAACGTATAACGTATAACGTATATCGCATAACGTATAACGTATAACGTATAACGTATAACGTATAACGTATAACGTATAACGTATAACGTATAACGAATATCGCATAACGTATAACGCATAACGTATAACGTATAACGTATAACGTATAACGTATAACGTATAACGTATAACGTATAACGTATAACGTATAACGTATAACGTATAACGTATAACGTATAACGTATAACGTATAACGTATAACGTATAACGTATAACGTATAACGTATAACGTATAACGTATAACGTATAACGTATAACGAATATCGCATAACGTATAACGCATAACGTATAACGTATAACGTATAACGTATAACGTATAACGTATAACGTATAACGTATAACGTATAACGTATAACGTATAACGTATAACGTATAACGTATAACGTATAACGTATAACGTATAACGTATAACGTATAACGCATAACGAATATCGTTTAAAGTATAACGTATAACGTATAACGTATAACGTATAACGTATAACTTATAACGTATAACGTATAACGTATAACGCATAACGAATATCGTTTAAAGTATAACGTATAAAGTATAACGTATAACGTATAACGTATAACGTATACCGTATAACGTATAACGTATAACGTATAACGCATAACGAATATCGTTTAAAGTATAACGTATAACGTATAACGTATAACGTATAACTTATAACGTATAACGTATAACGTATAACGTATAACGTATAACGTATAACGTATAAGGTATAAGGTATAACGTATAACGTATAACGTATAACGTATAACGTATAACGTATAACGTATAACGTATAACGTATAACGTAACACGTATAACGTATAACGTATAACGTATAACGTATATCGCATAACGTATAACGTATAACGTATAACGTATAACGTATAACGTATAACGTATAACGTATAACGAATATCGCATAACGTATAACGCATAACGTATAACGTATAACGTATAACGTATAACGTATAACGTATAACGTATAACGTATAACGTATAACGTATAACGTATAACGTATAACGTATAACGTATAACGTATAACGTATAACGTATAACGTATAACGTATAACGTATAACGTATAACGTATAACGTATAACGTATATCGCATAACGTATAACGTATAACGTATAACGTACAACGTATAACGTATAACGTATAACGTATAACGAATATCGCATAACGTATAACGCATAACGTATAACGTATAACGTATAACGTATAACGTATAACGTATAACGTATAACGTATAACGTATAACGTATAACGTATAACGTATAACGTATAACGTATAACGTATAACGTATAACGTATAACGTATAACGTATAACGTATAACGTATAACGTATAACGTATAACGTATAACGAATATCGCATAACGTATAACGCATAACGTATAACGTATAACGTATAACGTATAACGTATAACGTATAACGTATAACGTATAACGTATAACGTATAACGTATAACGCATAACGAATATCGTTTAAAGTATAACGTATAAAGTATAACGTATAACGTATAACGTATAACGTATACCGTATAACGTATAACGTATAACGTATAACGTATAACGTATAACGTATAACGTATAACGTATAACGTATAACGTATAACGTATAACGTATAACGTATAACGTATAACGTATAACGTATAACGTATAACGTATAACGTATAACGTATAACGTATAACGTATAACGTATAACGTATAACGTATAACGTATAACGTATAACGTATAACGTATAACGTATAACGTATAACGTATAACGTATAACGTATAACGTATAACGTATAACGTATAACGTATAACGTATAACGTATAACGTATAACGTATAACGTATAACGTATAACGTATAACGTATAACGTATAACGTATAACGTATAACGTATAACGTATAACGTATAACGTATAACGTATAACGTATAACGTATAACGTATAACGTATAACGTATAACGTATAACGTATAACGTATAACGTATAACGTATAACGTATAACGTATAACGTATAACGTATAACGTATAACGTATAACGTATAACGCATAACGAATATCGTTTAAAGTATAACGTATAACGTATAACGTATAACGTATAACGTATAACGTATAACGTATAACGTATAACGTATAACGCATAACGAATATCGTTTAAAGTATAACGTATAACGTATAACGTATAACGTATAACGTATAACTTATAACGTATAACGTATAACGTATAACGCATAACGAATATCGTTTAAAGTATAACGTATAAAGTATAACGTATAACGTATAACGTATAACGTATACCGTATAACGTATAACGTATAACGTATAACGCATAACGAATATCGTTTAAAGTATAACGTATAACGTATAACGTATAACGTATAACTTATAACGTATAACGTATAACGTATAACGTATAACGTATAACGTATAACGTATAAGGTATAAGGTATAACGTATAACGTATAACGTATAACGTATAACGTATAACGTATAACGTATAACGTATAACGTATATCGCATAACGTATAACGTATAACGTATAACGTACAACGTATAACGTATAACGTATAACGTATAACGAATATCGCATAACGTATAACGCATAACGTATAACGTATAACGTATAACGTATAACGTATAACGTATAACGTATAACGTATAACGTATAACGTATAACGTATAACGTATAACGTATAACGTATAACGTATAACGTATAACGTATAACGTATAACGTATAACGTATAACGTATAACGTATAACGTATAACGAATATCGCATAACGTATAACGCATAACGTATAACGTATAACGTATAACGTATAACGTATAACGTATAACGTATAACGTATAACGTATAACGTATAACGTATAACGTATAACGTATAACGTATAACGTATAACGTATAACGTATAACGTATAACGCATAACGAATATCGTTTAAAGTATAACGTATAACGTATAACGTATAACGTATAACGTATAACTTATAACGTATAACGTATAACGTATAACGCATAACGAATATCGTTTAAAGTATAACGTATAAAGTATAACGTATAACGTATAACGTATAACGTATAACGTATACCGTATAACGTATAACGTATAACGTATAACGCATAACGAATATCGTTTAAAGTATAACGTATAACGTATAACGTATAACGTATAACGTATAACGTATAAGGTATAAGGTATAACGTATAACGTATAACGTATAACGTATAACGTATAACGTATAACGTATAACGTATAACGTATATCGCATAACGTATAACGTATAACGTATAACGTATAACGTATAACGTATAACGTATAACGTATAACGTATAACGAATATCGCATAACGTATAACGCATAACGTATAACGTATAACGTATAACGTATAACGTATAACGTATAACGTATAACGTATAACGTATAACGTATAACGTATAACGTATAACGTATAACGTATAACGTATAACGTATAACGTATAACGTATAACGTATAACGTATAACGTATAACGTATAACGTATAACGTATAACGTATAACGAATATCGCATAACGTATAACGCATAACGTATAACGTATAACGTATAACGTATAACGTATAACGTATAACGTATAACGTATAACGTATAACGTATAACGTATAACGTATAACGTATAACGTATAACGTATAACGTATAACGTATAACGTATAACGCATAACGAATATCGTTTAAAGTATAACGTATAACGTATAACGTATAACGTATAACGTATAACTTATAACGTATAACGTATAACGTATAACGCATAACGAATATCGTTTAAAGTATAACGTATAAAGTATAACGTATAACGTATAACGTATAACGTATACCGTATAACGTATAACGTATAACGTATAACGCATAACGAATATCGTTTAAAGTATAACGTATAACGTATAACGTATAACGTATAACTTATAACGTATAACGTATAACGTATAACGTATAACGTATAACGTATAACGTATAAGGTATAAGGTATAACGTATAACGTATAACGTATAACGTATAACGTATAACGTATAACGTATAACGTATAACGTATAACGTAACACGTATAACGTATAACGTATAACGTATAACGTATATCGCATAACGTATAACGTATAACGTATAACGTATAACGTATAACGTATAACGTATAACGTATAACGAATATCGCATAACGTATAACGCATAACGTATAACGTATAACGTATAACGTATAACGTATAACGTATAACGTATAACGTATAACGTATAACGTATAACGTATAACGTATAACGTATAACGTATAACGTATAACGTATAACGTATAACGTATAACGTATAACGTATAACGTATAACGTATAACGTATAACGTATATCGCATAACGTATAACGTATAACGTATAACGTACAACGTATAACGTATAACGTATAACGTATAACGAATATCGCATAACGTATAACGCATAACGTATAACGTATAACGTATAACGTATAACGTATAACGTATAACGTATAACGTATAACGTATAACGTATAACGTATAACGTATAACGTATAACGTATAACGTATAACGTATAACGTATAACGTATAACGTATAACGTATAACGTATAACGTATAACGTATAACGTATAACGAATATCGCATAACGTATAACGCATAACGTATAACGTATAACGTATAACGTATAACGTATAACGTATAACGTATAACGTATAACGTATAACGTATAACGTATAACGCATAACGAATATCGTTTAAAGTATAACGTATAAAGTATAACGTATAACGTATAACGTATAACGTATACCGTATAACGTATAACGTATAACGTATAACGTATAACGTATAACGTATAACGTATAACGTATAACGTATAACGTATAACGTATAACGTATAACGTATAACGTATAACGTATAACGTATAACGTATAACGTATAACGTATAACGTATAACGTATAACGTATAACGTATAACGTATAACGTATAACGTATAACGTATAACGTATAACGTATAACGTATAACGTATAACGTATAACGTATAACGTATAACGTATAACGTATAACGTATAACGTATAACGTATAACGTATAACGTATAACGTATAACGTATAACGTATAACGTATAACGTATAACGTATAACGTATAACGTATAACGTATAACGTATAACGTATAACGTATAACGTATAACGTATAACGTATAACGTATAACGTATAACGTACAACGTATAACGTATAACGTATAACGTATAACGTATAACGCATAACGAATATCGTTTAAAGTGTAACGTATAACGTAGAACGTATAACGCATAACGTATAACGTATAACGTATAACGTATAACGTATAACGTATAACGTATAACATATAACGTATAACGTATAACGTATAACGTATAACGTATAACGTATAACGCAAAACGTATAACGTATAACGTATAACGTATAACGTATAACGTATAACGTATAACGTATAACGTATAACGTATAACGCATAACGAATATCGTTTAAAGTATAACGTATAACGTATAACGTATAACGTATAACGTATAACGCATAACGAATATCGTTTAAAGTATAACGTATAACGTATAACGTACAACGTATAACGTATAACGTATAACGTATAACGTATAACGTATAACGTATAACGTATAACGTATAACGAATATCGCATAACGTATAACGCATAACGTATAACGTATAACGTATAACGTATAACGTATAACGTATAACGTATAACGTATAACGTATAACGTATAACGTATAACGTATAACGTATAACGTATAACGTATAACGTATAACGTATAACGTATAACGTATAACGTATAACGTATAACGTATAACGTATAACGTATAACGTATAACGTATAACGTATAACGTATAACGTATAACGTATAACGTATAACGTATAACGTATAACGTATAACGTATAACGTATAACGTATAACGTATAACGTATAACGCAAAACGTATAACGTATAACTTATAACGTATAACGTATAACGTATAAATTATAACGTATAACGTATAACGAATATCGCATAACGTATAACGTATAACGTATAACGTATAACGTATAACGTATAACGTATAACGTATAACGTATAACGTATAACGTATAACGTATAACGTATAACGTACAACGTATAACGTATAACGTATAACGTATAACGTATAACGTATAACGTATAACGTATAACGTATAACGAATATCGCATAACGTATAACGTATAACGTATAACGTATAACGTATAACGTATAACGTATAACGTATAACGTATAACGTATAACGTATAACGCAAAACGTATAACGTATAACGTATAACGTATAACGTATAACGTATAACGTATAACGTATAACGTATAACGTATAACGCATAACGAATATCGTTTAAAGTATAACGTATAACGTATAACGTATAACGTATAACGTATAACGTATAACGTATAACGCATAACGAATATCGTTTAAAGTATAACGTATAACGTATAACGTACAACGTATAACGTATAACGTATAACGTATAACGTATAACGTATAACGTATAACGTATAACGTATAACGAATATCGCATAACGTATAACGCATAACGTATAACGTATAACGTATAACGTATAACGTATAACGTATAACGTATAACGTATAACGTATAACGTATAACGTATAACGTATAACGTATAACGTATAACGTATAACGCAAAACGTATAACGTATAACGTATAACGTATAACGTATAACGTATAACGTATAACGTATAACGTATAACGCATAACGAATATCGTTTAAAGTATAACGTATAACGTATAACGTATAACGTATAACGTATAACTTATAACGTATAACGTATAACGTATAACGCATAACGAATATCGTTTAAAGTATAACGTATAAAGTATAACGTATAACGTATAACGTATAACGTATACCGTATAACGTATAACGTATAACGTATAACGCATAACGAATATCGTTTAAAGTATAACGTATAACGTATAACGTATAACGTATAACGTATAACGTATAACGTATAACGTATAACGTATAACGTATAACGTATAAGGTATAAGGTATAACGTATAACGTATAACGTATAACGTATAACGTATAACGTATAACGTATAACGTATAACGTATAACGTATATCGCATAACGTATAACGTATAACGTATAACGTATAACGTATAACGTATAACGTATAACGTATAACGAATATCGCATAACGTATAACGCATAACGTATAACGTATAACGTATAACGTATAACGTATAACGTATAACGTATAACGTATAACGTATAACGTATAACGTATAACGTATAACGTATAACGTATAACGTATAACGTATAACGTATAACGTATAACGTATAACGTATAACGTATAACGTATAACGTATAACGTATAACGTATAACGTATAACGTATAACGTATAACGTATAACGTATAACGTATAACGTATAACGTATAACGTATAACGTATAACGTATAACGTATAACGTATAACGTATAACGTATAACGTATAACGTATAACGTATAACGTATAACGTATAACGTATAACGTATAACGTATAACGTATAACGTATAACGTATAACGTATAACGTATAACGTATAACGTATAACGTATAACGTATAACGTATAACGTATAACGTATAACGTATAACGTATAACGTATAACGTATAACGTATAACGTACAACGTATAACGTATAACGTATAACGTATAACGTATAACGCATAACGAATATCGTTTAAAGTGTAACGTATAACGTAGAACGTATAACGCATAACGTATAACGTATAACGTATAACGTATAACGTATAACGTATAACGTATAACGTATAACGTATAACGTATAACGTATAACTTATAACGTATAACGTATAACGTATAACGCATAACGAATATCGTTTAAAGTATAACGTATAAAGTATAACGTATAACGTATAACGTATAACGTATAACGTATAACGCATAACGAATATCGTTTAAAGTATAACGTATAACGTATAACGTATAACGTATAACGTATAACGTATAACGTATAACGCATAACGAATATCGTTTAAAGTATAACGTATAACGTATAACGTACAACGTATAACGTATAACGTATAACGTATAACGTATAACGTATAACGTATAACGTATAACGTATAACGAATATCGCATAACGTATAACGCATAACGTATAACGTATAACGTATAACGTATAACGTATAACGTATAACGTATAACGTATAACGTATAACGTATAACGTATAACGTATAACGTATAACGTATAACGTATAACGCAAAACGTATAACGTATAACGTATAACGTATAACGTATAACGTATAACGTATAACGTATAACGTATAACGCATAACGAATATCGTTTAAAGTATAACGTATAACGTATAACGTATAACGTATAACGTATAACTTATAACGTATAACGTATAACGTATAACGCATAACGAATATCGTTTAAAGTATAACGTATAAAGTATAACGTATAACGTATAACGTATAACGTATACCGTATAACGTATAACGTATAACGTATAACGCATAACGAATATCGTTTAAAGTATAACGTATAACGTATAACGTATAACGTATAACGTATAACGTATAACGTATAACGTATAACGTATAACGTATAACGTATAAGGTATAAGGTATAACGTATAACGTATAACGTATAACGTATAACGTATAACGTATAACGTATAACGTATAACGTATAACGTATATCGCATAACGTATAACGTATAACGTATAACGTATAACGTATAACGTATAACGTATAACGTATAACGAATATCGCATAACGTATAACGCATAACGTATAACGTATAACGTATAACGTATAACGTATAACGAATATCGCATAACGTATAACGTATAACGTATAACGTATAACGTATAACGTATAACGTATAACGTATAACGTATAACGTATAACGTATAACGTATAACGTATAACGTATAACGTATAACGTATAACGTATAACGTATAACGTATAACGTATAACGCATAACGAATATCGTTTAAAGTATAACGTATAACGTATAACGTATAACGTATAACGTATAACTTATAACGTATAACGTATAACGTATAACGTATAACGTATAAGGTATAAGGTATAACGTATAACGTATAACGTATAACGTATAACGTATAACGTATAACGTATAACGTATAACGTATAACGTATAACGTATAACGTATAACGTATAACGTATAAGGTATAACGTATAACGTATAACGTATAACGTATAACGTATAACGAATATCGTTTAAAGTGTAACGTATAACGTAGAACGTATAACGTATAACGTATAACGTATAACGTATAACGTATAACGTATAACGTATAACGTATAACGCATAACGAATATCGTTTAAAGTATAACGTATAACGTATAACGTATAACGTATAACGTATAACGTATAACGCATAACGAATATCGTTTAAAGTATAACGTATAACGTATAACGTATAACGTATAACGTATAACGTATAACGTATAACGTATAACGTATAACGTATAACGAATATCGCATAACGTATAACGCATAACGTATAACGTATAACGTATAACGTATAACGTATAACGTATAACGTATAACGTATAACGTATAACGTATAACGTATAACGCAAAACGTATAACGTATAACGTATAACGTATAACGTATAACGTATAACGTATAACGTATAACGCATAACGAATATCGTTTAAAGTATAACGTATAACGTATAACGTATAACGTATAACGTATAACTTATAACGTATAACGTATAACGTATAACGCATAACGAATATCGTTTAAAGTATAACGTATAAAGTATAACGTATAACGTATAACGTATAACGTATACCGTATAACGTATAACGTATAACGTATAACGCATAACGAATATCGTTTAAAGTATAACGTATAACGTATAACGTATAACGTATAACTTATAACGTATAACGTATAACGTATAACGTATAACGTATAACGTATAACGTATAACGTATAACGTATAAGGTATAAGGTATAACGTATAACGTATAACGTATAACGTATAACGTATAACGTATAACGTATAACGTATAACGTATAACGTATATCGCATAACGTATAACGTATAACGTATAACGTATAACGTATAACGTATAACGTATAACGTATAACGAATATCGCATAACGTATAACGCATAACGTATAACGTATAACGTATAACGTATAACGTATAACGTATAACGTATAACGTATAACGTATAACGTATAACGTATAACGTATAACGTATAACGTATAACGTATAACGTATAACGTATAACGTATAACGTATAACGTATAACGTATAACGTATAACGTATAACGTATAACGTATAACGTATAACGTATAACGTATAACGTATAACGTATAACGTATAACGTATAACGTATAACGTATAACGTATAACGTATAACGTATAACGTATAACGTATAACGTATAACGTATAACGTATAACGTATAACGTATAACGTATAACGTATAACGTATAACGTATAACGTATAACGTATAACGTATAACGTATAACGTATAACGTATAACGTATAACGTATAACGTATAACGTATAACGTATAACGTATAACGTATAACGTATAACGTATAACGTATAACGTATAACGTATAACGTATAACGTATAACGTATAACGTATAACGTATAACGTATAACGTATAACGTATAACGTATAACGTATAACGTATAACGTATAACGTATAACGTATAACGTATAACGTATAACGTATAACGTATAACGTATAACGTATAACGTATAACGCAAAACGTATAACGTATAACTTATAACGTATAACGTATAACGTATAAATTATAACGTATAACGTATAACGTATAACGTATAACGTATAACGTATAACGTATAACGTATAACGTATAAGGTATAAGGTATAACGTATAACGTATAACGTATAACGTATAACGTATAACGTATAACGTATAACGTATAACATATAACGTATAACGTATAACGTATAACGTATAACGTATAACGTATAACGTATAACGTATAACGTATAACGTATAACGTATAACGTATAACGTATAACGTATAACGTATAACGTATAACGTATAACGTATAACGTATAACGTATAACGTATAACGTATAACGTATAACGTATAACGTATAACGCAAAACGTATAACGTATAACTTATAACGTATAACGTATAACGTATAACGTATAACGCATAACGAATATCGTTTAAAGTATAACGTATAACGTATAACGTATAACGTATAACGTATAACGTATAACGTATAACGTATAACGTATAACGAATATCGCATAACGTATGACGCATAACGTATAACGTATAACGTATAACGTATAACGTATAACGTATAACGTATAACGTATAACGTATAACGTATAACGTATAACGTATAACGTATAACGTATAACGTATAACGCAAAACGTATAACGTATAACGTATAACGTATAACGTATAACGTATAACGTATAACGTATAACGTATAACGCATAACGAATATCGTTTAAAGTATAACGTATAACGTATAACGTATAACGTATAACGTATAACTTATAACGTATAACGTATAACGTATAACGCATAACGAATATCGTTTAAAGTATAACGTATAAAGTATAACGTATAACGTATAACGTATAACGTATACCGTATAACGTATAACGTATAACGTATAACGCATAACGAATATCGTTTAAAGTATAACGTATAACGTATAACGTATAACGTATAACGCATAACGTATAACGTATAACGTATAACGTATAACGTATAACGTATAACGTATAACGTATAACGTATAACGTATAACGTATAACGTATAACGTATAACGTATAACGTATAACGTATAACGTATAACGTATAACGTATAACGTATAACGTATAACGTATAACGTATATCGCATAACGTATAACGTATAACGTATAACGTATAACGTATAACGTATAACGTATAACGTATAACGTATAACGTATAACGTATAACGTATAACGTATAACGTATAACGTATAACGTATAACGTATAACGTATAACGTATAACGTATAACGTATAACGTATAACGTATAACGTATAACGTATAACGTATAACGTATAACGTATAACGTATAACGTATAACGTATAACGTATAACGTATAACGTATAACGTATAACGTATAACGTATAACGTATAACGTATAACGTATAACGTATAACGTATAACGTATAACGTATAACGTATAACGTATAACGTATAACGTATAACGTATAACGTATAACGTATAACGTATAACGTATAACGTATAACGTATAACGTATAACGTATAACGTATAACGTATAACGTATAACGTATAACGTATAACGTATAACGCATAACGAATATCGTTTAAAGTATAACGTATAACGTATAACGTATAACGTATAACGTATAAGGTATAACGTATAACGTATAACGTATAACGTATAACGTATAACGTATAACGTATAACGAATATCGCATAACGTATAACGCATAACGTATAACGTATAACGTATAACGTATAACGTATAACGTATAACGTATAACGTATAACGTATAACGTATAACGTATAACGTATAACGTATAACGTATAACGTATAACGTATAACGTATAACGTATAACGTATAACGTATAACGTATAACGTATAACGCATAACGAATATCGTTTAAAGTATAACGTATAACGTATAACGTATAACGTATAACTTATAACGTATAACGTATAACGTATAACGCATAACGAATATCGTTTAAAGTATAACGTATAACGTATAACGTATAACGTATAACGTATAACGTATAACGTATAACGTATAACGTATAACGTATAACGTATAACGTATAACGTATAACGTATAACGTATAACGTATAACGTATAACGTATAACGAATATCGCATAACGTATAACGTATAACGTATAACGTATAACGTATAACGTATAACGTATAACGTATAACGTATAACGTATAACGTATAACGTATAACGTATAACGTATAACGTATAACGTATAACGCATAACGAATATCGTTTAAAGTATAACGTATAACGTATAACGTATAACGTATAACGTATAACTTATAACGTATAACGTATAACGTATAACGTATAACGTATAACGTATAACGTATAACGTATAACGTATAACGTATAAGGTATAAGGTATAACGTATAACGTATAACGTATAACGTATAACGTATAACGTATAACGTATAACGTATAACGTATAACGTATAACGTATAAGGTATAAGGTATAACGTATAACGTATAACGTATAACGTATAACGTATAACGTATAACGTATAACGTATAACGTATAACGTATAACGTATAACGTATAACGTATAACGTATAACGTATAACGTATAACGTATAACGTATAACGTACAACGTATAACGTATAACGTATAACGTATAACGTATAACGCATAACGAATATCGTTTAAAGTGTAACGTATAACGTAGAACGTATAACGCATAACGTATAACGTATAACGTATAACGTATAACGTATAACGTATAACGTATAACGTATAACGTATAACGTATAACGTATAACGTATAACGTATAACGTATAACGTATAACGTATAACGTATAACGTATAACGTATAACGTATAACGCAAAACGTATAACGTATAACGTATAACGTATAACGTATAACGTATAACGTATAACGTATAACGTATAACGTATAACGCATAACGAATATCGTTTAAAGTATAACGTATAACGTATAACGTATAACGTATAACGTATAACGTATAACGCATAACGAATATCGTTTAAAGTATAACGTATAACGTATAACGTATAACGTATAACGTATAACGTATAACGTATAACGTATAACGTATAACGTATAACGAATATCGCATAACGTATGACGCATAACGTATAACGTATAACGTATAACGTATAACGTATAACGTATAACGTATAACGTATAACGTATAACGTATAACGTATAACGCAAAACGTATAACGTATAACGTATAACGTATAACGTATAACGTATAACGTATAACGTATAACGCATAACGAATATCGTTTAAAGTATAACGTATAACGTATAACGTATAACGTATAACGTATAACTTATAACGTATAACGTATAACGTATAACGCATAACGAATATCGTTTAAAGTATAACGTATAAAGTATAACGTATAACGTATAACGTATAACGTATACCGTATAACGTATAACGTATAACGTATAACGCATAACGAATATCGTTTAAAGTATAACGTATAACGTATAACGTATAACGTATAACGCATAACGTATAACGTATAACGTATAACGTATAACGTATAACGTATAACGTATAACGTATAACGTATAACGTATAACGTATAACGTATAACGTATAACGTATAACGTATAACGTATAACGTATAACGTATAACGTATATCGCATAACGTATAACGTATAACGTATAACGTATAACGTATAACGTATAACGTATAACGTATAACGTATAACGTATAACGTATAACGTATAACGTATAACGTATAACGTATAACGTATAACGTATAACGTATAACGTATAACGTATAACGTATAACGTATAACGTATAACGTATAACGTATAACGTATAACGTATAACGTATAACGTATAACGTATAACGTATAACGTATAACGTATAACGTATAACGTATAACGTATAACGTATAACGTATAACGTATAACGTATAACGTATAACGTATAACGTATAACGTATAACGTATAACGTATAACGTATAACGTATAACGTATAACGTATAACGTATAACGTATAACGTATAACGTATAACGTATAACGTATAACGTATAACGTATAACGTATAACGTATAACGTATAACGTATAACGTATAACGCAAAACGTATAACGTATAACTTATAACGTATAACGTATAACGTATAAATTATAACGTATAACGTATAACGTATAACGTATAACGTATAACGTATAACGTATAACGTATAAGGTATAAGGTATAACGTATAACGTATAACGTATAACGTATAACGTATAACGTATAACGTATAACGTATAACGTATAACGTATAACGTATAACGTATAACGTATATCGCATAACGTATAACGTATAACGTATAACGTATAACGTATAACGTATAACGTATAACGTATAACGTATAACGTATAACGTATAACGTATAACGTATAACGTATAACGTATAACGTATAACGTATAACGTATAACGTATAACGTATAACGTATAACGTATAACGTATAACGTATAACGTATAACGTATAACGTATAACGTATAACGTATAACGTATAACGTATAACGTATAACGTATAACGTATAACGTATAACGTATAACGTATAACGTATAACGTATAAGGTATAAGGTATAACGTATAACGTATAACGTATAACGTATTACGTATAACGTATAACGTATAACGTATAACGTATAACGTATAACGTATAACGTATAACGTATAAGGTATAACGTATAACGTATAACGTATAACGTATAACGTATAACGTATAACGTATAACGTATAACGTATAACGAATATCGCATAACGTATAACGCATAACGTATAACGTATAACGTATAACGTATAACGTATAACGTATAACGTATAACGTATAACGTATAACGTATAACGTATAACGTATAACGTATAACGTATAACGTATAACGTATAACGTATAACGTATAACGTATAACGTATAACGTATAACGTATAACGTATAACGTATAACGTATAACGTATAACGTATAACGTATAACGTATAACGTATAACGTATAACGTATAACGTATAACTCATAACGAATATCGTTTAAAGTATAACGTATAACGTATAACGTATAACGTATAACGTATAACGTATAACTTATAACGTATAACGTATAACGTATAACGCATAACGAATATCGTTTAAAGTATAACGTATAACGTATAACGTATAACGCATAACGAATATCGTTTAAAGTATAACGTATAAGGTATAAGGTATAACGTATAACGTATAACTTATAACTTATAACGTATAACGTATAACGTATAACGTATAACGTATAACGTATAACGTATAACGTATAACGAATATCGCATAACGTATAACGCATAACGTATAACGTATAACGTATAACGTATAACG
This sequence comes from Lasioglossum calceatum, assembly GCA_963966675.1. Taxonomy (NCBI): domain Eukaryota; kingdom Metazoa; phylum Arthropoda; class Insecta; order Hymenoptera; family Halictidae; genus Lasioglossum; species Lasioglossum calceatum. Next base: position 96,224 of record CAXAAD010000234.1, read on the forward strand.
TATAACGTATAACGTATAACGTATAACGTATAACGTATAACGTATAACGTATAACGTATAACGTATAACGTATAACGTATAACGTATAACGTATAACGTATAACGTATAACGTATAACGCATAACGAATATCGTTTAAAGTATAACGTATAACGTATAACGTATAACGTATAACGTATAACGTATAACGTATAACGTATAACGTATAACGTATAACGTATAACGTATATCGCATAACGTATAACGTATAACGTATAACGTATAACGTATAACGTATAACGTATAACGTATAACGAATATCGCATAACGTATAACGCATAACGTATAACGCATAACGTATAACGTATAACGTATAACGTATAACGTATAACGTATAACGTATAACGTATAACGTATAACGTATAACGTATAACGTATAACGTAGAACGTATAACGCATAACGTATAACGCAAAACGTATAACGTATAACGTATAACGTATAACGTATAACGTATAACGTATAACGTATAACGTATAACGTATAACGTATAACGTATAACGTATAACGTATAACGTATAACGTATAACGTATAACGTATAACGTATAACGTATAACGTATAACGAATATCGCATAACGTATAACGTATAACGAATATCGCATAACGTATAACGCATAACGTATAACGTATAACGTATAACGTATAACGTATAACGTATAACGTATAACGTATAACGTATAACGTATAACGTATAACGTATAACGTATAACGTATAACGTATAACGTATAACGTATAACGTATAACGTATAACGTATAACGTATAACGCATAACGAATATCGTTTAAAGTATAACGTATAACGTATAACGTATAACGTATAACGTATAACTTATAACGTATAACGTATAACGTATAACGCATAACGAATATCGTTTAAAGTATAACGTATAAAGTATAACGTATAACGTATAACGTATAACGTATACCGTATAACGTATAACGTATAACGTATAACGCATAACGAATATCGTTTAAAGTATAACGTATAACGTATAACGTATAACGTATAACTTATAACGTATAACGTATAACGTATAACGTATAACGTATAACGTATAACGTATAAGGTATAAGGTATAACGTATAACGTATAACGTATAACGTATAACGTATAACGTATAACGTATAACGTATAACGTATAACGTATAACGTATAACGTATATCGCATAACGTATAACGTATAACGTATAACGTACAACGTATAACGTATAACGTATAACGTATAACGAATATCGCATAACGTATAACGCATAACGTATAACGTATAACGTATAACGTATAACGTATAACGTATAACGTATAACGTATAACGTATAACGTATAACGTATAACGTATAACGTATAACGTATAACGTATAACGTATAACGTATAACGTATAACGTATAACGTATAACGTATAACGTATAACGTATAACGAATATCGCATAACGTATAACGCATAACGTATAACGTATAACGTATAACGTATAACGTATAACGTATAACGTATAACGTATAACGTATAACGTATAACGTATAACGTATAACGTATAACGTATAACGTATAACGTATAACGTATAACGCATAACGAATATCGTTTAAAGTATAACGTATAACGTATAACGTATAACGTATAACGTATAACGTATAACGTATAACTTATAACGTATAACGTATAACGTATAACGCATAACGAATATCGTTTAAAGTATAACGTATAAAGTATAACGTATAACGTATAACGTATAACGTATACCGTATAACGTATAACGTATAACGTATAACGCATAACGAATATCGTTTAAAGTATAACGTATAACGTATAACGTATAACGTATAACGTATAACGTATAAGGTATAAGGTATAACGTATAACGTATAACGTATAACGTATAACGTATAACGTATAACGTATAACGTATAACGTATAACGTATATCGCATAACGTATAACGTATAACGTATAACGTATAACGTATAACGTATAACGTATAACGTATAACGAATATCGCATAACGTATAACGCATAACGTATAACGTATAACGTATAACGTATAACGTATAACGTATAACGTATAACGTATAACGTATAACGTATAACGTATAACGTATAACGTATAACGTATAACGTATAACGTATAACGTATAACGTATAACGTATAACGTATAACGTATAACGTATAACGTATAACGTATAACGAATATCGCATAACGTATAACGCATAACGTATAACGTATAACGTATAACGTATAACGTATAACGTATAACGTATAACGTATAACGTATAACGTATAACGTATAACGTATAACGTATAACGTATAACGTATAACGCATAACGAATATCGTTTAAAGTATAACGTATAACGTATAACGTATAACGAATATCGTTTAAAGTATAACGTATAACGTATAACGTATAACGTATAACGTATAACGTATAAGGTATAAGGTATAACGTATAACGTATAACGTATAACGTATAACGTATAACGTATAACGTATAACGTATAACGTGTAACGTATAACGTATAACGTATAACGTATAACGTATATCGCATAACGTATAACGTATAACGTATAACGTATAACGTATAACGTATAACGTATAACGAATATCGCATAACGTATAACGCATAACGTATAACGTATAACGTATAACGTATAACGTATAACGTATAACGTATAACGTATAACGTATAACGTATAACGTATAACGTATAACGTATAACGTATAACGTATAACGTATAACGTATAACGTATAACGTATAACGTATAACGTATAACGTATAACGTATAACGTATAACGTATAACGTATAACGTATAACGTATAACGAATATCGCATAACGTATAACGCATAACGTATAACGTATAACGTATAACGTATAACGTATAACGTATAACGTATAACGTATAACGTATAACGTATAACGTATAACGTATAACGTATAACGTATAACGTATAACGTATAACGTATAACGCATAACGAATATCGTTTAAAGTATAACGTATAACGTATAACGTATAACGTATAACGTATAACTTATAACGTATAACGTATAACGTATAACGCATAACGAATATCGTTTAAAGTATAACGTATAAAGTATAACGTATAACGTATAACGTATAACGTATAACGTATACCGTATAACGTATATCGCATAACGTATAACGTATAACGTATAACGTATAACGTATAACGTATAACGTATAACGTATAACGAATATCGCATAACGTATAACGCATAACGTATAACGCATAACGTATAACGTATAACGTATAACGTATAACGTATAACGTATAACGTATAACGTATAACGTATAACGTATAACGTATAACGTATAACGTATAACGTAGAACGTATAACGCATAACGTATAACGCAAAACGTATAACGTATAACGTATAACGTATAACGTATAACGTATAACGTATAACGTATAACGTATAACGTATAACGTATAACGTATAACGTATAACGTATAACGTATAACGTATAACGTATAACGTATAACGTATAACGTATAACGTATAACGTATAACGTATAACGTATAACGAATATCGCATAACGTATAACGTATAACGAATATCGCATAACGTATAACGCATAACGTATAACGTATAACGTATAACGTATAACGTATAACGTATAACGTATAACGTATAACGTATAACGTATAACGTATAACGTATAACGTATAACGTATAACGTATAACGTATAACGTATAACGTATAACGTATAACGTATAACGTATAACGTATAACGTATAACGCATAACGAATATCGTTTAAAGTATAACGTATAACGTATAACGTATAACGTATAACGTATAACTTATAACGTATAACGTATAACGTATAACGCATAACGAATATCGTTTAAAGTATAACGTATAAAGTATAACGTATAACGTATAACTTATAACGTATAACGTATAACGTATAACGTATAACGTATAACGTATAACGTATAAGGTATAAGGTATAACGTATAACGTATAACGTATAACGTATAACGTATAACGTATAACGTATAACGTATAACGTATAACGTATAACGTATATCGCATAACGTATAACGTATAACGTATAACGTACAACGTATAACGTATAACGTATAACGTATAACGAATATCGCATAACGTATAACGCATAACGTATAACGTATAACGTATAACGTATAACGTATAACGTATAACGTATAACGTATAACGTATAACGCATAACGTATAACGTATAACGTATAACGTATAACGTATAACGTATAACGTATAACGTATAACGTATAACGTATAACGTATAACGTATAACGTATAACGTATAACGTATAACGTATAACGTATAACGTATAACGTATAACGTATAACGTATAACGTATAACGTATAACGTATAACGTATAACGTATAACGTATAACGTATAACGAATATCGCATAACGTATAACGCATAACGTATAACGTATAACGTATAACGTATAACGTATAACGTATAACGTATAACGTATAACGTATAACGTATAACGTATAACGTATAACGTATAACGTATAACGTATAACGTATAACGTATAACGCATAACGAATATCGTTTAAAGTATAACGTATAACGTATAACGTATAACGTATAACGTATAACGTATAACGTATAACTTATAACGTATAACGTATAACGTATAACGCATAACGAATATCGTTTAAAGTATAACGTATAAAGTATAACGTATAACGTATAACGTATAACGTATACCGTATAACGTATAACGTATAACGTATAACGCATAACGAATAGCGTTTAAAGTATAACGTATAACGTATAACGTATAACGTATAACGTATAACGTATAAGGTATAAGGTATAACGTATAACGTATAACGTATAACGTATAACGTATAACGTATAACGTATAACGTATAACGTATAACGTATATCGCATAACGTATAACGTATAACGTATAACGTATAACGTATAACGTATAACGTATAACGTATAACGAATATCGCATAACGTATAACGCATAACGTATAACGTATAACGTATAACGTATAACGTATAACGTATAACGTATAACGTATAACGTATAACGTATAACGTATAACGTATAACGTATAACGTATAACGTATAACGTATAACGTATAACGTATAACGTATAACGTATAACGTATAACGTATAACGTATAACGTATAACGAATATCGCATAACGTATAACGCATAACGTATAACGTATAACGTATAACGTATAACGTATAACGTATAACGTATAACGTATAACGTATAACGTATAACGTATAACGTATAACGTATAACGTATAACGTATAACGTATAACGTATAACGTATAACGTATAACGTATAACGTATAACGAATATCGCATAACGTATAACGCATAACGTATAACGTATAACGTATAACGTATAACGTATAACGTATAACGTATAACGTATAACGTATAACGTATAACGTATAACGTATAACGTATAACGTATAACGTATAACGTATAACGCATAACGAATATCGTTTAAAGTATAACGTATAACGTATAACGTATAACGAATATCGTTTAAAGTATAACGTATAACGTATAACGTATAACGTATAACGTATAACGTATAAGGTATAAGGTATAACGTATAACGTATAACGTATAACGTATAACGTATAACGTATAACGTATAACGTATAACGTGTAACGTATAACGTATAACGTATAACGTATAACGTATATCGCATAACGTATAACGTATAACGTATAACGTATAACGTATAACGTATAACGTATAACGAATATCGCATAACGTATAACGCATAACGTATAACGTATAACGTATAACGTATAACGTATAACGTATAACGTATAACGTATAACGTATAACGTATAACGTATAACGTATAACGTATAACGTATAACGTATAACGTATAACGTATAACGTATAACGTATAACGTATAACGTATAACGTATAACGTATAACGTATAACGTATAACGTATAACGTATAACGTATAACGAATATCGCATAACGTATAACGCATAACGTATAACGTATAACGTATAACGTATAACGTATAACGTATAACGTATAACGTATAACGTATAACGTATAACGTATAACGTATAACGTATAACGTATAACGTATAACGCATAACGAATATCGTTTAAAGTATAACGTATAACGTATAACGTATAACGTATAACGTATAACTTATAACGTATAACGTATAACGTATAACGCATAACGAATATCGTTTAAAGTATAACGTATAAAGTATAACGTATAACGTATAACGTATAACGTATAACGTATACCGTATAACGTATAACGTATAACGTATAACGCATAACGAATATCGTTTAAAGTATAACGTATAACGTATAACGTATAACGTATAACTTATAACGTATAACGTATAACGTATAACGTATAACGTATAACGTATAACGTATAACGTATAACGTATAAGGTATAAGGTATAACGTATAACGTATAACGTATAACGTATAACGTATAACGTATAACGTATAACGTATAACGTATAACGTATAACGTATATCGCATAACGTATAACGTATAACGTATAACGTATAACGTATAACGTATAACGTATAACGTATAACGAATATCGCATAACGTATAACGCATAACGTATAACGTATAACGTATAACGTATAACGTATAACGTATAACGTATAACGTATAACGTATAACGTATAACGTATAACGTATAACGTATAACGTATAACGTATAACGTATAACGTATAACGTATAACGTATAACGTATAACGTATAACGTATAACGTATAACGTATAACGTATAACGTATAACGTATAACGTATAACGTATAACGTATAACGTATAACGTATAACGTATAACGTATAACGTATAACGTATAACGTATAACGTATAACGTATAACGTATAACGTATAACGTATAACGTATAACGTATAACGTATAACGTATAACGTATAACGTATAACGTATAACGTATAACGTATAACGTATAACGTATAACGTATAACGTATAACGTATAACGTATAACGTATAACGTATAACGTATAACGTATAACGTATAACGTATAACGTATAACGCAAAACGTATAACGTATAACTTATAACGTATAACGTATAACGTATAAATTATAACGTATAACGTATAACGTATAACGTATAACGTATAACGTATAACGTATAACGTATAAGGTATAAGGTATAACGTATAACGTATAACGTATAACGTATAACGTATAACGTATAACGTATAACGTATAACGTATAACGTATAACGTATAACGTATAACGTATAACGCATAACGAATATCGTTTAAAGTATAACGTATAACGTATAACGTATAACGTATAACGTATAACTTATAACGTATAACGTATAACGTATAACGTATAACGTATAAGGTATAAGGTATAACGTATAACGTATAACGTATAACGTATAACGTATAACGTATAACGTATAACGTATAACGTATAACGTATAAGGTATAAGGTATAACGTATAACGTATAACGTATAACGTATAACGTATAACGTATAACGTATAACGTATAACGTATAACGTATAACGTATAACGTATAACGTATAACGTATAACGTATAACGTATAACGTATAACGTATAACGTATAACGTATAACGTACAACGTATAACGTATAACGTATAACGTATAACGTATAACGAATATCGTTTAAAGTATAACGTATAACGTATAACGTATAACGTATAACGTATAACTTATAACGTATAACGTATAACGTATAACGCATAACGAATATCGTTTAAAGTGTAACGTATAACGTAGAACGTATAACGCATAACGTATAACGTATAACGTATAACGTATAACGTATAACGTATAACGTATAACGTATAACGCATAACGAATATCGTTTAAAGTATAACGTATAACGTATAACGTATAACGTATAACGTATAACGTATAACGCATAACGAATATCGTTTAAAGTATAACGTATAACGTATAACGAATATCGCATAACGTATAACGCATAACGTATAACGTATAACGTATAACGTATAACGTATAACGTATAACGTATAACGTATAACGTATAACGTATAACGTATAACGTATAACGTATAACGCAAAACGTATAACGTATAACGTATAACGTATAACGTATAACGTATAACGTATAACGTATAACGTATAACGCATAACGAATATCGTTTAAAGTATAACGTATAACGTATAACGTATAACGTATAACGTATAACTTATAACGTATAACGTATAACGTATAACGCATAACGAATATCGTTTAAAGTATAACGTATAAAGTATAACGTATAACGTATAACGTATAACGTATACCGTATAACGTATAACGTATAACGTATAACGCATAACGAATATCGTTTAAAGTATAACGTATAACGTATAACGTATAACGTATAACTTATAACGTATAACGTATAACGTATAACGTATAACGTATAACGTATAACGTATAACGTATAAGGTATAAGGTATAACGTATAACGTATAACGTATAACGTATAACGTATAACGTATAACGTATAACGTATAACGTATAACGTATATCGCATAACGTATAACGTATAACGTATAACGTATAACGTATAACGTATAACGTATAACGTATAACGAATATCGCATAACGTATAACGCATAACGTATAACGTATAACGTATAACGTATAACGTATAACGTATAACGTATAACGTATAACGTATAACGTATAACGTATAACGTATAACGTATAACGTATAACGTATAACGTATAACGTATAACGTATAACGTATAACGTATAACGTATAACGTATAACGTATAACGTATAACGTATAACGTATAACGTATAACGTATAACGTATAACGTATAACGTATAACGTATAACGTATAACGTATAACGTATAACGTATAACGTATAACGTATAACGTATAACGTATAACGTATAACGTATAACGTATAACGTATAACGTATAACGTATAACGTATAACGTATAACGTATAACGTATAACGCAAAACGTATAACGTATAACTTATAACGTATAACGTATAACGTATAACGTATAACGTATAAGGTATAAGGTATAACGTATAACGTATAACGTATAACGTATAACGTATAACGTATAACGTATAACGCATAACGTATAACGTATAACGTATAACGTATAACGTATAACGTATAACGTATAACGAATATCGCATAACGTATAACGTATAACGTATAACGTATAACGTATAACGTATAACGTATAACGTATAACGTATAACGTATAACGTATAACGTATAACGTATAACGTATAACGTATAACGTATAACGTATAACGTATAACGTATAACGTATAACGTATAACGCATAACGAATATCGTTTAAAGTATAACGTATAACGTATAACGTATAACGTATAACGTATAACTTATAACGTATAACGTATAACGTATAACGTATAACGTATAAGGTATAAGGTATAACGTATAACGTATAACGTATAACGTATAACGTATAACGTATAACGTATAACGTATAACGTATAACGTATAACGTATAACGTATAACGTATAACGTATAAGGTATAACGTATAACGTATAACGTATAACGTATAACGTATAACGTATAACGTATAACGTATAACGTATAACGTATAACGTATAACGAATATCGCATAACGTATAACGCATAACGTATAACGTATAACGTATAACGTATAACGTATAACGTATAACGTATTACGTATAACGTATAACGTATAACGTATAACGTATAACGTATAACGTATAACGTATAACGTATAACGTATAACGTATAACGTATAACGTATAACGTATAACGCATAACGAATATCGTTTAAAGTATAACGTATAACGTATAACGTATAACGTATAACGTATAAGGTATAACGTATAACGTATAACGTATAACGTATAACGTATAACGTATAACGTATAACGTATAACGTATAACGTATAACGTATAACGAATATCGCATAACGTATAACGCATAACGTATAACGTATAACGTATAACGTATAACGTATAACGTATAACGTATAACGTATAACGTATAACGTATAACGTATAACGTATAACGTATAACGTATAACGCATAACGAATATCGTTTAAAGTATAACGTATAACGTATAACGTATAACGTATAACTTATAACGTATAACGTATAACGTATAACGCATAACGAATATCGTTTAAAGTATAACGTATAACGTATAACGTATAACGTATAACGTATAACGTATAACGTATAACGTATAACGTATAACGTATAACGTATAACGTATAACGTATAACGTATAACGTATAACGTATAACGTATAACGTATAACGTATAACGTATAACGTATAACGTATAACGTATAACGTATAACGTATAACGTATAACGTATAACGTATAACGTATAACGTATAACGTATAACGTATAACGTATAACGTATAACGTATAACGCAAAACGTATAACGTATAACTTATAACGTATAACGTATAACGTATAACGTATAAGGTATAAGGTATAACGTATAACGTATAACGTATAACGTATAACGTATAACGTATAACGTATAACGTATAACGTATAACGTATAACGTATAACGTATAACGTATAACGTATAACGTATAACGTATAACGTATAACGTATAACGTATAACGTATAACGAATATCGCATAACGTATAACGTATAACGTATAACGTATATCGCATAACGTATAACGTATAACGTATAACGTATAACGTATAACGTATAACGTATAACGTATAACGTATAACGAATATCGCATAACGTATAACGCATAACGTATAACGCATAACGTATAACGTATAACGTATAACGTATAACGTATAACGTATAACGTATAACGTATAACGTATAACGTATAACGTATAACGTATAACGTAGAACGTATAACGCATAACGTATAACGCAAAACGTATAACGTATAACGTATAACGTATAACGTATAACGTATAACGTATAACGTATAACGTATAACGTATAACGTATAACGTATAACGTATAAGGTATAACGTATAACGTATAACGTATAACGTATAACGTATAACGTATAACGTATAACGTATAACGTATAACGTATAACGTATAACGAATATCGCATAACGTATAACGCATAACGTATAACGTATAACGTATAACGTATAACGTATAACGTATAACGTATTACGTATAACGTATAACGTATAACGTATAACGTATAACGTATAACGTATAACGTATAACGTATAACGTATAACGTATAACGTATAACGTATAACGTATAACGCATAACGAATATCGTTTAAAGTATAACGTATAACGTATAACGTATAACGTATAACGTATAAGGTATAACGTATAACGTATAACGTATAACGTATAACGTATAACGTATAACGTATAACGTATAACGTATAACGTATAACGTATAACGAATATCGCATAACGTATAACGCATAACGTATAACGTATAACGTATAACGTATAACGTATAACGTATAACGTATAACGTATAACGTATAACGTATAACGTATAACGTATAACGTATAACGTATAACGCATAACGAATATCGTTTAAAGTATAACGTATAACGTATAACGTATAACGTATAACTTATAACGTATAACGTATAACGTATAACGCATAACGAATATCGTTTAAAGTATAACGTATAACGTATAACGTATAACGTATAACGTATAACGTATAACGTATAACGTATAACGTATAACGTATAACGTATAACGTATAACGTATAACGTATAACGTATAACGTATAACGTATAACGTATAACGTATAACGTATAACGTATAACGTATAACGTATAACGTATAACGTATAACGTATAACGTATAACGTATAACGTATAACGTATAACGTATAACGTATAACGTATAACGTATAACGTATAACGTATAACGTATAACGCAAAACGTATAACGTATAACTTATAACGTATAACGTATAACGTATAACGTATAACGTATAAGGTATAAGGTATAACGTATAACGTATAACGTATAACGTATAACGTATAACGTATAACGTATAACGTATAACGTATAACGTATAACGTATAACGTATAACGTATAACGTATAACGTATAACGTATAACGTATAACGTATAACGTATAACGTATAACGAATATCGCATAACGTATAACGTATAACGTATAACGTATATCGCATAACGTATAACGTATAACGTATAACGTATAACGTATAACGTATAACGTATAACGTATAACGTATAACGAATATCGCATAACGTATAACGCATAACGTATAACGCATAACGTATAACGTATAACGTATAACGTATAACGTATAACGTATAACGTATAACGTATAACGTATAACGTATAACGTATAACGTATAACGTAGAACGTATAACGCATAACGTATAACGCAAAACGTATAACGTATAACGTATAACGTATAACGTATAACGTATAACGTATAACGTATAACGTATAACGTATAACGTATAACGTATAACGTATAACGTATAACGTATAACGTATAACGTATAACGTATAACGTATAACGTATAACGTATAACGTATAACGAATATCGCATAACGTATAACGTATAACGTATAACGTATAACGCATAACGAATATCGTTTAAAGTATAACGTATAACGTATAACGTATAACGTATAACGTATAACTTATAACGTATAACGTATAACGTATAACGCATAACGAATATCGTTTAAAGTATAACGTATAAAGTATAACGTATAACGTATAACGTATAACGTATACCGTATAACGTATAACGTATAACGTATAACGCATAACGAATATCGTTTAAAGTATAACGTATAACGTATAACGTATAACGTATAACGTATAACGTATAACGTATAACGTATAACGTATAACGTAGAACGTATAACGCATAACGTATAACGCAAAACGTATAACGTATAACGTATAACGTATAACGTATAACGTATAACGTATAACGTATAACGAATATCGCATAACGTATAACGCATAACGTATAACGTATAACGTATAACGTATAACGTATAACGTATAACGTATAACGTATAACGTATAACGTATAACGTATAACGTATAACGTATAACGTATAACGTATAACGTATAACGTATAACGTATAACGTATAACGTATAACGTATAACGCATAACGAATATCGTTTAAAGTATAACGTATAACGTATAACGTATAACGTATAACGTATAACTTATAACGTATAACGTATAACGTATAACGCATAACGAATATCGTTTAAAGTATAACGTATAAAGTATAACGTATAACGTATAACGTATAACGTATACCGTATAACGTATAACGTATAACGTATAACGCATAACGAATATCGTTTAAAGTATAACGTATAACGTATAACGTATAACTTATAACGTATAACGTATAACGTATAACATATAACGTATAACGTATAACGTATAAGGTATAAGGTATAACGTATAACGTATAACGTATAACGTATAACGTATAACGTATAACGTATAACGTATAACGTATAACGTATAACGTATATCGCATAACGTATAACGTATAACGTATAACGTACAACGTATAACGTATAACGTATAACGTATAACGAATATCGCATAACGTATAACGCATAACGTATAACGTATAACGTATAACGTATAACGTATAACGTATAACGTATAACGTATAACGTATAACGTATAACGTATAACGTATAACGTATAACGTATAACGTATAACGTATAACGTATAACGTATAACGTATAACGTATAACGTATAACGAATATCGCATAACGTATAACGCATAACGTATAACGTATAACGTATAACGTATAACGTATAACGTATAACGTATAACGTATAACGTATAACGTATAACGTATAACGTATAACGTATAACGTATAACGTATAACGTATAACGTATAACGTATAACGCATAACGAATATCGTTTAAAGTATAACGTATAACGTATAACGTATAACGTATAACGTATAACGTATAACTTATAACGTATAACGTATAACGTATAACGCATAACGAATATCGTTTAAAGTATAACGTATAAAGTATAACGTATAACGTATAACGTATAACGTATACCGTATAACGTATAACGTATAACGTATAACGCATAACGAATATCGTTTAAAGTATAACGTATAACGTATAACGTATAACGTATAACGTATAACGTATAAGGTATAAGGTATAACGTATAACGTATAACGTATAACGTATAACGTATAACGTATAACGTATAACGTATAACGTATAACGTATAACGTATAACGTATATCGCATAACGTATAACGTATAACGTATAACGTATAACGTATAACGTATAACGTATAACGTATAACGTATAACGTATAACGTATAACGAATATCGCATAACGTATAACGCATAACGTATAACGTATAACGTATAACGTATAACGTATAACGTATAACGTATAACGTATAACGTATAACGTATAACGTATAACGTATAACGTATAACGTATAACGTATAACGTATAACGTATAACGTATAACGTATAACGTATAACGTATAACGTATAACGTATAACGTATAACGTATAACGAATATCGCATAACGTATAACGCATAACGTATAACGTATAACGTATAACGTATAACGTATAACGTATAACGTATAACGTATAACGTATAACGTATAACGTATAACGTATAACGTATAACGTATAACGTATAACGTATAACGCATAACGAATATCGTTTAAAGTATAACGTATAACGTATAACGTATAACGAATATCGTTTAAAGTATAACGTATAACGTATAACGTATAACGTATAACGTATAACGTATAAGGTATAAGGTATAACGTATAACGTATAACGTATAACGTATAACGTATAACGTATAACGTATAACGTATAACGTATAACGTATAACGTATAACGTATATCGCATAACGTATAACGTATAACGTATAACGTATAACGTATAACGTATAACGTATAACGTATAACGTATAACGAATATCGCATAACGTATAACGCATAACGTATAACGTATAACGTATAACGTATAACGTATAACGTATAACGTATAACGTATAACGTATAACGTATAACGTATAACGTATAACGTATAACGTATAACGTATAACGTATAACGTATAACGTATAACGTATAACGTATAACGTATAACGTATAACGTATAACGTATAACGTATAACGTATAACGTATAACGTATAACGTATAACGTATAACGTATAACGTATAACGTATAACGAATATCGCATAACGTATAACGCATAACGTATAACGTATAACGTATAACGTATAACGTATAACGTATAACGTATAACGTATAACGTATAACGTATAACGTATAACGTATAACGTATAACGTATAACGTATAACGTATAACGCATAACGAATATCGTTTAAAGTATAACGTATAACGTATAACGTATAACGTATAACGTATAACTTATAACGTATAACGTATAACGTATAACGCATAACGAATATCGTTTAAAGTATAACGTATAAAGTATAACGTATAACGTATAACGTATAACGTATACCGTATAACGTATAACGTATAACGTATAACGCATAACGAATATCGTTTAAAGTATAACGTATAACGTATAACGTATAACGTATAACTTATAACGTATAACGTATAACGTATAACGTATAACGTATAACGTATAACGTATAACGTATAAGGTATAAGGTATAACGTATAACGTATAACGTATAACGTATAACGTATAACGTATAACGTATAACGTATAACGTATAACGTATAACGTATATCGCATAACGTATAACGTATAACGTATAACGTATAACGTATAACGTATAACGTATAACGTATATCGTATAACGAATATCGCATAACGTATAACGCATAACGTATAACGTATAACGTATAACGTATAACGTATAACGTATAACGTATAACGTATAACGTATAACGTATAACGTATAACGTATAACGTATAACGTATAACGTATAACGTATAACGTATAACGTATAACGTATAACGTATAACGTATAACGTATAACGTATAACGTATAACGTATAACGTATAACGTATAACGTATAACGTATAACGTATAACGTATAACGTATAACGTATAACGTATAACGTATAACGTATAACGTATAACGTATAACGTATAACGTATAACGTATAACGTATAACGTATAACGTATAACGTATAACGTATAACGTATAACGTATAACGTATAACGTATAACGTATAACGTATAACGTATAACGTATAACGTATAACGTATAACGTATAACGTATAACGTATAACGTATAACGTATAACGTATAACGTATAACGTATAACGTATAACGTATAACGTATAACGTATAACGTATAACGTATAACGTATAACGTATAACGTATAACGTATAACGTATAACGTATAACGTATAACGTATAACGTATAACGTATAACGTATAACGCAAAACGTATAACGTATAACTTATAACGTATAACGTATAACGTATAAATTATAACGTATAACGTATAACGTATAACGTATAACGTATAACGTATAACGTATAAGGTATAAGGTATAACGTATAACGTATAACGTATAACGTATAACGTATAACGTATAACGTATAACGTATAACGTATAACGTATAACGTATAACGTATAACGTATAACGTATAACGTATAACGTATAACGTATAACGTATAACGTATAACGTATAACGTATAACGTATAACGAATATCGCATAACGTATAACGTATAACGTATAACGTATAACGTATAACGTATAACGTATAACTTACAACGTATAACGTATAACGTATAACGTATAACGTATAACGCATAACGAATATCGTTTAAAGTGTAACGTATAACGTAGAACGTATAACGCATAACGTATAACGTATAACGTATAACGTATAACGTATAACGTATAACGTATAACGTATAACGTATAACGTATAACGTATAACGTATAACGTATAACGCAAAACGTATAACGTATAACGTATAACGTATAACGTATAACGTATAACGTAAAACGTATAACGTATAACGCATAACGAATATCGTTTAAAGTATAACGTATAACGTATAACGTATAACGTATAACGTATAACGTATAACGCATAACGAATATCGTTTAAAGTATAACGTATAACGTATAACGTATAACGTATAACGTATAACGTATAACGTATAACGTATAACGAATATCGCATAACGTATAACGCATAACGTATAACGTATAACGTATAACGTATAACGTATAACGTATAACGTATAACGTATAACGTATAACGTATAACGTATAACGTATAACGTATAACGTATAACGCAAAACGTATAACGTATAACGTATAACGTATAACGTATAACGTATAACGTATAACGTATAACGTATAACGCATAACGAATATCGTTTAAAGTATAACGTATAACGTATAACGTATAACGTATAACGTATAACTTATAACGTATAACGTATAACGTATAACGCATAACGAATATCGTTTAAAGTATAACGTATAAAGTATAACGTATAACGTATAACGTATAACGTATACCGTATAACGTATAACGTATAACGTATAACGCATAACGAATATCGTTTAAAGTATAACGTATAACGTATAACGTATAACGTATAACTTATAACGTATAACGTATAACGTATAACGTATAACGTATAACGTATAACGTATAACGTATAAGGTATAAGGTATAACGTATAACGTATAACGTATAACGTATAACGTATAACGTATAACGTATAACGTATAACGTATATCGCATAACGTATAACGTATAACGTATAACGTATAACGTATAACGTATAACGTATAACGTATAACGAATATCGCATAACGTATAACGCATAACGTATAACGTATAACGTATAACGTATAACGTATAACGTATAACGTATAACGTATAACGTATAACGTATAACGTATAACGTATAACGTATAACGTATAACGTATAACGTATAACGTATAACGTATAACGTATAACGTATAACGTATAACGTATAACGTATAACGTATAACGTATAACGTATAACGTATAACGTATAACGTATAACGTATAACGTATAACGTATAACGTATAACGTATAACGTATAACGTATAACGTATAACGTATAACGTATAACGTATAACGTATAACGTATAACGTATAACGTATAACGTATAACGTATAACGTATAACGTATAACGTATAACGTATAACGTATAACGTATAACGTATAACGTATAACGTATAACGTATAACGTATAACGCAAAACGTATAACGTATAACTTATAACGTATAACGTATAACGTATAACGTATAACGTATAAGGTATAAGGTATAACGTATAACGTATAACGTATAACGTATAACGTATAACGTATAACGTATAACGCATAACGTATAACGTATAACGTATAACGTATAACGTATAACGTATAACGTATAACGAATATCGCATAACGTATAACGTATAACGTATAACGTATAACGTATAACGTATAACGTATAACGTATAACGTATAACGTATAACGTATAACGTATAACGTATAACGTATAACGTATAACGTATAACGTATAACGCATAACGAATATCGTTTAAAGTATAACGTATAACGTATAACGTATAACGTATAACGTATAACTTATAACGTATAACGTATAACGTATAACGTATAACGTATAAGGTATAAGGTATAACGTATAACGTATAACGTATAACGTATAACGTATAACGTATAACGTATAACGTATAACGTATAACGTATAACGTATAACGTATAACGTATAACGTATAACGTATAACGTATAACGTATAAGGTATAACGTATAACGTATAACGTATAACGTATAACGTATAACGTATAACGTATAACGTATAACGTATAACGAATATCGCATAACGTATAACGCATAACGTATAACGTATAACGTATAACGTATAACGTATAACGTATAACGTATTACGTATAACGTATAACGTATAACGTATAACGTATAACGTATAACGTATAACGTATAACGTATAACGTATAACGTATAACGTATAACGTATAACGTATAACGTATAACGCATAACGAATATCGTTTAAAGTATAACGTATAACGTATAACGTATAACGTATAACGTATAAGGTATAACGTATAACGTATAACGTATAACGTATAACGTATAACGTATAACGTATAACGTATAACGTATAACGTATAACGTATAACGAATATCGCATAACGTATAACGCATAACGTATAACGTATAACGTATAACGTATAACGTATAACGTATAACGTATAACGTATAACGTATAACGTATAACGTATAACGTATAACGTATAACGTATAACGTATAACGTATAACGTATAACGTATAACGTATAACGCATAACGAATATCGTTTAAAGTATAACGTATAACGTATAACGTATAACGTATAACTTATAACGTATAACGTATAACGTATAACGCATAACGAATATCGTTTAAAGTATAACATATAACGTATAACGTATAACGTATAACGTATAACGTATAACGTATAACGTATAACGTATAACGTATAACGTATAACGTATAACGTATAACGTATAACGTATAACGTATAACGTATAACGTATAACGTATAACGTATAACGTATAACGTATAACGTATAACGTATAACGCAAAACGTATAACTTATAACGTATAACGTATAACGTATAACGTATAACGTATAAGGTATAAGGTATAACGTATAACGTATAACGTATAACGTATAACGTATAACGTATAACGTATAACGTATAACGTATAACGTATAACGTATAACGTATAACGTATAACGTATAACGTATAACGTATAACGTATAACGAATATCGCATAACGTATAACGTATAACGTATAACGTATAACGTATAACGTATAACGTATAACGTATAACGTATAACGTATAACGTATAACGTATAACGTATAACGTATAACGTATAACGTATAACGTATAACGTATAACGTATAACGTATAACGTATAACGTATAACGTATAACGTATAACGAATATCGCATAACGTATAACGTATAACGTATAACGTATAACGTATAACGTATAACGTATAACGTATAATGTATAACGTATAACGTATAACGTATAACGTATATCGTATAACGTATAACGTATAACGCAAAACGTATAACGTATAACTTATAACGTATAACGTATAACGTATAAATTATAACGTATAACGTATAACGTATAACGTATAACGTATAACGTATAACGTATAAGGTATAAGGTATAACGTATAACGTATAACGTATAACGTATAACGTATAACGTATAACGTATAACGTATAACGTATAACGTATAACGTATAACGTATAACGTATAACGTATAACGAATATCGCATAACGTATAACGTATAACGTATAACGTATAACGTATAACGTATAACGTATAACGTATAACGTATAACGTATAACGTATAACGTATAACGTATAACGTATAACGTATAACGTATAACGTATAACGTATAACGTATAACGCATAACGAATATCGTTTAAAGTATAACGTATAACGTATAACGTATAACGTATAACTTATAACGTATAACGTATAACGTATAACGTATAACGTATAAGGTATAAGGTATAACGTATAACGTATAACGTATAACGTATAACGTATAACGTATAACGTATAACGTATAACGTATAACGTATAACGTATAACGTATAACGTATAACGTATAACGTATAAGGTATAACGTATAACGTATAACGTATAACGTATAACGTATAACGTATAACGTATAACGTATAACGTATAACGTATAACGAATATCGCATAACGTATAACGCATAACGTATAACGTATAACGTATAACGTATAACGTATAACGTATAACGTATAACGTATAACGTATAACGTATAACGTATAACGTATAACGTATAACGTATAACGTATAACGTATAACGTATAACGTATAACGTATAACGTATAACGCATAACGAATATCGTTTAAAGTATAACGTATAACGTATAACGTATAACGTATAACGTATAACTTATAACGTATAACGTATAACGTATAACGCATAACGAATATCGTTCAAAGTATAACGTATAACGTATAACGTATAACGTATAACGCATAACGAATATCGTTTAAAGTATAACGTATAACGTATAACGCATAACGAATATCGTTTAAAGTATAACGTATAACGTATAACGTATAACGTATAACTTATAACGTATAACGTTTAACGTATAACGTATAACGTATAACGTATAAGGTATAAGGTATAACGTATAACGTATAACGTATAACGTATAACGTATAACGTATAACGTATAACGTATAACGTATAACGTATAACGTATAACGTATAACGTATATCGCATAACGTATAACGTATAACGTATAACGTATAACGTATAACGTATAACGTATAACGTATAACGAATATCGCATAACGTATAACGCATAACGTATAACGCATAAATATAACGTATAACGTATAACGTATAACGTATAACGTATAACGTATAACGTATATCGTATAACGTATAACGTATAACGTAGAACGTATAACGCATAACGTATAACGCAAAACGTATAACGTATAACGTATAACGTATAACGTATAACGTATAACGTATAACGTATAACGTATAACGTATAACGTATAACGTATAACGTATAACGTATAACGTATAACGTATAACGTATAACGTATAACGTATAACGTATAACGTATAACGTATAACGTATAACGTATAACGTATAACGTATAACGTATAACGTATAACGTATAACGTATAACGTATAACGTATAACGCATAACGAATATCGTTTAAAGTATAACGTATAACGTATAACGTATAACGTATAACGTATAACGTATAACGTATAACGTATAACGTATAACGTATAACGTATAACGTATATCGCATAACGTATAACGTATACGTATAACGTATAACGTATAACGTATAACGAATATCGCATAACGTATAACGCATAACGTATAACGCATAACGTATAACGTATAACGTATAACGTATAACGTATAACGTATAACGTATAACGTATAACGTATAACGTATAACGTATAACGTATAACGTATAACGTATAACGTAGAACGTATAACGCATAACGTATAACGCAAAACGTATAACGTATAACGTATAACGTATAACTCATAACGAATATCGTTTAAAGTATAACGTATAACGTATAACGTATAACGTATAACGTATAACGTATAAGGTATAAGGTATAACGTATAACGTATAACGTATAACGTATAACGTATAACGTATAACGTATAACGTATAACGTATAACGTATAAGGTATAAGGTATAACGTATAACGTATAACGTATAACGTATAACGTATAACGTATAACGTATAACGTATAACGTATAACGTATAACGTATAACGTATAACGTATAACGTATAACGTATAACGTATAACGTATAACGTATAACGTATAACGTATAACGTATAACGTATAACGTATAACGTATAACGTATAACGTATAACGTATAACGCATAACGAATATCGTTTAAAGTATAACGTATAACGTATAACGTATAACGTATAACGTATAACGTATAACGTATAACGTATAACGTATAACGTATAACGAATATCGCATAACGTATAACGCATAACGTATAACGTATAACGTATAACGTATAACGTATAACGTATAACGTATAACGTATAACGTATAACGTATAACGTATAACGTATAACGTATAACGTATAACGTATAACGTATAACGTATAACGTATAACGTATAACGTATAACGTATAACGTATAACGTATAACGTATAACGTATAACGTATAACGTATAACGTATAACGTATAACGTATAACGTATAAGGTATAAGGTATAACGTAGAACGTATAACGCATAACGTATAACGTATAACGTATAACGTATAACGTATAACGTATAACGTATAACGTATAACGTATAACGTATAACGTATAACGTATAACGTATAACGCAAAACGTATAACGTATAACGTATAACGTATAACGTATAACGTATAACGTATAACGTATAACGTATAACGCATAACGAATATCGTTTAAAGTATAACGTATAACGTATAACGTATAACGTATAACGTATAACGTATAACGCATAACGAATATCGTTTAAAGTATAACGTATAACGTATAACGTATAACGTATAACGTATAACGTATAACGTATAACGTATAACGTATAACGTATAACGAATATCGCATAACGTATAACGCATAACGTATAACGTATAACGTATAACGTATAACGTATAACGTATAACGTATAACGTATAACGTATAACGTATAACGTATAACGTATAACGTATAACGTATAACGTATAACGTATATCGCATAACGTATAACGTATAACGTATAACGTATAACGTATAACGTATAACGTATAACGTATAACGAATATCGCATAACGTATAACGCATAACGTATAACGTATAACGTATAACGTATAACGTATAACGTATAACGTATAACGTATAACGTATAACGTATAACGTATAACGTATAACGTATAACGTATAACGTATAACGTATAACGTATAACGTATAACGTATAACGTATAACGTATAACGTATAACGTATAACGTATAACGTATAACGTATAACGTATAACGTATAACGTATAACGTATAACGTATAACGTATAACGTATAACGTATAACGTATAACGTATAACGTATAACGTATAACGTATAACGTATAACGTATAACGTATAACGTATAACGTATAACGTATAACGTATAACGTATAACGTATAACGTATAACGTATAACGTATAACGTATAACGTATAACGTATAAGGTATAACGTATAACGTATAACGTATAACGTATAACGTATAACGTATAACGTATAACGTATAACGTATAACGTATAACGTATAACGTATAACGTATAACGTATAACGTATAACGTATAACGTATAACGTATAACGCAAAACGTATAACGTATAACTTATAACGTATAACGTATAACGTATAAATTATAACGTATAACGTATAACGTATAACGTATAACGTATAACGTATAACGTATAAGGTATAAGGTATAACGTATAACGTATAACGTATAACGTATAACGTATAACGTATAACGTATAACGTATAACGTATAACGTATAACGTATAACGTATAACGTATAACGTATAACGTATAACGTATAACGAATATCGCATAACGTATAACGTATAACGTATAACGTATAACGTATAACGTATAACGTATAACGTATAACGTATAACGTATAACGTATAACGTATAACGTATAACGTATAACGTATAACGTATAACGTATAACGTATAACGTATAACGTATAACGTATAACGTATAACGTATAACGTATAACGCATAACGAATATCGTTTAAAGTATAACGTATAACGTATAACGTATAACGTATAACTTATAACGTATAACGTATAACGTATAACGTATAACGTATAAGGTATAAGGTATAACGTATAACGTATAACGTATAACGTATAACGTATAACGTATAACGTATAACGTATAACGTATAACGTATAACGTATAACGTATAACGTATAACGTATAAGGTATAAGGTATAACGTATAACGTATAACGTATAACGTATAACGTATAACGTATAACGTATAACGTATAACGTATAACGTATAACGTATAACGTATAACGTATAACGTATAACGTATAACGTATAACGTATAACGTATAACGTACAACGTATAACGTATAACGTATAACGTATAACGTATAACGTATAACGTATAACGTATAACTTATAACGTATAACGTATAACGTATAACGTATAACGTATAACGTATAAGGTATAAGGTATAACGTATAACGTATAACGTATAACGTATAACGTATAACGTATAACGTATAACGTATAACGTATAACGTATAACGTATAACTTATAACGTATAACGTATAACGTATAACGTATAACGTATAACGAATATCGCATAACGTATAACGCATAACGTATAACGTATAACGTATAACGTATAACGTATAACGTATAACGTATAACGTATAACGTATAACGTATAACGTATAACGTATAACGTATAACGTATAACGTATAACGTATAACGTATAACGTATAACGTATAACGTATAACGTATAACGTATAACGTATAACGTATAACGTATAACGTATAACGTATAACGTATAACGTATAACGTATAACGTATAACGTATAACGTATAACGTATAACGTATAACGTATAACGTATAACGTATAACGTATAACGTATAACGTATAACGTATAACGTATAACGTATAACGTATAACGTATAACGTATAACGTATAACGTATAACGTATAACGTATAACGTATAACGTATAACGTATAACGTATAACGTATAACGTATAACGTATAACGTATAACGTATAACGTATAAGGTATAACGTATAACGTATAACGTATAACGTATAACGTATAACGTATAACGTATAACGTATAACGTATAACGTATAACGTATAACGTATAACGTATAACGTATAACGTATAACGTATAACGTATAACGTATAACGTATAACGCAAAACGTATAACGTATAACTTATAACGTATAACGTATAACGTATAAATTATAACGTATAACGTATAACGTATAACGTATAACGTATAACGTATAACGTATAAGGTATAAGGTATAACGTATAACGTATAACGTATAACGTATAACGTATAACGTATAACGTATAACGTATAACGTATAACGTATAACGTATAACGTATAACGTATAACGTATAACGTATAACGTATAACGAATATCGCATAACGTATAACGTATAACGTATAACGTATAACGTATAACGTATAACGTATAACGTATAACGTATAACGTATAACGTATAACGTATAACGTATAACGTATAACGTATAACGTATAACGTATAACGTATAACGTATAACGTATAACGTATAACGTATAACGTATAACGCATAACGAATATCGTTTAAAGTATAACGTATAACGTATAACGTATAACGTATAACTTATAACGTATAACGTATAACGTATAACGTATAACGTATAAGGTATAAGGTATAACGTATAACGTATAACGTATAACGTATAACGTATAACGTATAACGTATAACGTATAACGTATAACGTATAACGTATAACGTATAACGTATAACGTATAAGGTATAAGGTATAACGTATAACGTATAACGTATAACGTATAACGTATAACGTATAACGTATAACGTATAACGTATAACGTATAACGTATAACGTATAACGTATAACGTATAACGTATAACGTATAACGTATAACGTATAACGTACAACGTATAACGTATAACGTATAACGTATAACGTATAACGTATAACGTATAACGTATAACTTATAACGTATAACGTATAACGTATAACGTATAACGTATAACGTATAAGGTATAAGGTATAACGTATAACGTATAACGTATAACGTATAACGTATAACGTATAACGTATAACGTATAACGTATAACGTATAACGTATAACTTATAACGTATAACGTATAACGTATAACGTATAACGTATAACGTATAACGTATAACGTATAAGGTATAAGGTATAACGTATAACGTATAACGTATAACGTATAACGTATAACGTATAACGTATAACGTATAACGTATAACGTATAACGTATAACGTATAACGTATATCGCATAACGTATAACGTATAACGTATAACGTATAACGTATAACGTATAACGTATAACGTATAACGAATATCGCATAACGTATAACGCATAACGCATAACGTATAACGTATAACGTATAACGTATAACGTATAACGTATAACGTATAACGTATAACGTATAACGTATAACGAATATCGCATAACGTATAATGCATAACGTATAACGTATAACGTATAACGTATAACGTATAACGTATAACGTATAACGTATATCGTATAACGTATAACGTATAACGTATAACGTATAACGTATAACGTATAACGTATAACGTATAACGTATAACGTATAACGCAAAACGTATAACGTATAACTTATAACGTATAACGTATAACGTATAAATTATAACGTATAACGTATAACGTATAACGTATAACGTATAACGTATAACGTATAAGGTATAAGGTATAACGTATAACGTATAACGTATAACGTATAACGTATAACGTATAACGTATAACGTATAACGTATAACGTATAACGTATAACGTATAACGTATAACGTATAACGAATATCGCATAACGTATAACGTATAACGTATAACGTATAACGTATAACGTATAACGTATAACGTATAACGTATAACGTATAACGTATAACGTATAACGTATAACGTATAACGTATAACGTATAACGTATAACGCATAACGAATATCGTTTAAAGTATAACGTATAACGTATAACGTATAACGTATAACTTATAACGTATAACGTATAACGTATAACGTATAACGTATAAGGTATAAGGTATAACGTATAACGTATAACGTATAACGTATAACGTATAACGTATAACGTATAACGTATAACGTATAACGTATAACGTATAACGTATAACGTATAACGTATAAGGTATAACGTATAACGTATAACGTATAACGTATAACGTATAACGTATAACGTATAACGTATAACGTATAACGAATATCGCATAACGTATAACGCATAACGTATAACGTATAACGTATAACGTATAACGTATAACGTATAACGTATAACGTATAACGTATAACGTATAACGTATAACGTATAACGTATAACGTATAACGTATAACGTATAACGTATAACGTATAACGTATAACGTATAACGTATAACGCATAACGAATATCGTTTAAAGTATAACGTATAACGTATAACGTATAACGTATAACGTATAACTTATAACGTATAACGTATAACGTATAACGCATAACGAATATCGTTTAAAGTATAACGTATAACGTATAACGTATAACGTATAACGTATAACGTATAACGTATAACGTATAACGTATAACGTATAACGTATAACGTATAACGTATAACGTATAACGTATAACGTATAACGTATAACGAATATCGCATAACGTATAACGTATAACGTATAACGTATAACGTATAACGTATAACGTATAACGTATAACGTATAACGTATAACGTATAACGTATAACGCATAACGAATATCGTTTAAAGTATAACGTATAACGTATAACGTATAACGTATAACGTATAACGTATAACGTATAACGTATAACGTATAACGTATAACGTATATCGCATAACGTATAACGTATAACGTATAACGTATAACGTATAACGTATAACGTATAACGAATATCGCATAACGTATAACGCATAACGTATAACGCATAACGTATAACGTATAACGTATAACGTATAACGTATAACGTATAACGTATAACGTATAACGTATAACGTATAACGTATAACGTATAACGTATAACGTATAACGTAGAACGTATAACGCATAACGTATAACGCAAAACGTATAACGTATAACGTATAACGTATAACTCATAACGAATATCGTTTAAAGTATAACGTATAACGTATAACGTATAACGTATAACGTATAAGGTATAAGGTATAACGTATAACGTATAACGTATAACGTATAACGTATAACGTATAACGTATAACGTATAACGTATAACGTATAAGGTATAAGGTATAACGTATAACGTTTAACGTATAACGTATAACGTATAACGTATAACGTATAACGTATAACGTATAACGTATAACGTATAACGTATAACGTATAACGTATAACGTATAACGTATAACGTATAACGTATAACGTATAACGTATAACGTATAACGTATAACGTATAACGTATAACGTATAACGTATAACGTATAACGCATAACGAATATCTTTTAAAGTATAACGTATAACGTATAACGTATAACGTATAACGTATAACGTATAACGTATAACGTATAACGTATAACGTATAACGTATAACGAATATCGCATAACGTATAACGCATAACGTATAACGTATAACGTATAACGTATAACGTATAACGTATAACGTATAACGTATAACGTATAACGTATAACGTATAACGTATAACGTATAACGTATAACGTATAACGTATAACGTATAACGTATAACGTATAACGTATAACGTATAACGTATAACGTATAACGTATAACGTATAACGTATAACGTATAACGTATAACGTATAACGTATAACGTATAACGTATAACGTATAAGGTATAAGGTATAACGTAGAACGTATAACGCATAACGTATAACGTATAACGTATAACGTATAACGTATAACGTATAACGTATAACGTATAACGTATAACGTATAACGTATAACGTATAACGTATAACGCAAAACGTATAACGTATAACGTATAACGTATAACGTATAACGTATAACGTATAACGTATAACGTATAACGCATAACGAATATCGTTTAAAGTATAACGTATAACGTATAACGTATAACGTATAACGTATAACGTATAACGCATAACGAATATCGTTTAAAGTATAACGTATAACGTATAACGTATAACGTATAACGTATAACGTATAACGTATAACGTATAACGTATAACGTATAACGAATATCGCATAACGTATAACGCATAACGTATAACGTATAACGTATAACGTATAACGTATAACGTATAACGTATAACGTATAACGTATAACGTATAACGTATAACGTATAACGTATAACGTATAACGTATATCGCATAACGTATAACGTATAACGTATAACGTATAACGTATAACGTATAACGTATAACGTATAACGAATATCGCATAACGTATAACGCATAACGTATAACGTATAACGTATAACGTATAACGTATAACGTATAACGTATAACGTATAACGTATAACGTATAACGTATAACGTATAACGTATAACGTATAACGTATAACGTATAACGTATAACGTATAACGTATAACGTATAACGTATAACGTATAACGTATAACGTATAACGTATAACGTATAACGTATAACGTATAACGTATAACGTATAACGTATAACGTATAACGTATAACGTATAACGTATAACGTATAACGTATAACGTATAACGTATAACGTATAACGTATAACGTATAACGTATAACGTATAACGTATAAGGTATAACGTATAACGTATAACGTATAACGTATAACGTATAACGTATAACGTATAACGTATAACGTATAACGTATAACGTATAACGTATAACGTATAACGTATAACGTATAACGTATAACGTATAACGTATAACGCAAAACGTATAACGTATAACTTATAACGTATAACGTATAACGTATAAATTATAACGTATAACGTATAACGTATAACGTATAACGTATAACGTATAACGTATAAGGTATAAGGTATAACGTATAACGTATAACGTATAACGTATAACGTATAACGTATAACGTATAACGTATAACGTATAACGTATAACGTATAACGTATAACGTATAACGTATAACGAATATCGCATAACGTATAACGTATAACGTATAACGTATAACGTATAACGTATAACGTATAACGTATAACGTATAACGTATAACGTATAACGTATAACGTATAACGTATAACGTATAACGTATAACGTATAACGTATAACGTATAACGTATAACGTATAACGTATAACGTATAACGTATAACGTATAACGTATAACGTATAACGCATAACGAATATCGTTTAAAGTATAACGTATAACGTATAACGTATAACGTATAACTTATAACGTATAACGTATAACGTATAACGTATAACGTATAAGGTATAAGGTATAACGTATAACGTATAACGTATAACGTATAACGTATAACGTATAACGTATAACGTATAACGTATAACGTATAACGTATAACGTATAAGGTATAAGGTATAACGTATAACGTATAACGTATAACGTATAACGTATAACGTATAACGTATAACGTATAACGTATAACGTATAACGTATAACGTATAACGTATAACGTATAACGTATAACGTATAACGTATAACGTATAACGTATAACGTATAACGTACAACGTACAACGTATAACGTATAACGTATAACGTATAACGTATAACGTATAACGTATAACTTATAACGTATAACGTATAACGTATAACGTATAACGTATAACGTATAAGGTATAAGGTATAACGTATAACGTATAACGTATAACGTATAACGTATAACGTATAACGTATAACGTATAACGTATAACGTATAACTTATAACGTATAACGTATAACGTATAACGTATAACGTATAACGTATAACGTATAACGTATAAGGTATAAGGTATAACGTATAACGTATAACGTATAACGTATAACGTATAACGTATAACGTATAACGTATAACGTATAACGTATAACGTATAACGTATAACGTATATCGCATAACGTATAACGTATAACGTATAACGTATAACGTATAACGTATAACGTATAACGTATAACGAATATCGCATAACGTATAACGCATAACGTATAACGTATAACGTATAACGTATAACGTATAACGTATAACGTATAACGTATAACGTATAACGTATAACGAATATCGCATAACGTATAATGCATAACGTATAACGTATAACGTATAACGTATAACGTATAACGTATAACGCATAACGAATATCGTTTAAAGTATAACGTATAACGTATAACGTATAACGCATAACGAATATCGTTTAAAGTATAACGTATAACGTATAACGTATAACGTATAACTTATAACGTATAACGTATAACGTATAACGTATAACGTATAACGTATAACGTATAACGTATAAGGTATAAGGTATAACGTATAACGTATAACGTATAACGTATAACGTATAACGTATAACGTATAACGTATAACGTATAACGTATAACGTATAACGTATAACGAATATCGCATAACGTATAACGCATAACGTATAACGTATAACGTATAACGTATAACGTATAACGTATAACGTATAACGTATAACGTATAACGTATAACGTATAACGTATAACGTATAACGTATAACGTATAACGTATAACGTGTAACGTATAAGGTATAAGGTATAACGTATAACGTATAACGTATAACGTATAACGTATAACGTATAACGTATAACGTATAACGTATAACGTATAACGTATAACGTATAACGTATAACGTATAACGTATAACGTATAACGTATAACGTATAACGTATAACGTACAACGTATAACGTATAACGTATAACGTATAACGTATAACGCATAACGAATATCGTTTAAAGTGTAACGTATAACGTAGAACGTATAACGCATAACGTATAACGTATAACGTATAACGTATAACGTATAACGTATAACGTATAACGTATAACGTATAACGTATAACGTATAACGTATAACGTATAACGTATAACGCAAAACGTATAACGTATAACGTATAACGTATAACGTATAACGTATAACGTATAACGCATAACGAATATCGTTTAAAGTATAACGTATAACGTATAACGTATAACGTATAACGTATAACGTATAACGTATAACGTATAACGTATAACGTATAACGCATAACGAATATCGTTTAAAGTATAACGTATAACGTATAACGTATAACGTATAACGTATAACTTATAACGTATAACGTATAACGTATAACGTATAACGTATAACGTATAAGGTATAAGGTATAACGTATAACGTATAACGTATAACGTATAACGTATAACGTATAACGTATAACGTATAACGTATATCGCATAACGTATAACGTATAACGTATAACGTATAACGTATAACGTATAACGTAGAACGTATAACGCATAACGTATAACGCAAAACGTATAACGTATAACGTATAACGTATAACGTATAACGTATAACGTATAACGTATAACGTATAACGTATAACGTATAACGTATAACGCATAACGAATATCGTTTAAAGTATAACGTATAACGTATAACGTATAACGTATAACTTATAACGTATAACGTATAACGTATAACGTATAACGTATAACGTATAACGTATAACGCATAACGAATATCGTTTAAAGTATAACGTATAACGTATAACGTATAACGTATAACGTATAACGTATAACGTATAACGTATAACTTATAACGTATAACGTATAACGTATAACGTATAACGTATAACGCATAAGGTATAAGGTATAACGTATAACGTATAACGTATAACGTATAACGTATAACGTATAACGTATAACGTATAACGTATAACGTATATCGCATAACGTATAACGTATAACGTATAACGTATAACGTATAACGTATAACGTATAACGAATATCGCATAACGTATAATGCATAACGTATAACGTATAACGTATAACGTATAACGTATAACGTATAACGTATAACGTATAACGTATAACGTATAACGTATAACGTATAACGTATAACGTATAACGTATAACGTATAACGTATAACGTATAACGTATAACGTATAACGTATAACGTATAACGTATAACGTATAACGTAGAACGTATAACGTAGAACGTATAACGTATAACGTATAACGTATAACGTATAACGTATAACGTATAACGTATAACGTATAACGTATAACGTATAACGAATATCGCATAACGTATAACGCATAACGTATAACGTATAACGTATAACGTATAACGTATAACGTATAACGTATAACGTATAACGTATAACGTATAACGTATAACGTATAACGTATAACGTATAACGTATAACGTATAACGTATAACGTATAACGTATTACGTATAACGTATAACGTATAACGTATAACGCATAACGAATATCGTTTAAAGTATAACGTATAACGTATAACGTATAACGTATAACGTATAACGTATAACTTATAACGTATAACGTATAACGTATAACGCATAACGAATATCGTTTAAAGTATAACGTATAACGTATAACGTATAACGTATAACGTATAACGTATAAAGCATTACGAATATCGTTTAAAGTATAACGTATAACGTATAACGTATAACGTATAACTTATAACGTATAACGTATAACGTATAACGTATAACGTATAAGGTATAAGGTATAACGTATAACGTATAACGTATAACGTATAACGTATAACGTATAACGTATAACGTATAACGTATAACGTATAACGTATAACGTATAACGTATAACGTATAACGTGTAACGTATAAGGTATAAGGTATAACGTATAACGTATAACGTATAACGTATAACGTATAACGTATAACGTATAACGTATAACGTATAACGTATAACGTATAACGTATAACGTATAACGTATAACGTATAACGTATAACGTATAACGTATAACGTATAACGTATAACGTATAACGTATAACGTATAACGCATAACGAATATCGTTTAAAGTATAACGTATAACGTATAACGTATAACGTATAACTTATAACGTATAACGTAAAACGTATAACGTATAACGTATAACGTATAACGTATAACGTATAACGTATAACGTATAACGTATATCGCATAACGTATAACGTATAACGTATAACGTATAACGTATAACGTATAACGTATAACGTATAACGAATATCGCATAACGTATAACGCATAACGTTTAACGCATAACGTATAACGTATAACGTATAACGTATAACGTACAACGTATAACGTATAACGTATAACGTATAACGCATAACGAATATCGTTTAAAGTATAACGTATAACGTATAACGTATAACGTATAACGTATAACTTATAACGTATAACGTATAACGTATAACGTATAACGCATAACGAATATCGTTTAAAGTATAACGTATAACGTATAACGTATAACGTATAACGTATAACGTATAACGCATAACGAATATCGTTTAAAGTATAACGTATAACGTATAACGTATAACGTATAACTTATAACGTATAACGTATAACGTATAACGTATAACGTATAACGTATAACGTATAAGGTATAAGGTATAACGTATAACGTATAACGTATAACGTATAACGTATAACGTATAACGTATAACGTATAACGTATAACGTATAACGTATAACGTATAACGTATAACGTATATCGCATAACGTATAACGTATAACGTATAACGTATAACGTATAACGTATAACGAATATCGCATAACGTATAATGCATAACGTATAACGTATAACGTATAACGTATAACGTATAACGTATAACGTATAACGTATAACGTATATCGTATAACGTATAACGTATAACGTATAACGTATAACGTATAACGTATAACGTATAACGTAGAACGTATAACGTAGAACGTATAACGTATAACGTATAACGTATAACGTATAACGTATAACGTGTAACGTATAAGGTATAAGGTATAACGTATAACGTATAACGTATAACGTATAACGTATAACGTACAACGTATAACGTATAACGTATAACGTATAACGTATAACGCATAACGAATATCGTTTAAAGTGTAACGTATAACGTAGAACGTATAACGCATAACGTATAACGTATAACGTATAACGTATAACGTATAACGTATAACGTATAACGTATAACGTATAACGTATAACGTATAACGTATAACGTATAACGTATAACGCAAAACGTATAACGTATAACGTATAACGTATAACGTATAACGTATAACGTATAACGCATAACGAATATCGTTTAAAGTATAACGTATAACGTATAACGTATAACGTATAACGTATAACGTATAACGTATAACGTATAACGTATAACGCATAACGAATATCGTTTAAAGTATAACGTATAACGTATAACGTATAACGTATAACGTATAACTTATAACGTATAACGTATAACGTATAACGTATAACGTATAACGTATAAGGTATAAGGTATAACGTATAACGTATAACGTATAACGTATAACGTATAACGTATAACGTATAACGTATAACGTATAACGTATAACTTATAACGTATAACGTATAACGTATAACGTATAACGTATAACGTATAACGTATAACGTATAAGGTATAAGGTATAACGTATAACGTATAACGTATAACGTATAACGTATAACGTATAACGTATAACGTATAACGTATAACGTATAACGTATAACGTATAACGTATAACGTATAACGTATATCGCATAACGTATAACGTATAACGTATAACGTATAACGTATAACGTATAACGTATAACGTATAACGTATAACGTATAACGAATATCGCATAACGTATAACGCATAACGTATAACGTATAACGTATAACGTATAACGTATAACGTATAACGTATAACGTATAACGTATAACGTATAACGAATATCGCATAACGTATAATGCATAACGTATAACGTATAACGTATAACGTATAACGTATAACGTATAACGTATAACGTATATCGTATAACGTATAACGTATAACGTATAACGTATAACGTATAACGTATAACGTATAACGTAGAACGTATAACGTAGAACGTATAACGTATAACGTATAACGTATAACGTATAACGTATAACGTGTAACGTATAAGGTATAAGGTATAACGTATAACGTATAACGTATAACGTATAACGTATAACGTATAACGTATAACGTATAACGTATAACGTATAACGTATAACGTATAACGTATAACGTATAACGTATAACGTATAACGTATAACGTATAACGTATAACGTACAACGTATAACGTATAACGTATAACGTATAACGTATAACGCATAACGAATATCGTTTAAAGTGTAACGTATAACGTAGAACGTATAACGCATAACGTATAACGTATAACGTATAACGTATAACGTATAACGTATAACGTATAACGTATAACGTATAACGTATAACGTATAACGCAAAACGTATAACGTATAACGTATAACGTATAACGTATAACGTATAACGTATAACGCATAACGAATATCGTTTAAAGTATAACGTATAACGTATAACGTATAACGTATAACGTATAACGTATAACGCATAACGAATATCGTTTAAAGTATAACGTATAACGTATAACGTATAACGTATAACGTATAACGTATAACGCATAACGAATATCGTTTAAAGTATAACGTATAACGTATAACGTATAACGTATAACGTATAACGTATAACGTATAACTTATAACGTATAACGTATAACGAATAACGTATAACGTATAACGTATAAGGTATAAGGTATAACGTATAACGTATAACGTATAACGTATAACGTATAACGTATAACGTATAACGTATAACGTATAACGTATAACGTATAACGTATATCGCATAACGTATAACGTATAACGTATAACGTATAACGTATAACGTATAACGTATAACGTATAACGAATATCGCATAACGTATAATGCATAACGTATAACGTATAACGTATAACGTATAACGTATAACGTATAACGTATAACGTATAACGTATAACGTATAACGTATAACGTATAACGTATAACGTATAACGTATAACGTATAACGTATAACGTAGAACGTATAACGTATAACGTATAACGTATAACGTATAACGTATAACGTATAACGTATAACGTATAACGTATAACGTATAACGAATATCGCATAACGTATAACGCATAACGTATAACGTATAACGTATAACGTATAACGTATAACGTATAACGTATAACGTATAACGTATAACGTATAACGTATAACGTATAACGTATAACGTATAACGTATAACGTATAACGTATTACGTATAACGTATAACGTATAACGTATAACGCATAACGAATATCGTTTAAAGTATAACGTATAACGTATAACGTATAACGTATAACGTATAACTTATAACGTATAACGTATAACGTATAACGCATAACGAATATCGTTTAAAGTATAACGTATAACGTATAACGTATAACGTATAACGTATAACGTATAACGCATAACGAATATCGTTTAAAGTATAACGTATAACGTATAACGTATAACGTATAACGTATAACTTATAACGTATAACGTATAACGTATAACGTATAACGTATAAGGTATAAGGTATAACGTATAACGTATAACGTATAAGGTATAAGGTATAACGTATAACGTATAACGTATAACGTATAACGTATAACGTATAACGTATAACGTATAACGTATAACGTATATCGCATAACGTATAATGCATAACGTATAACGTATAACGTATAACGAATAACGTATAACGTATAACGTATAACGTGTAACGTATAAGGTATAAGGTATAACGTATAACGTATAACGTATAACGTATAACGTATAACGTATAACGTATAACGTATAACGTATAACGTATAACGTATAACGTATAACGTATAACGTATAACGTATAACGTATAACGTATAACGTACAACGTATAACGTATAACGTATAACGTATAACGCATAACGAATATCGTTTAAAGTGTAACGTATAACGTAGAACGTATAACGCATAACGTATAACGTATAACGTATAACGTATAACGTATAACGTATAACGTATAACGTATAACGTATAACGTATAACGTATAACGTATAACGTATAACGTATAACGCAAAACGTATAACGTATAACGTATAACGTATAACGCAAAACGTATAACGTATAACGTATAACGTATAACGTATAACGTATAACGCATAACGAATATCGTTTAAAGTATAACGTATAACGTATAACGTATAACGTATAACGTATAACGTATAACGTATAACGTATAACGTATAACGTATAACGTATAACGTATAACGTATAACGTATAACGTATAACGTATATCGTATAACGTATAACGTATAACGTATAACGTATAACGTATAACGTATAACGTATAACGTAGAACGTATA
Organism: Lasioglossum calceatum; assembly: GCA_963966675.1. Classification (NCBI taxonomy): domain Eukaryota; kingdom Metazoa; phylum Arthropoda; class Insecta; order Hymenoptera; family Halictidae; genus Lasioglossum; species Lasioglossum calceatum. Next base: position 135,104 of record CAXAAD010000234.1, read on the forward strand.
ACGTAGAACGTATAACGTATAACGTATAACGTATAACGTATAACGTATAACGTGTAACGTATAAGGTATAAGGTATAACGTATAACGTATAACGTATAACGTATAACGTATAACGTACAACGTATAACGTATAACGTATAACGTATAACGTATAACGTATAACGCATAACGAATATCGTTTAAAGTGTAACGTATAACGTAGAACGTATAACGCATAACGTATAACGTATAACGTATAACGTATAACGTATAACGTATAACGTATAACGTATAACGTATAACGTATAACGTATAACGTATAACGTATAACGTATAACGCAAAACGTATAACGTATAACGTATAACGTATAACGTATAACGTATAACGTATAACGCATAACGAATATCGTTTAAAGTATAACGTATAACGTATAACGTATAACGTATAACGTATAACGTATAACGTATAACGTATAACGTATAACGTATAACGTATAACGTATAACGTATAACGTATAACGTATAACGTATAACGCATAACGAATATCGTTTAAAGTATAACGTATAACGTATAACGTATAACGTATAACTTATAACGTATAACGTAAAACGTATAACGTATAACGTATAACGTATAACGTATAACGTATAACGTATAACGTATAACGTATATCGCATAACGTATAACGTATAACGTATAACGTATAACGTATAACGTATAACGTATAACGTATAACGAATATCGCATAACGTATAACGCATAACGTTTAACGCATAACGTATAACGTATAACGTATAACGTATAACGTACAACGTATAACGTATAACGTATAACGTATAACGCATAACGAATATCGTTTAAAGTATAACGTATAACGTATAACGTATAACGTATAACGTATAACTTATAACGTATAACGTATAACGTATAACGTATAACGCATAACGAATATCGTTTAAAGTATAACGTATAACGTATAACGTATAACGTATAACGTATAACGTATAACGCATAACGAATATCGTTTAAAGTATAACGTATAACGTATAACGTATAACGTATAACTTATAACGTATAACGTATAACGTATAACGTATAACGTATAACGTATAACGTATAAGGTATAAGGTATAACGTATAACGTATAACGTATAACGTATAACGTATAACGTATAACGTATAACGTATAACGTATAACGTATAACGTATAACGTATAACGTATATCGCATAACGTATAACGTATAACGTATAACGTATAACGTATAACGTATAACGAATATCGCATAACGTATAATGCATAACGTATAACGTATAACGTATAACGTATAACGTATAACGTATAACGTATAACGTATAACGTATATCGTATAACGTATAACGTATAACGTATAACGTATAACGTATAACGTATAACGTATAACGTAGAACGTATAACGTAGAACGTATAACGTATAACGTATAACGTATAACGTATAACGTATAACGTGTAACGTATAAGGTATAAGGTATAACGTATAACGTATAACGTATAACGTATAACGTATAACGTACAACGTATAACGTATAACGTATAACGTATAACGTATAACGCATAACGAATATCGTTTAAAGTGTAACGTATAACGTAGAACGTATAACGCATAACGTATAACGTATAACGTATAACGTATAACGTATAACGTATAACGTATAACGTATAACGTATAACGTATAACGTATAACGTATAACGTATAACGTATAACGCAAAACGTATAACGTATAACGTATAACGTATAACGTATAACGTATAACGTATAACGCATAACGAATATCGTTTAAAGTATAACGTATAACGTATAACGTATAACGTATAACGTATAACGTATAACGTATAACGTATAACGTATAACGCATAACGAATATCGTTTAAAGTATAACGTATAACGTATAACGTATAACGTATAACGTATAACTTATAACGTATAACGTATAACGTATAACGTATAACGTATAACGTATAAGGTATAAGGTATAACGTATAACGTATAACGTATAACGTATAACGTATAACGTATAACGTATAACGTATAACGTATAACGTATAACTTATAACGTATAACGTATAACGTATAACGTATAACGTATAACGTATAACGTATAACGTATAAGGTATAAGGTATAACGTATAACGTATAACGTATAACGTATAACGTATAACGTATAACGTATAACGTATAACGTATAACGTATAACGTATAACGTATAACGTATAACGTATAACGTATATCGCATAACGTATAACGTATAACGTATAACGTATAACGTATAACGTATAACGTATAACGTATAACGTATAACGTATAACGAATATCGCATAACGTATAACGCATAACGTATAACGTATAACGTATAACGTATAACGTATAACGTATAACGTATAACGTATAACGTATAACGTATAACGAATATCGCATAACGTATAATGCATAACGTATAACGTATAACGTATAACGTATAACGTATAACGTATAACGTATAACGTATATCGTATAACGTATAACGTATAACGTATAACGTATAACGTATAACGTATAACGTATAACGTAGAACGTATAACGTAGAACGTATAACGTATAACGTATAACGTATAACGTATAACGTATAACGTGTAACGTATAAGGTATAAGGTATAACGTATAACGTATAACGTATAACGTATAACGTATAACGTATAACGTATAACGTATAACGTATAACGTATAACGTATAACGTATAACGTATAACGTATAACGTATAACGTATAACGTATAACGTATAACGTATAACGTACAACGTATAACGTATAACGTATAACGTATAACGTATAACGCATAACGAATATCGTTTAAAGTGTAACGTATAACGTAGAACGTATAACGCATAACGTATAACGTATAACGTATAACGTATAACGTATAACGTATAACGTATAACGTATAACGTATAACGTATAACGTATAACGCAAAACGTATAACGTATAACGTATAACGTATAACGTATAACGTATAACGTATAACGCATAACGAATATCGTTTAAAGTATAACGTATAACGTATAACGTATAACGTATAACGTATAACGTATAACGCATAACGAATATCGTTTAAAGTATAACGTATAACGTATAACGTATAACGTATAACGTATAACGTATAACGCATAACGAATATCGTTTAAAGTATAACGTATAACGTATAACGTATAACGTATAACGTATAACGTATAACGTATAACTTATAACGTATAACGTATAACGAATAACGTATAACGTATAACGTATAAGGTATAAGGTATAACGTATAACGTATAACGTATAACGTATAACGTATAACGTATAACGTATAACGTATAACGTATAACGTATAACGTATAACGTATATCGCATAACGTATAACGTATAACGTATAACGTATAACGTATAACGTATAACGTATAACGTATAACGAATATCGCATAACGTATAATGCATAACGTATAACGTATAACGTATAACGTATAACGTATAACGTATAACGTATAACGTATAACGTATAACGTATAACGTATAACGTATAACGTATAACGTATAACGTATAACGTATAACGTATAACGTATAACGTAGAACGTATAACGTATAACGTATAACGTATAACGTATAACGTATAACGTATAACGTATAACGTATAACGTATAACGTATAACGAATATCGCATAACGTATAACGCATAACGTATAACGTATAACGTATAACGTATAACGTATAACGTATAACGTATAACGTATAACGTATAACGTATAACGTATAACGTATAACGTATAACGTATAACGTATAACGTATAACGTATTACGTATAACGTATAACGTATAACGTATAACGCATAACGAATATCGTTTAAAGTATAACGTATAACGTATAACGTATAACGTATAACGTATAACTTATAACGTATAACGTATAACGTATAACGCATAACGAATATCGTTTAAAGTATAACGTATAACGTATAACGTATAACGTATAACGTATAACGTATAACGCATAACGAATATCGTTTAAAGTATAACGTATAACGTATAACGTATAACGTATAACGTATAACTTATAACGTATAACGTATAACGTATAACGTATAACGTATAAGGTATAAGGTATAACGTATAACGTATAACGTATAAGGTATAAGGTATAACGTATAACGTATAACGTATAACGTATAACGTATAACGTATAACGTATAACGTATAACGTATAACGTATATCGCATAACGTATAATGCATAACGTATAACGTATAACGTATAACGAATAACGTATAACGTATAACGTATAACGTGTAACGTATAAGGTATAAGGTATAACGTATAACGTATAACGTATAACGTATAACGTATAACGTATAACGTATAACGTATAACGTATAACGTATAACGTATAACGTATAACGTATAACGTATAACGTATAACGTATAACGTATAACGTACAACGTATAACGTATAACGTATAACGTATAACGCATAACGAATATCGTTTAAAGTGTAACGTATAACGTAGAACGTATAACGCATAACGTATAACGTATAACGTATAACGTATAACGTATAACGTATAACGTATAACGTATAACGTATAACGTATAACGTATAACGTATAACGTATAACGTATAACGCAAAACGTATAACGTATAACGTATAACGTATAACGTATAACGTATAACGCATAACGAATATCGTTTAAAGTATAACGTATAACGTATAACGTATAACGTATAACGTATAACGTATAACGTATAACGTATAACGTATAACGCATAACGAATATCGTTTAAAGTATAACGTATAACGTATAACGTATAACGTATAACGTATAACGTATAACGTATAACGTATAACGTATAACGTATAACGTATAACGTATAACTTATAACGTATAACGTATAACGTATAACGTATAACGTATAACGTATAAGGTATAAGGTATAACGTATAACGTATAACGTATAACGTATAACGTATAACGTATAACGTATAACGTATAACGTATAACGTATAACGTATAACGTATATCGCATAACGTATAACGTATAACGTATAACGTATAACGTATAACGTATAACGAATATCGCATAACGTATAATGCATAACGTATAACGTATAACGTATAACGTATAACGTATAACGTATAACGTATAACGTATAACGTATAACGTATAACGTATAACGTATAACGTATAACGTATAACGTATAACGTATAACGTATAACGTATAACGTATAACGTATAACGTATAACGTATAACGTATAACGTATAACGTATAACGTAGAACGTATAACGTAGAACGTATAACGTATAACGTATAACGTATAACGTATAACGTATAACGTATAACGTATAACGCATAACGAATATCGTTTAAAGTATAACGTATAACGTATAACGTATAACGTATAACGTATAACGTATAACGTATAACGTATAACGTATAACGCATAACGAATATCGTTTAAAGTATAACGTATAACGTATTACGTATAACGTATAACGTATAACGTATAACGCATAACGAATATCGTTTAAAGTATAACGTATAACGTATAACGTATAACGTATAACGTATAACTTATAACGTATAACGTATAACGTATAACGCATAACGAATATCGTTTAAAGTATAACGTATAACGTATAACGTATAACGTATAACGTATAACGTATAACGTATAACGCATAACGAATATCGTTTAAAGTATAACGTATAACGTATAACGTATAACGTATAACTTATAACGTATAACGTATAACGTATAACGTATAACGTATAACGTATAAGGTATAAGGTATAACGTATAACGTATAACGTATAACGTATAACGTATAACGTATAACGTATAACGTATAACGTATAACGTATAACGTATAACGTATAACGTATAACGTATAACGTATAACGTATAACGTATATCGCATAACGTATAACGTATAACGTATAACGTTTAACGTATAACGTATAACGTATAACGTATAACGTATAACGAATATCGCATAACGTATAACGCATAACGTATAACGCATAACGTATAACATATAACGTATAACGTATAACGTATAACGTATAACGTATAACGTATAACGTATAACGTATAACGTATAACGTATAAGGTATAAGGTATAACGTATAACGTATAACGTATAACGTATAACGTCTAACGTATAACGTATAACGTATAACGTATAACGTATAACGTATAACGTATAACGTATTACGTATAACGTATAACGTATAACGTATAACGCATAACGAATATCGTTTAAAGTATAACGTATAACGTAGAACGTATAACGTATAACGTATAACTTATAACGTATAACGTATAACGTATAACGCATAACGAATATCGTTTAAAGTATAACGTATAACGTATAACGTATAACGTATAACGTATAACGTATAACGTATAACGCATAACGAATATCGTTTAAAGTATAACGTATAACGTATAACGTATAACGTATAACTTATAACGTATAACGTATAACGTATAACGTATAACGTATAAGGTATAAGGTATAACGTATAACGTATAACGTATAACGTATAACGTATAACGTATAACGTATAACGTATAACGTATCACGTATAACGTATAACGTATAACGTGTAACGTATAAGGTATAAGGTATAACGTATAACGTATAACGTATAACGTATAACGTATAACGTATAACGTATAACGTATAACGTATAACGTATAACGTATAACGTATAACGTATAACGTATAACGTATAACGTATAACGTATAACGTATAACGTATAACGTACAACGTATAACGTATAACGTATAACGTATAACGTATAACGCATAACGAATATCGTTTAAAGTGTAACGTATAACGTAGAACGTATAACGCATAACGTATAACGTATAACGTATAACGTATAACGTATAACGTATAACGTATAACGTATAACGTATAACGTATAACGTATAACGTATAACGCAAAACGTATAACGTATAACGTATAACGTATAACGTATAACGTATAACGTATAACGTATAACGTATAACGCATAACGAATATCGTTTAAAGTATAACGTATAACGTATAACGTATAACGTATAACGTATAACGTATAACGTATAACGTATAACGTATAACGTATAACGTATAACGTATAACGCATAACGAATATCGTTTAAAGTATAACGTATAACGTATAACGTATAACGTATAACGTATAACTTATAACGTATAACGTATAACGTATAACGTATAACGTATAACGTATAAGGTATAAGGTATAACGTATAACGTATAACGTATAACGTATAACGTATAACGTATAACGTATAACGTATAACGTATAACGTATAACGTATATCGCATAACGTATAACGTATAACGTATAACGTATAACGTATAACGTATAACGTATAACGTAGAACGTATAACGCATAACGTATAACGCAAAACGTATAACGTATAACGTATAACGTATAACGTATAACGTATAACGTATAACGTATAACGTATAACGTATAACGTATAACGTATAACGTATAACGTATAACGTATAACGCATAACGAATATCGTTTAAAGTATAACGTATAACGTATAACGTATAACGTATAACTTATAACGTATAACGTATAACGTATAACGTATAACGTATAACGTATAACGTATAACGTATAACGTATAAGGTATAAGGTATAACGTATAACGTATAACGTATAACGTATAACGTATAACGTATAACGTATAACGTATAACGTATAACGTATAACGTATAACGTATATCGCATAACGTATAACGTATAACGTATAACGTATAACGTATAACGTATAACGTATAACGAATATCGCATAACGTATAACGCATAACGTATAACGTATAACGTATAACGTATAACGTATAACGTATAACGTATAACGTATAACGTATAACGTATAACGTATAACGTATAACGTATAACGTATAACGTATAACGTATAACGTATAACGTATAACGTATAACGTATAACGTATAACGTATAACGTATAACGTATAACGTATAACGTGTAACGTATAAGGTATAAGGTATAACGTATAACGTATAACGTATAACGTATAACGTATAACGTATAACGTATAACGTATAACGTATAACGCATAACGAATATCGTTTAAAGTGTAACGTATAACGTAGAACGTATAACGCATAACGTATAACGTATAACGTATAACGTATAACGTATAACGTATAACGTATAACGTATAACGTATAACGTATAACGTATAACGTATAACGTATAACGCAAAACGTGTAACGTATAACGTATAACGTATAACGTATAACGTATAACGTATAACGCATAACGAATATCGTTTAAAGTATAACGTATAACGTATAACGTATAACGTATAACGTATAACGTATAACGTATAACGTATAACGCATAACGAATATCGTTTAAAGTATAACGTATAACGTATAACGTATAACGTATAACGTATAACGTATAACTTATAACGTATAACGTATAACGAATAACGTATAACGTATAACGTATAAGGTATAAGGTATAACGTATAACGTATAACGTATAACGTATAACGTATAACGTATAACGTATAACGTATAACGTATAACGTATAACGTATATCGCATAACGTATAACGTATAACGTATAACGTATAACGTATAACGTATAACGTATAACGTATAACGTATAACGTATAACGTATAACGTATAACGTATAACGTATAACGTATAACGTATAACGTATAACGTATAACGTATAACGTATAACGTATAACGTAGAACGTATAACGTAGAACGTATAACGTATAACGTATAACGTATAACGTATAACGTATAACGTATAACGTATAACGTATAACGAATATCGCATAACGTATAACGCATAACGTATAACGCAAAACGTATAACGTATAACGTATAACGTATAACGTATAACGTATAACGTATAACGCATAACGAATATCGTTTAAAGTATAACGTATAACGTATAACGTATAACGTATAACGTATAACGTATAACGTATAACGTATAACGTATAACGCATAACGAATATCGTTTAAAGTATAACGTATAACGTATAACGTATAACGTATAACGTATAACGTATAACGTATAACGTATAACTTATAACGTATAACGTATAACGTATAACGTATAACGTATAACGTATAAGGTATAAGGTATAACGTATAACGTATAACGTATAACGTATAACGTATAACGTATAACGTATAACGTATAACGTATAACGTATAACGTATATCGCATAGCGTATAACGTATAACGTATAACGTATAACGTATAACGTATAACGTATAACGTATAACGAATATCGCATAACGTATAATGCATAACGTATAACGTATAACGTATAACGTATAACGTATAACGTATAACGTATAACGTATAACGTATAACGTATAACGTATAACGTATAACGTATAACGTATAACGTATAACGTATAACGTATAACGTATAACGTATAACGTATAACGTATAACGTATAACGTATAACGTAGAACGTATAACGTAGAACGTATAACGTATAACGTATAACGTATAACGTATAACGTATAACGTATAACGTATAACGTATAACGTATAACGTATTACGTATAACGTATAACGTATAACGTATAACGCATAACGAATATCGTTTAAAGTATAACGTATAACGTATAACGTATAACGTATAACGTATAACTTATAACGTATAACGTATAACGTATAACGCATAACGAATATCGTTTAAAGTATAACGTATAACGTATAACGTATAACGTATAACGTATAACGTATAACGCATAACGAATATCGTTTAAAGTATAACGTATAACGTATAACGTATAACTTATAACGTATAACGTATAACGTATAACGTATAACGTATAAGGTATAAGGTATAACGTATAACGTATAACGTATAACGTATAACGTATAACGTATAACGTATAACGTATAACGTATAACGTATAACGTATAACGTATAACGTATAACGTATATCGCATAACGTATAACGTATAACGTATAACGTATAACGTATAACGTATAACGTATAACGTATAACGTATAACGAATATCGCATAACGTATAACGCATAACGTATAACGCATAACGTATAACATATAACGTATAACGTATAACGTATAACGTATAACGTATAACGTATAACGTATAACGTATAACGTATAACGTATAACGTATAACGTATAACGTAGAACGTATAACGCATAACGTATAACGCAAAACGTATAACGTATAACGTATAACGTATAACGTATAACGTATAACGTATAACGTATAACGTATAACGCATAACGAATATCGTTTAAAGTATAACGTATAAGGTATAAGGTATAACGTATAACGTATAACTTATAACTTATAACGTATAACGTATAACGTATAACGTATAACGTATAACGTATAACGTATAACGTTTAAAGTATAACGTATAACGTATAACGTATAACGTATAACGTATAACGTATAACGTATAACGTATAACGCATAACGAATATCGTTTAAAGTATAACGTATAACGTATAACGTATAACGTATAACTTATAACGTATAACGTATAACGTATAACGTATAACGTATAACGTATAACGTATAACGTATAACGTATAACGTATAACGTATATCGCATAACGTATAACGTATAACGTATAACGTATAACGTATAACGTATAACGTATAACGTATAACGTATATCGCATAACGTATAACGTATAACGTATAACGTATAACGTTTAACGTATAACGTATAACGTATAACGAATATCGCATAACGTATAACGCATAACGTATAACGTATAACGTATAACGTATAACGTAAAACGTATAACGTATAACGTATAACGTATAACGTATAACGTATAACGTATAACGTATAACGTATAACGTATAACGTATAACGTATAACGTGTAACGTATAAGGTATAAGGTATAACGTATAACGTATAACGTATAACGTATAACGTATAACGTATAACGTATAACGTATAACGTATAACGTATAACGTATAACGTATAACGTATAACGTATAACGTATAACGTATAACGTATAACGTATAACGTATAACGTATAACGTATAACGTATAACGTATAACGTACAACGTATAACGTATAACGTATAACGTATAACGTATAACGCATAACGAATATCGTTTAAAGTGTAACGTATAACGTAGAACGTATAACGCATAACGTATAACGTATAACGTATAACGTATAACGTATAACGTATAACGTATAACGTATAACGTATAACGTATAACGTATAACGTATAACGTATAACGTATAACGTATAACGTATAACGCAAAACGTATAACGTATAACGTATAACGTATAACGTATAACGTATAACGTATAACGCATAACGAATATCGTTTAAAGTATAACGTATAACGTATAACGTATAACGTATAACGTATAACGTATAACGTATAACGTATAACGTATAACGTATAACGTATAACGTATAACGTATAACGTATAACGCATAACGAATATCGTTTAAAGTATAACGTATAACGTATAACGTATAACGTATAACGTATAACGTATAACGTATAACGAATATCGCATAACGTAAAATGCATAACGTATAACGTATAACGTATAACGTATAACGTATAACGTATAACGTATAACGTATAACGTATAACGTATAACGTATAACGTATAACGTATAACGTATAACGTATAACGTATAACGTATAACGTATAACGTATAACGTATAACGTATAACGTATAACGTATAACGTATAAGGTATAAGGTATAACGTATAACGTATAACGTATAACGTATAACGTATAACGTATAACGTATAACGTATAACGTATAACGTATATCGCATAACGTATAACGTATAACGTATAACGTATAACGTATAACGTATAACGTATAACGTATAACGAATATCGCATAACGTATAATGCATAACGTATAACGTATAACGTATAACGTATAACGTATAACGTATAACGTATAACGTATAACGTATAACGTATAACGTATAACGTATAACGTATAACGTATAACGTATAACGTATAACGTATAACGTATAACGTATAACGTATAACGTATAACGTATAACGTATAACGTATAACGTATAACGTATAACGTATAACGTATAACGTATAACGTATAACGTATAACGTATAACGTACAACGTATAACGTATAACGTATAACGTATAACGTATAACGTATAACGTATAACGTATAACGTATAACGTATAACGTATAACGTATAACGTATAACGTATAACGTATAACGTATAACGTATAACGTATAACGTATAACGTATAACGTATAACGTATAACGTATAACGTATAACGTATAACGTATAACGTATAACGTATAACGTATAACGTATAACGTATAACGTATAACGTATAACGTATAACGTATAACGTATAACGTATAACGCATAACGAATATCGTTTAAAGTATCACGTATAAGGTATAACGTATAACGTATAACTTATAACTTATAACGTATAACGTATAACGTATAACGTATAACGTATAACGTTTAAAGTATAACGTATAACGTATAACGTATAACGTATAACGAATATCGCATAACGTATAACGCATAACGTATAACGTATAACGTATAACGTATAACGTATAACGTATAACGTATAACGTATAACGTATAACGTATAACGTATAACGTATAACGTATAACGTATAACGTATAACGTATAACGTATAACGTATAACGTATAACGTATAACGTATAACGTATAACGTATAACGTATAACGTATAACGTATAACGTATAACGTATAACGTATAACGTATAACGCATAACGAATATCGTTTAAAGTATAACGTATAACGTATAACGTATAACGTATAACGTATAACTTATAACGTATAACGTATAACGTATAACGCATAACGAATATCGTTTAAAGTATAACGTATAACGTATAACGTATAACGTATAACGCATAACGAATATCGTTTAAAGTATAACGTATAACGTATAACGTATAACGTATAACGTATAACGTATAACGTATAACGTATAACGTATAACGTATAACTTATAACGTATAACGTATAACGTATAACGTATAACGTATAACGTATAAGGTATAAGGTATAACGTATAACGTATAACGTATAACGTATAACGTATAACGTATAACGTATAACGTATAACGTATATCGCATAACGTATAACGTATAACGTATAACGTATGACGTATAACGTATAACGTATAACGTATAACGTATAACGTATAACGAATATCGCATAACGTATAACGCATAACGTATAACGCATAACGTATAACGTATAACGTATAACGTATAACGTATAACGTATAACGTATAACGTATAACGTATAACGTATAACGTAGAACGTATAACGCATAACGTATAACGCAAAACGTATAACGTATAACGTATAACGTATAACGTATAACGTATATCGTATAACGTATAACGTATAACGTATAACGTATAACGTATAACGTATAACGTATAACGTATAACGCAAAACGTATAACGTATAACTTATAACGTATAACGTATAACGTATAACGTATAACGTATAACGTATAACGTATAACGTATAACGTATAACGTATAACGTATAACGCAAAACGTATAACGTATAACTTATAACGTATAACGTATAACGTATAACGTATAACGTATAACGTATAACGTATAACGTATAACGTATAAGGTATAAGGTATAACGTATAACGTATAACGTATAACGTATAACGTCTAACGTATAACGTATAACGTATAACGTATAACGTATAACGTATAACGTATAACGTATAACGTATAACGAATATCGCATAACGTATAACGCATAACGTATAACGTATAACGTATAACGTATAACGTATAACGTATAACGTATAACGTATAACGTATAACGTATAACGTATAACGTATAACGTATAACGAATATCGCATAACGTATAACGCATAACGTATAACGTATAACGCATAACGTATAACGTATAACGTATAACGTATAACGTATAACGTATAACTTATAACGTATAACGTATAACGTATAACGTATAACGTATAACGTATAACGTATAACGTATAACGCATAACGAATATCGTTTAAAGTATAACGTATAACGTATAACGTATAACGTATAACGTATAACTTATAACGTATAACGTATAACGTATAACGCATAACGAATATCGTTTAAAGTATAACGTATAACGTATAACGTATAACGTATAACGCATAACGAATATCGTTTAAAGTATAACGTATAACGTATAACGTATAACGTATAACTTATAACGTATAACGTATAACGTATAACGTATAACGTATAACGTATAAGGTATAAGGTATAACGTATAACGTATAACGTATAACGTATAACGTATAACGTATAACGTATAACGTATAACGTATAACGTATATCGCATAACGTATAACGTATAACGTATAACGTATAACGTATAACGTATAACGTATAACGTATAACGTATAACGTATAACGAATATCGCATAACGTATAACGCATAACGTATAACGCATAACGTATAACGTATAACGTATAACGTATAACGTATAACGTATAACGTATAACGTATAACGTATAACGTATAACGTATAACGTATAACGTATAACGTATAACGTATAACGTATAACGTATAACGTATAACGTATAACGTATAACGCAAAACGTATAACGTATAACGTATAACGTATAACGTATAACGTATAACGTATAACGCATAACGAATATCGTTTAAAGTATAACGTATAACGTATAACGTATAACGTATAACGTATAACGTATAACGTATAACGTATAACGTATAACGTATAACGTATAACGTATAACGCATAACGAATATCGTTTAAAGTATAACGTATAACGTATAACGTATAACGTATAACGTATAACGTATAACGTATAACGTATAACGTATAACGTATAACGTATAACGTATAACGTATAACGTATAACGTATAACGTATAACGTATAACGTATAAGGTATAAGGTATAACGTATAACGTATAACGTATAACGTATAACGTATAACGTATAACGTATAACGTATAACGTATAACGTATATCGCATAACGTATAACGTATAACGTATAACGTATAACGTATAACGTATAACGTATAACGTATAACGAATATCGCATAACGTATAATGCATAACGTATAACGTATAACGTATAACGTATAACGTATAACGTATAACGTATAACGTATAACGTATAACGTATAACGTATAACGTATAACGTATAACGTATAACGTATAACGTATAACGTATAACGTATAACGTATAACGTATAACGTATAACGTATAACGTATAACGTATAACGTATAACGTATAACGTATAACGTATAACGTATAACGTATAACGTATAACGTATAACGTACAACGTATAACGTATAACGTATAACGTATAACGTATAACGTATAACGTATAACGTATAACGTATAACGTATAACGTATAACGTATAACGTATAACGTATAACGTATAACGTATAACGTATAACGTATAACGTATAACGTATAACGTATAACGTATAACGTATAACGTATAACGTATAACGTATAACGTATAACGTATAACGTATAACGTATAACGTATAACGTATAACGTATAACGTATAACGTATAACGTATAACGTATAACGCATAACGAATATCGTTTAAAGTATCACGTATAAGGTATAACGTATAACGTATAACTTATAACTTATAACGTATAACGTATAACGTATAACGTATAACGTATAACGTTTAAAGTATAACGTATAACGTATAACGTATAACGTATAACGAATATCGCATAACGTATAACGCATAACGTATAACGTATAACGTATAACGTATAACGTATAACGTATAACGTATAACGTATAACGTATAACGTATAACGTATAACGTATAACGTATAACGTATAACGTATAACGTATAACGTATAACGTATAACGTATAACGTATAACGTATAACGTATAACGTATAACGTATAACGTATAACGTATAACGTATAACGTATAACGTATAACGCATAACGAATATCGTTTAAAGTATAACGTATAACGTATAACGTATAACGTATAACGTATAACTTATAACGTATAACGTATAACGTATAACGCATAACGAATATCGTTTAAAGTATAACGTATAACGTATAACGTATAACGTATAACGCATAACGAATATCGTTTAAAGTATAACGTATAACGTATAACGTATAACGTATAACGTATAACGTATAACGTATAACGTATAACGTATAACGTATAACTTATAACGTATAACGTATAACGTATAACGTATAACGTATAACGTATAAGGTATAAGGTATAACGTATAACGTATAACGTATAACGTATAACGTATAACGTATAACGTATAACGTATAACGTATATCGCATAACGTATAACGTATAACGTATAACGTATGACGTATAACGTATAACGTATAACGTATAACGTATAACGTATAACGAATATCGCATAACGTATAACGCATAACGTATAACGCATAACGTATAACGTATAACGTATAACGTATAACGTATAACGTATAACGTATAACGTATAACGTATAACGTATAACGTAGAACGTATAACGCATAACGTATAACGCAAAACGTATAACGTATAACGTATAACGTATAACGTATAACGTATATCGTATAACGTATAACGTATAACGTATAACGTATAACGTATAACGTATAACGTATAACGTATAACGCAAAACGTATAACGTATAACTTATAACGTATAACGTATAACGTATAACGTATAACGTATAACGTATAACGTATAACGTATAACGTATAACGTATAACGTATAACGCAAAACGTATAACGTATAACTTATAACGTATAACGTATAACGTATAACGTATAACGTATAACGTATAACGTATAACGTATAACGTATAAGGTATAAGGTATAACGTATAACGTATAACGTATAACGTATAACGTCTAACGTATAACGTATAACGTATAACGTATAACGTATAACGTATAACGTATAACGTATAACGTATAACGAATATCGCATAACGTATAACGCATAACGTATAACGTATAACGTATAACGTATAACGTATAACGTATAACGTATAACGTATAACGTATAACGTATAACGTATAACGTATAACGTATAACGAATATCGCATAACGTATAACGCATAACGTATAACGTATAACGCATAACGTATAACGTATAACGTATAACGTATAACGTATAACGTATAACTTATAACGTATAACGTATAACGTATAACGTATAACGTATAACGTATAACGTATAACGTATAACGCATAACGAATATCGTTTAAAGTATAACGTATAACGTATAACGTATAACGTATAACGTATAACTTATAACGTATAACGTATAACGTATAACGCATAACGAATATCGTTTAAAGTATAACGTATAACGTATAACGTATAACGTATAACGCATAACGAATATCGTTTAAAGTATAACGTATAACGTATAACGTATAACGTATAACTTATAACGTATAACGTATAACGTATAACGTATAACGTATAACGTATAAGGTATAAGGTATAACGTATAACGTATAACGTATAACGTATAACGTATAACGTATAACGTATAACGTATAACGTATAACGTATATCGCATAACGTATAACGTATAACGTATAACGTATAACGTATAACGTATAACGTATAACGTATAACGTATAACGTATAACGAATATCGCATAACGTATAACGCATAACGTATAACGCATAACGTATAACGTATAACGTATAACGTATAACGTATAACGTATAACGTATAACGTATAACGTATAACGTATAACGTAGAACGTATAACGTATAACGCATAACGTATAACGCAAAACGTATAACGTATAACGTATAACGTATAACGTATAACGTATAACGTATATCGTATAACGTATAACGTATAACGTATAACGTATAAGGTATTAGGTATAACGTATAACGTATAACGTATAACGTATAACGTCTAACGTATAACGTATAACGTATAACGTATAACGTATAAGGTATAAGGTATAACGTATAACGTATAACGTATAACGTATAACGTCTAACGTATAACGTATAACGTATAACGTATAACGTATAACGTATAACGTATAACGTATAACGTATAACGAATATCGCATAACGTATAACGCATAACGTATAACGTATAACGTATAACGTATAACGTATAACGTATAACGTATAACGTATAACGTATAACGTATAACGTATAACGTATAACGTATAACGTATAACGTATAACGTATAACGTATAACGTATAACGTATAACGTATAACGTATAACGTATAACGTATAACGTATAACGTATAACGTATAACGTATAACGTATAACGTATAACGTATAACGCATAACGAATATCGTTTAAAGTATCACGTATAAGGTATAACGTATAACGTATAACTTATAACTTATAACGTATAACGTATAACGTATAACGTATAACGTATAACGTTTAAAGTATAACGTATAACGTATAACGTATAACGTATAACGTATAACGTATAACGTATAACGTATAACGTATAACGTATAACGCATAACGAATATCGTTTAAAGTATAACGTATAACGTATAACGTATAACGTATAACTTATAACGTATAACGTATAACGTATAACGTATAACGTATAACGTATAACGTATAACGTATAAGGTATAAGGTATAACGTATAACGTATAACGTATAACGTATAACGTATAACGTATAACGTATAACGTATAACGTATAACGTATAACGTATATCGCATAACGTATAACGTATAACGTATAACGTATAACGTATAACGTATAACGTATAACGTATAACGTATAACGAATATCGCATAACGTATAACGCATAACGTATAACGTATAACGTATAACGAATATCGCATAACGTATAACGCATAACGTATAACGTATAACGTATAACGTATAACGTATAACGTATAACGTATAACGTATAACGTATAACGTATAACGTATAACGTATAACGTATAACGTATAACGTATAACGTATAACGTATAACGTATAACGTATAACGTATAACGCATAACGAATATCGTTTAAAGTATAACGTATAACGTATAACGTATAACGTATAACGTATAACTTATAACGTATAACGTATAACGTATAACGTATAACGCATAACGAATATCGTTTAAAGTATAACGTATAACGTATAACGTATAACGTATAACGCATAACGAATATCGTTTAAAGTATAACGTATAACGTATAACGTATAACGTATAACGTATAACGCAAAACGTATAACGTATAACTTATAACGTATAACGTATAACGTATAACGTATAACGTATAACGTATAACGTATAACGCATAACGAATATCGTTTAAAGTATAACGTATAACGTATAACGTATAACGTATAACGTATAACTTATAACGTATAACGTATAACGTATAACGTATAACGTATAACGTATAACGTATAACGTATAACGTATAACGTATAACGTATAACGTATAACGTATAACGTATAAGGTATAACGTATAACGTATAACGTATAACGTATAACGTATAACGTATAACGCATAACGTATAACGTATAACGTATATCGCATAACGTATAACGTATAACGTATAACGTATAACGTATAACGTATAACGTATAACGTATAACGTATAACGTATAACGTATAACGTATAACGTATAACGTATAACGTATAACGTATAACGTATAACGTATAACGTATAACTTATAACGTATAACGTATAACGTATAACGTATAACGTATAACGTATAAGGTATAAGGTATAACGTATAACGTATAACGTATAACGTATAACGTATAACGTATAACGTATAACGTATAACGTATATCGCATAACGTATAACGTATAACGTATAACGTATGACGTATAACGTATAACGTATAACGTATAACGTATAACGTATAACGAATATCGCATAACGTATAACGCATAACGTATAACGCATAACGTATAACGTATAACGTATAACGTATAACGTATAACGTATAACGTATAACGTATAACGTATAACGTAGAACGTATAACGCATAACGTATAACGCAAAACGTATAACGTATAACGTATAACGTATAACGTATAACGTATATCGTATAACGTATAACGTATAACGTATAACGTATAACGTATAACGTATAACGCAAAACGTATAACGTATAACTTATAACGTATAACGTATAACGTATAACGTATAACGTATAACGTATAACGTATAACGTATAACGTATAACGTATAACGTATAAGGTATAAGGTATAACGTATAACGTATAACGTATAACGTATAACGTCTAACGTATAACGTATAACGTATAACGTATAACGTATAACGTATAACGTATAACGTATAACGTATAACGTATAACGTATAACGTATATCGCATAACGTATAACGTATAACGTATAACGTATAACGTATAACGTATAACGTATAACGTATAACGTATAACGAATATCGCATAACGTATAACGCATAACGTATAACGCATAACGTATAACGTATAACGTATAACGTCTAACGTATAACGTATAACGTATAACGTATAACGTATAACGTATAACGTATAACGTATAACGTATAACGTATAACGAATATCGCATAACGTATAACGCATAACGTATAACGTATAACGTATAACGTATAACGTATAACGTATAACGTATAACGTATAACGTATAACGTATAACGTATAACGTATAACGTATAACGTATAACGTATAACGTATAACGTATAACGTATAACGCATAACGAATATCGTTTAAAGTATAACGTATAACGTATAACGTATACGTATAACGTATAACGTATAACTTATAACGTATAACGTAGAACGTATAACGTATAACGTATAACTTATAACGTATAACGTAGAACGTATAACGTATAACGTATAACGTATAACGTATAACGTATATCGCATAACGTATAACGTATAACGTATAACGTATAACGTATAACGTATAACGTATAACGTATAACGAATATCGCATAACGTATAATGCATAACGTATAACGTATAACGTATAACGTATAACGTATAACGTATAACGTATAACGTATAACGTATAACGTATAACGTATAACGTATAACGTATAACGTATAACGTATAACGTATAACGTATAACGTATAACGTATAACGTATAACGTATAACGTATAACGTATAACGTATAACGTATAACGCATAACGAATATCGTTTAAAGTATAACGTATAACGTATAACGTATACGTATAACGTATAACGTATAACTTATAACGTATAACGTAGAACGTATAACGTATAACGTATAACGTATAACGTATAACGTATATCGCATAACGTATAACGTATAACGTATAACGTATAACGTATAACGTATAACGTATAACGTATAACGAATATCGCATAACGTATAATGCATAACGTATAACGTATAACGTATAACGTATAACGTATAACGTATAACGTATAACGTATAACGTATAACGTATAACGTATAACGTATAACGTATAACGTATAACGTATAACGTATAACGTATAACGTATAACGTATAACGTATAACGTATAACGTATAACGTATAACGTATAACGTATAACGAATATCGCATAACGTATAACGCATAACGTATAACGTATAACGCATAACGTATAACGTATAACGTATAACGTATAACGTATAACGTATAACTTATAACGTATAACGAATATCGCATAACGTATAACGCATAACGTATAACGTATAACGTATAACGAATATCGCATAACGTATAACGCATAACGTATAACGTATAACGTA
This sequence comes from Lasioglossum calceatum, assembly GCA_963966675.1. Classification (NCBI taxonomy): domain Eukaryota; kingdom Metazoa; phylum Arthropoda; class Insecta; order Hymenoptera; family Halictidae; genus Lasioglossum; species Lasioglossum calceatum. Next base: position 156,996 of record CAXAAD010000234.1, read on the forward strand.
TAACGTATAACGTATAACGTATAACGTATAACGTATAACGTATAACGTATAACGTATAACGTATAACGTATAACGTATAACGTATAACGTATAACGAATATCGCATAACGTATAATGCATAACGTATAACGTATAACGTATAACGTATAACGTATAACGTATAACGTATAACGTATAACGTATAACGTATAACGTATAACGTATAACGTATAACGTATAACGTATAACGTATAACGTATAAGGTATAAGGTATAACGTATAACGTATAACGTATAACGTATAACGTATAACGTATAACGTATAACGTATAACGTATAACGTATATCGCATAACGTATAACGTATAACGTATAACGTATAACGTATAACGTATAACGTATAACGTATAACGTATAACGAATATCGCATAACGTATAACGCATAACGTATAACGTATAACGTATAACGAATATCGCATAACGTATAACGCATAACGTATAACGTATAACGTATAACGTATAACGTATAACGTATAACGTATAACGTATAACGTATAACGTATAACGTATAACGTATAACGTATAACGTATAACGTATAACGTATAACGTATAACGTATAACGTATAACGTATAACGTATAACGTATAACGTATAACGTATAACGTATAACGTATAACGTATAACGTATAACGTATAACGTATAACGTATAACGTATAACGTATAACGTATAACGCATAACGAATATCGTTTAAAGTATCACGTATAAGGTATAACGTATAACGTATAACTTATAACTTATAACGTATAACGTATAACGTATAACGTATAACGTATAACGTTTAAAGTATAACGTATAACGTATAACGTATAACGTATAACGTATAACGTATAACGTATAACGTATAACGTATAACGCATAACGAATATCGTTTAAAGTATAACGTATAACGTATAACGTATAACGTATAACTTATAACGTATAACGTATAACGTATAACGTATAACGTATAACGTATAACGTATAACGTATAAGGTATAAGGTATAACGTATAACGTATAACGTATAACGTATAACGTATAACGTATAACGTATAACGTATAACGTATAACGTATAACGTATATCGCATAACGTATAACGTATAACGTATAACGTATAACGTATAACGTATAACGTATAACGTATAACGTATAACGAATATCGCATAACGTATAACGCATAACGTATAACGTATAACGTATAACGAATATCGCATAACGTATAACGCATAACGTATAACGTATAACGTATAACGTATAACGTATAACGTATAACGTATAACGTATAACGTATAACGTATAACGTATAACGTATAACGTATAACGTATAACGTATAACGTATAACGTATAACGTATAACGTATAACGTATAACGCATAACGAATATCGTTTAAAGTATAACGTATAACGTATAACGTATAACGTATAACGTATAACTTATAACGTATAACGTATAACGTATAACGTATAACGCATAACGAATATCGTTTAAAGTATAACGTATAACGTATAACGTATAACGTATAACGCATAACGAATATCGTTTAAAGTATAACGTATAACGTATAACGTATAACGTATAACGTATAACGCAAAACGTATAACGTATAACTTATAACGTATAACGTATAACGTATAACGTATAACGTATAACGTATAACGTATAACGCATAACGAATATCGTTTAAAGTATAACGTATAACGTATAACGTATAACGTATAACGTATAACTTATAACGTATAACGTATAACGTATAACGTATAACGTATAACGTATAACGTATAACGTATAACGTATAACGTATAACGTATAACGTATAACGTATAACGTATAAGGTATAACGTATAACGTATAACGTATAACGTATAACGTATAACGTATAACGTATAACGTATAACGTATAACGTATATCGCATAACGTATAACGTATAACGTATAACGTATAACGTATAACGTATAACGTATAACGTATAACGTATAACGTATAACGTATAACGTATAACGTATAACGTATAACGTATAACGTATAACGTATAACGTATAACGTATAACTTATAACGTATAACGTATAACGTATAACGTATAACGTATAACGTATAAGGTATAAGGTATAACGTATAACGTATAACGTATAACGTATAACGTATAACGTATAACGTATAACGTATAACGTATATCGCATAACGTATAACGTATAACGTATAACGTATGACGTATAACGTATAACGTATAACGTATAACGTATAACGTATAACGAATATCGCATAACGTATAACGCATAACGTATAACGCATAACGTATAACGTATAACGTATAACGTATAACGTATAACGTATAACGTATAACGTATAACGTATAACGTAGAACGTATAACGCATAACGTATAACGCAAAACGTATAACGTATAACGTATAACGTATAACGTATAACGTATATCGTATAACGTATAACGTATAACGTATAACGTATAACGTATAACGTATAACGCAAAACGTATAACGTATAACTTATAACGTATAACGTATAACGTATAACGTATAACGTATAACGTATAACGTATAACGTATAACGTATAACGTATAACGTATAAGGTATAAGGTATAACGTATAACGTATAACGTATAACGTATAACGTATAACGTATAACGTCTAACGTATAACGTATAACGTATAACGTATAACGTATAACGTATAACGTATAACGTATAACGTATAACGTATAACGTATAACGTATATCGCATAACGTATAACGTATAACGTATAACGTATAACGTATAACGTATAACGTATAACGTATAACGTATAACGTATAACGAATATCGCATAACGTATAACGCATAACGTATAACGCATAACGTATAACGTATAACGTATAACGTCTAACGTATAACGTATAACGTATAACGTATAACGTATAACGTATAACGTATAACGTATAACGTATAACGAATATCGCATAACGTATAACGCATAACGTATAACGTATAACGTATAACGTATAACGTATAACGTATAACGTATAACGTATAACGTATAACGTATAACGTATAACGTATAACGTATAACGTATAACGTATAACGTATAACGTATAACGTATAACGCATAACGAATATCGTTTAAAGTATAACGTATAACGTATAACGTATACGTATAACGTATAACGTATAACTTATAACGTATAACGTAGAACGTATAACGTATAACGTATAACTTATAACGTATAACGTAGAACGTATAACGTATAACGTATAACGTATAACGTATAACGTATATCGCATAACGTATAACGTATAACGTATAACGTATAACGTATAACGTATAACGTATAACGTATAACGAATATCGCATATCGTATAATGCATAACGTATAACGTATAACGTATAACGTATAACGTATAACGTATAACGTATAACGTATAACGTATAACGTATAACGTATAACGTATAACGTATAACGTATAACGTATAACGTATAACGTATAACGTATAACGTATAACGTATAACGTATAACGTATAACGTATAACGTATAACGCATAACGAATATCGTTTAAAGTATAACGTATAACGTATAACGTATACGTATAACGTATAACGTATAACTTATAACGTATAACGTAGAACGTATAACGTATAACGTATAACGTATAACGTATAACGTATATCGCATAACGTATAACGTATAACGTATAACGTATAACGTATAACGTATAACGTATAACGTATAACGAATATCGCATAACGTATAATGCATAACGTATAACGTATAACGTATAACGTATAACGTATAACGTATAACGTATAACGTATAACGTATAACGTATAACGTATAACGTATAACGTATAACGTATAACGTATAACGTATAACGTATAACGTATAACGTATAACGTATAACGTATAACGTATAACGTATAACGTATAACGTATAACGTATAACGTATAACGAATATCGCATAACGTATAACGCATAACGTATAACGTATAACGCATAACGTATAACGTATAACGTATAACGTATAACGTATAACGTATAACTTATAACGTATAACGTATAACGTATAACGTATAACGTATAACGTATAACGTATAACGTATAACGCATAACGAATATCGTTTAAAGTATAACGTATAACGTATAACGTATAACGTATAACGTATAACGTATAACGCATAACGAATATCGTTTAAAGTATAACGTATAACGTATAACGTATAACGTATAACGTATAACTTATAACGTATAACGTATAACGTATAACGCATAACGAATATCGTTTAAAGTATAACGTATAACGTATAACGTATAACGTATAACGCATAACGAATATCGTTTAAAGTATAACGTATAACGTATAACGTATAACGTATAACTTATAACGTATAACGTATAACGTATAACGTATAACGTATAACGTATAAGGTATAAGGTATAACGTATAACGTATAACGTATAACGTATAACGTATAACGTATAACGTATAACGTATAACGTATATCGCATAACGTATAACGTATAACGTATAACGTATAACGTATAACGTATAACGTATAACGTATAACGTATAACGTATAACGAATATCGCATAACGTATAACGCATAACGTATAACGCATAACGTATAACGTATAACGTATAACGTATAACGTATAACGTATAACGTATAACGTATAACGTATAACGTATAACGTAGAACGTATAACGCATAACGTATAACGCAAAACGTATAACGTATAACGTATAACGTATAACGTATAACGTATAACGTATATCGTATAACGTATAACGTATAACGTATAACGTATAAGGTATTAGGTATAACGTATAACGTATAACGTATAACGTCTAACGTATAACGTATAACGTATAACGTATAACGTATAAGGTATAAGGTATAACGTATAACGTATAACGTATAACGTATAACGTATAACGTATAACGTCTAACGTATAACGTATAACGTATAACGTATAACGTATAACGTATAACGTATAACGTATAACGAATATCGCATAACGTATAACGCATAACGTATAACGTATAACGTATAACGTATAACGTATAACGTATAACGTATAACGTATAACGTATAACGTATAACGTATAACGTATAACGTATAACGTATAACGTATAACGTATAACGTATAACGTATAACGTATAACGTATAACGTATAACGTATAACGTATAACGTATAACGTATAACGTATAACGTATAACGTATAACGTATAACGTATAACGTATAACGTATAACGTATAACGCATAACGAATATCGTTTAAAGTATCACGTATAAGGTATAACGTATAACGTATAACTTATAACTTATAACGTATAACGTATAACGTATAACGTATAACGTATAACGTATAACGTTTAAAGTATAACGTATAACGTATAACGTATAACGTATAACGTATAACGTATAACGTATAACGTATAACGTATAACGTATAACGCATAACGAATATCGTTTAAAGTATAACGTATAACGTATAACGTATAACGTATAACTTACAACGTATAACGTATAACGTATAACGTATAACGTATAAGGTATAACGTATAACGTATAACGTATAACGTATAACGTATAACGTATAACGTATATCGTATAACGTATAACGTATATCGCATAACGTATAACGTATAACGTATAACGTATAACGTATGACGTATAACGTATAACGTATAACGTATAACGTATAACGTATAACGAATATCGCATAACGTATAACGCATAACGTATAACGCATAACGTATAACGTATAACGTATAACGTATAACGTATAACGTATAACGTATAACGTATAACGTATAACGTATAACGTAGAACGTATAACGCATAACGTATAACGCAAAACGTATAACGTATAACGTATAACGTATAACGTATAACGTATATCGTATAACGTATAACGTATAACGTATAACGTATAACGTATAACGTATAACGTATAACGCAAAACGTATAACGTATAACTTATAACGTATAACGTATAACGTATAACGTATAACGTATAACGTATAACGTATAACGTATAAGGTATAAGGTATAACGTATAACGTATAACGTATAACGTATAACGTATAACGTATAACGTATAACGTATAACGCATAACGAATATCGTTTAAAGTATAACGTATAACGTATAACGTATAACGTATAACGTATAACGTATAACGCATAACGAATATCGTTTAAAGTATAACGTATAACGTATAACGTATAACGTATAACGTATAACTTATAACGTATAACGTATAACGTATAACGCATAACGAATATCGTTTAAAGTATAACGTATAACGTATAACGTATAACGTATAACGCATAACGAATATCGTTTAAAGTATAACGTATAACGTATAACGTATAACGTATAACTTATAACGTATAACGTATAACGTATAACGTATAACGTATAACGTATAAGGTATAAGGTATAACGTATAACGTATAACGTATAACGTATAACGTATAACGTATAACGTATAACGTATAACGTATAACGTATATCGCATAACGTATAACGTATAACGTATAACGTATAACGTATAACGTATAACGTATAACGTATAACGTATAACGTATAACGAATATCGCATAACGTATAACGCATAACGTATAACGCATAACGTATAACGTATAACGTATAACGTATAACGTATAACGTATAACGTATAACGTATAACGTATAACGTATAACGTAGAACGTATAACGCATAACGTATAACGCAAAACGTATAACGTATAACGTATAACGTATAACGTATAACGTATAACGTATATCGTATAACGTATAACGTATAACGTATAAGGTATTAGGTATAACGTATAACGTATAACGCATAACGAATATCGTTTAAAGTATAACGTATAACGTATAACGTATACGTATAACGTATAACGTATAACTTATAACGTATAACGTAGAACGTATAACGTATAACGTATAACTTATAACGTATAACGTAGAACGTATAACGTATAACGTATAACGTATAACGTATAACGTATATCGCATAACGTATAACGTATAACGTATAACGTATAACGTATAACGTATAACGTATAACGTATAACGAATATCGCATATCGTATAATGCATAACGTATAACGTATAACGTATAACGTATAACGTATAACGTATAACGTATAACGTATAACGTATAACGTATAACGTATAACGTATAACGTATAACGTATAACGTATAACGTATAACGTATAACGTATAACGTATAACGTATAACGTATAACGTATAACGTATAACGTATAACGCATAACGAATATCGTTTAAAGTATAACGTATAACGTATAACGTATACGTATAACGTATAACGTATAACTTATAACGTATAACGTAGAACGTATAACGTATAACGTATAACGTATAACGTATAACGTATATCGCATAACGTATAACGTATAACGTATAACGTATAACGTATAACGTATAACGTATAACGTATAACGAATATCGCATAACGTATAATGCATAACGTATAACGTATAACGTATAACGTATAACGTATAACGTATAACGTATAACGTATAACGTATAACGTATAACGTATAACGTATAACGTATAACGTATAACGTATAACGTATAACGTATAACGTATAACGTATAACGTATAACGTATAACGTATAACGTATAACGTATAACGTATAACGAATATCGCATAACGTATAACGCATAACGTATAACGTATAACGCATAACGTATAACGTATAACGTATAACGTATAACGTATAACGTATAACTTATAACGTATAACGTATAACGTATAACGTATAACGTATAACGTATAACGTATAACGTATAACGCATAACGAATATCGTTTAAAGTATAACGTATAACGTATAACGTATAACGTATAACGTATAACGTATAACGCATAACGAATATCGTTTAAAGTATAACGTATAACGTATAACGTATAACGTATAACGTATAACTTATAACGTATAACGTATAACGTATAACGCATAACGAATATCGTTTAAAGTATAACGTATAACGTATAACGTATAACGTATAACGCATAACGAATATCGTTTAAAGTATAACGTATAACGTATAACGTATAACGTATAACTTATAACGTATAACGTATAACGTATAACGTATAACGTATAACGTATAAGGTATAAGGTATAACGTATAACGTATAACGTATAACGTATAACGTATAACGTATAACGTATAACGTATAACGTATAACGTATATCGCATAACGTATAACGTATAACGTATAACGTATAACGTATAACGTATAACGTATAACGTATAACGTATAACGTATAACGTATAACGAATATCGCATAACGTATAACGCATAACGTATAACGCATAACGTATAACGTATAACGTATAACGTATAACGTATAACGTATAACGTATAACGTATAACGTATAACGTATAACGTAGAACGTATAACGCATAACGTATAACGCAAAACGTATAACGTATAACGTATAACGTATAACGTATAACGTATAACGTATATCGTATAACGTATAACGTATAACGTATAACGTATAAGGTATTAGGTATAACGTATAACGTATAACGTATAACGTCTAACGTATAACGTATAACGTATAACGTATAACGTATAAGGTATAAGGTATAACGTATAACGTATAACGTATAACGTATAACGTATAACGTATAACGTCTAACGTATAACGTATAACGTATAACGTATAACGTATAACGTATAACGTATAACGTATAACGAATATCGCATAACGTATAACGCATAACGTATAACGTATAACGTATAACGTATAACGTATAACGTATAACGTATAACGTATAACGTATAACGTATAACGTATAACGTATAACGTATAACGTATAACGTATAACGTATAACGTATAACGTATAACGTATAACGTATAACGTATAACGTATAACGTATAACGTATAACGTATAACGTATAACGTATAACGTATAACGTATAACGTATAACGTATAACGTATAACGTATAACGTATAACGCATAACGAATATCGTTTAAAGTATCACGTATAAGGTATAACGTATAACGTATAACGAATATCGCATAACGTATAACGCATAACGTATAACGCATAACGTATAACGTATAACGTATAACGTATAACGTATAACGTATAACGTATAACGTATAACGTATAACGTATAACGTAGAACGTATAACGCATAACGTATAACGCAAAACGTATAACGTATAACGTATAACGTATAACGTATAACGTATAACGTATATCGTATAACGTATAACGTATAACGTATAACGTATAAGGTATTAGGTATAACGTATAACGTATAACGTATAACGTCTAACGTATAACGTATAACGTATAACGTATAACGTATAAGGTATAAGGTATAACGTATAACGTATAACGTATAACGTATAACGTATAACGTATAACGTCTAACGTATAACGTATAACGTATAACGTATAACGTATAACGTATAACGTATAACGTATAACGAATATCGCATAACGTATAACGCATAACGTATAACGTATAACGTATAACGTATAACGTATAACGTATAACGTATAACGTATAACGTATAACGTATAACGTATAACGTATAACGTATAACGTATAACGTATAACGTATAACGTATAACGTATAACGTATAACGTATAACGTATAACGTATAACGTATAACGTATAACGTATAACGTATAACGTATAACGTATAACGTATAACGTATAACGTATAACGTATAACGTATAACGTATAACGCATAACGAATATCGTTTAAAGTATCACGTATAAGGTATAACGTATAACGTATAACTTATAACTTATAACGTATAACGTATAACGTATAACGTATAACGTATAACGTATAACGTATAACGTTTAAAGTATAACGTATAACGTATAACGTATAACGTATAACGTATAACGTATAACGTATAACGTCTAACGTATAACGTATAACGTATAACGTATAACGTATAACGTATAACGTATAACGTATAACGTATAACGTATAACGAATATCGCATAACGTATAACGCATAACGTATAACGTATAACGTATAACGTATAACGTATAACGTATAACGTATAACGTATAACGTATAACGTATAACGTATAACGTATAACGTATAACGTATAACGTATAACGTATAACGTATAACGTATAACGCATAACGAATATCGTTTAAAGTATAACGTATAACGTATAACGTATACGTATAACGTATAACGTATAACTTATAACGTATAACGTAGAACGTATAACGTATAACGTATAACGTATAACGTATAACGTATATCGCATAACGTATAACGTATAACGTATAACGTATAACGTATAACGTATAACGTATAACGTATAACGAATATCGCATAACGTATAATGCATAACGTATAACGTATAACGTATAACGTATAACGTATAACGTATAACGTATAACGTATAACGTATAACGTATAACGTATAACGTATAACGTATAACGTATAACGTATAACGTATAACGTATAACGTATAACGTATAACGTATAACGTATAACGTATAACGTATAACGTATAACGTATAACGTATAACGCATAACGAATATCGTTTAAAGTATAACGTATAACGTATAACGTATAACGTATAACGTATATCGTATAACGTATAACGTATATCGCATAACGTATAACTTATAACGTATAACGTATAACGTATAACGTATAACGTATAACGTATAAGGTATAAGGTATAACGTATAACGTATAACGTATAACGTATAACGTATAACGTATAACGTATAACGTATAACGTATAACGTATATCGCATAACGTATAACGTATAACGTATAACGTATAACGTATAACGTATAACGTATAACGTATAACGTATAACGTATAACGAATATCGCATAACGTATAACGCATAACGTATAACGCATAACGTATAACGTATAACGTATAACGTATAACGTATAACGTATAACGTATAACGTATAACGTATAACGTATAACGTAGAACGTATAACGCATAACGTATAACGCAAAACGTATAACGTATAACGTATAACGTATAACGTATAACGTATAACGTATATCGTATAACGTATAACGTATAACGTATAACGTATAAGGTATTAGGTATAACGTATAACGTATAACGTATAACGTCTAACGTATAACGTATAACGTATAACGTATAACGTATAAGGTATAAGGTATAACGTATAACGTATAACGTATAACGTATAACGTATAACGTATAACGTCTAACGTATAACGTATAACGTATAACGTATAACGTATAACGTATAACGTATAACGTATAACGCATAACGTATAACGTATAACGTATAACGTATAACGTATAACGTATAACGTATAACGTATAACGTATAACGTATAACGTATAACGTATAACGTATAACGTATAACGTATAACGTATAACGTATAACGTATAACGTATAACGTATAACGTATAACGTATAACGTATAACGTATAACGTATAACGTATAACGTATAACGTATAACGTATAACGTATAACGTATAACGTATAACGTATAACGTATAACGTATAACGTATAACGCATAACGAATATCGTTTAAAGTATCACGTATAAGGTATAACGTATAACGTATAACTTATAACTTATAACGTATAACGTATAACGTATAACGTATAACGTATAACGTATAACGTTTAAAGTATAACGTATAACGTATAACGTATAACGTATAACGTATAACGTATAACGTATAACGTATAACGTATAACGTATAACGTATAACGCATAACGAATATCGTTTAAAGTATAACGTATAACGTATAACGTATAACGTATAACTTACAACGTATAACGTATAACGTATAACGTATAACGTATAAGGTATAACGTATAACGTATAACGTATAACGTATAACGTATAACGTATATCGTATAACGTATAACGTATATCGCATAACGTATAACGTATAACGTATAACGTATAACGTATGACGTATAACGTATAACGTATAACGTATAACGTATAACGTATAACGAATATCGCATAACGTATAACGCATAACGTATAACGCATAACGTATAACGTATAACGTATAACGTATAACGTATAACGTATAACGTATAACGTATAACGTATAACGTATAACGTAGAACGTATAACGCATAACGTATAACGCAAAACGTATAACGTATAACGTATAACGTATAACGTATAACGTATAACGTATATCGTATAACGTATAACGTATAACGTATAACGTATAACGTATAACGTATAACGTATAACGCAAAACGTATAACGTATAACTTATAACGTATAACGTATAACGTATAACGTATAACGTATAACGTATAACGTATAACGTATAACGTATAACGTATAAGGTATAAGGTATAACGTATAACGTATAACGTATAACGTATAACGTATAACGTATAACGTCTAACGTATAACGTATAACGTATAACGTATAACGTATAACGTATAACGTATAACGTATAACGTATAACGTATAACGTATAACGTATATCGCATAACGTATAACGTATAACGTATAACGTATAACGTATAACGTATAACGTATAACGTATAACGTATAACGTATAACGTATAACGAATATCGCATAACGTATAACGCATAACGTATAACGCATAACGTATAACGTATAACGTATAACGTCTAACGTATAACGTATAACGTATAACGTATAACGTATAACGTATAACGTATAACGTATAACGTATAACGTATAACGAATATCGCATAACGTATAACGCATAACGTATAACGTATAACGTATAACGTATAACGTATAACGTATAACGTATAACGTATAACGTATAACGTATAACGTATAACGTATAACGTATAACGTATAACGTATAACGTATAACGCATAACGAATATCGTTTAAAGTATAACGTATAACGTATAACGTATACGTATAACGTATAACGTATAACTTATAACGTATAACGTAGAACGTATAACGTATAACGTATAACGTATAACGTATAACGTATAACGTATAACGTATAACGTATAACGTATAACGTATAACGTATAACGTATAACGTATAACGTATAACGAATATCGCATAACGTATAACGCATAACGTATAACGTATAACGCATAACGTATAACGTATAACGTATAACGTATAACGTATAACGTATAACTTATAACGTATAACGTATAACGTATAACGTATAACGTATAACGTATAACGTATAACGTATAACGCATAACGAATATCGTTTAAAGTATAACGTATAACGTATAACGTATAACGTATAACGTATAACGTATAACGCATAACGAATATCGTTTAAAGTATAACGTATAACGTATAACGTATAACGTATAACGTATAACGTATAACGTATAACTTATAACGTATAACGTATAACGTATAACGCATAACGAATATCGTTTAAAGTATAACGTATAACGTATAACGTATAACGTATAACGCATAACGAATATCGTTTAAAGTATAACGTATAACGTATAACGTATAACGTATAACTTATAACGTATAACGTATAACGTATAACGTATAACGTATAACGTATAAGGTATAAGGTATAACGTATAACGTATAACGTATAACGTATAACGTATAACGTATAACGTATAACGTATAACGTATAACGTATATCGCATAACGTATAACGTATAACGTATAACGTATAACGTATAACGTATAACGTATAACGTATAACGTATAACGTATAACGAATATCGCATAACGTATAACGCATAACGTATAACGCATAACGTATAACGTATAACGTATAACGTATAACGTATAACGTATAACGTATAACGTATAACGTATAACGTATAACGTAGAACGTATAACGCATAACGTATAACGCAAAACGTATAACGTATAACGTATAACGTATAACGTATAACGTATAACGTATATCGTATAACGTATAACGTATAACGTATAACGTATAAGGTATTAGGTATAACGTATAACGTATAACGTATAACGTCTAACGTATAACGTATAACGTATAACGTATAACGTATAAGGTATAAGGTATAAGGTATAACGTATAACGTATAACGTATAACGTATAACGTATAACGTATAACGTCTAACGTATAACGTATAACGTATAACGTATAACGTATAACGTATAACGTATAACGTATAACGAATATCGCATAACGTATAACGCATAACGTATAACGTATAACGTATAACGTATAACGTATAACGTATAACGTATAACGTATAACGTATAACGTATAACGTATAACGTATAACGTATAACGTATAACGTATAACGTATAACGTATAACGTATAACGTATAACGTATAACGTATAACGTATAACGTATAACGTATAACGTATAACGTATAACGTATAACGTATAACGTATAACGTATAACGTATAACGTATAACGTATAACGTATAACGTATAACGTATAACGTATAACGCATAACGAATATCGTTTAAAGTATCACGTATAAGGTATAACGTATAACGTATAACTTATAACTTATAACGTATAACGTATAACGTATAACGTATAACGTATAACGTATAACGTTTAAAGTATAACGTATAACGTATAACGTATAACGTATAACGTATAACGTATAACGTATAACGTATAACGTATAACGTATAACGCATAACGAATATCGTTTAAAGTATAACGTATAACGTATAACGTATAACGTATAACTTACAACGTATAACGTATAACGTATAACGTATAACGTATAAGGTATAACGTATAACGTATAACGTATAACGTATAACGTATAACGTATATCGTATAACGTATAACGTATATCGCATAACGTATAACGTATAACGTATAACGTATAACGTATGACGTATAACGTATAACGTATAACGTATAACGTATAACGTATAACGAATATCGCATAACGTATAACGCATAACGTATAACGCATAACGTATAACGTATAACGTATAACGTATAACGTATAACGTATAACGTATAACGTATAACGTATAACGTATAACGTATAACGTATAACGTAGAACGTATAACGCATAACGTATAACGCAAAACGTATAACGTATAACGTATAACGTATAACGTATAACGTATATCGTATAACGTATAACGTATAACGTATAACGTATAACGTATAACGTATAACGTATAACGCAAAACGTATAACGTATAACTTATAACGTATAACGTATAACGTATAACGTATAACGTATAACGTATAACGTATAACGTATAACGTATAACGTATAACGTATAAGGTATAAGGTATAACGTATAACGTATAACGTATAACGTATAACGTATAACGTATAACGTCTAACGTATAACGTATAACGTATAACGTATAACGTATAACGTATAACGTATAACGTATAACGTATAACGTATAACGTATAACGTATATCGCATAACGTATAACGTATAACGTATAACGTATAACGTATAACGTATAACGTATAACGTATAACGTATAACGTATAACGTATAACGAATATCGCATAACGTATAACGCATAACGTATAACGCATAACGTATAACGTATAACGTATAACGTCTAACGTATAACGTATAACGTATAACGTATAACGTATAACGTATAACGTATAACGTATAACGTATAACGTATAACGAATATCGCATAACGTATAACGCATAACGTATAACGTATAACGTATAACGTATAACGTATAACGTATAACGTATAACGTATAACGTATAACGTATAACGTATAACGTATAACGTATAACGTATAACGTATAACGTATAACGTATAACGCATAACGAATATCGTTTAAAGTATAACGTATAACGTATAACGTATACGTATAACGTATAACGTATAACTTATAACGTATAACGTAGAACGTATAACGTATAACGTATAACGTATAACGTATAACGTATATCGCATAACGTATAACGTATAACGTATAACGTATAACGTATAACGTATAACGTATAACGTATAACGAATATCGCATAACGTATAATGCATAACGTATAACGTATAACGTATAACGTATAACGTATAACGTATAACGTATAACGTATAACGTATAACGTATAACGTATAACGTATAACGTATAACGTATAACGTATAACGTATAACGTATAACGTATAACGTATAACGTATAACGTATAACGTATAACGTATAACGTATAACGTATAACGTATAACGTATAACGCATAACGAATATCGTTTAAAGTATAACGTATAACGTATAACGTATACGTATAACGTATAACGTATAACTTATAACGTATAACGTAGAACGTATAACGTATAACGTATAACGTATAACGTATAACGTATATCGCATAACGTATAACGTATAACGTATAACGTATAACGTATAACGTATAACGTATAACGTATAACGAATATCGCATAACGTATAATGCATAACGTATAACGTATAACGTATAACGTATAACGTATAACGTATAACGTATAACGTATAACGTATAACGTATAACGTATAACGTATAACGTATAACGTATAACGTATAACGTATAACGTATAACGTATAACGTATAACGTATAACGTATAACGTATAACGTATAACGTATAACGTATAACGTATAACGTATAACGTATAACGAATATCGCATAACGTATAACGCATAACGTATAACGTATAACGCATAACGTATAACGTATAACGTATAACGTATAACGTATAACGTATAACTTATAACGTATAACGTATAACGTATAACGTATAACGTATAACGTATAACGTATAACGTATAACGCATAACGAATATCGTTTAAAGTATAACGTATAACGTATAACGTATAACGTATAACGTATAACGTATAACGCATAACGAATATCGTTTAAAGTATAACGTATAACGTATAACGTATAACGTATAACGTATAACTTATAACGTATAACGTATAACGTATAACGCATAACGAATATCGTTTAAAGTATAACGTATAACGTATAACGTATAACGTATAACGCATAACGAATATCGTTTAAAGTATAACGTATAACGTATAACGTATAACGTATAACTTATAACGTATAACGTATAACGTATAACGTATAACGTATAACGTATAAGGTATAAGGTATAACGTATAACGTATAACGTATAACGTATAACGTATAACGTATAACGTATAACGTATAACGTATAACGTATATCGCATAACGTATAACGTATAACGTATAACGTATAACGTATAACGTATAACGTATAACGTATAACGTATAACGTATAACGAATATCGCATAACGTATAACGCATAACGTATAACGCATAACGTATAACGTATAACGTATAACGTATAACGTATAACGTATATCGTATAACGTATAACGTATCACGTATAACGTATAAGGTATTAGGTATAACGTATAACGTATAACGTATAACGTCTAACGTATAACGTATAACGTATAACGTATAACGTATAAGGTATAAGGTATAACGTATAACGTATAACGTATAACGTATAACGTCTAACGTATAACGTATAACGTATAACGTATAACGTATAACGTATAACGTATAACGTATAACGAATATCGCATAACGTATAACGCATAACGTATAACGTATAACGTATAACGTATAACGTATAACGTATAACGTATAACGTATAACGTATAACGTATAACGTATAACGTATAACGTATAACGTATAACGTATAACGTATAACGTATAACGTATAACGTATAACGTATAACGTATAACGTATAACGTATAACGTATAACGTATAACGTATAACGTATAACGTATAACGTATAACGTATAACGTATAACGTATAACGTATAACGTATAACGCATAACGAATATCGTTTAAAGTATCACGTATAAGGTATAACGTATAACGTATAACTTATAACTTATAACGTATAACGTATAACGTATAACGTATAACGTATAACGTATAACGTTTAAAGTATAACGTATAACGTATAACGTATAACGTATAACGTATAACGTATAACGTATAACGTATAACGTATAACGTATAACGTATAACGCATAACGAATATCGTTTAAAGTATAACGTATAACGTATAACGTATAACGTATAACGTATAACTTACAACGTATAACGTATAACGTATAACGTATAACGTATAACGTATAACGTATAACGTATAAGGTATAAGGTATAACGTATAACGTATAACGTATAACGTATAACGTATAACGTATAACGTATAACGTATAACGTATAACGTATAACGTATATCGCATAACGTATAACGTATAACGTATAACGTATAACGTATAACGTATAACGTATAACGTATAACGTATAACGAATATCGCATAACGTATAACGCATAACGTATAACGTATAACGTATAACGAATATCGCATAACGTATAACGCATAACGTATAACGTATAACGTATAACGTATAACGTATAACGTATAACGTATAACGTATAACGTATAACGTATAACGTATAACGTATAACGTATAACGTATAACGTATAACGTATAACGTATAACGTATAACGTATAACGCATAACGAATATCGTTTAAAGTATAACGTATAACGTATAACGTATAACGTATAACGTATAACTTATAACGTATAACGTATAACGTATAACGTATAACGTATAACGTATAACGTATAACTTATAACGTATAACGTATAACGTATAACGTATAACGTATAACGTATAAGGTATAAGGTATAACGTATAACGTATAACGTATAACGTATAACGTATAACGTATAACGTATAACGTATAACGTATAACGTATAACGTATATCGCATAACGTATAACGTATAACGAATATCGCATAACGTATAACGCATAACGTATAACGCATAACGTATAACGTATAACGTATAACGTATAACGTATAACGTATAACGTATAACGTATAACGTATAACGTATAAGGTATAACGTATAACGTATAACGTATAACGTATAACGTATAACGTATAACGTATAACGTATAACGTATATCGCATAACGTATAACGTATAACGTATAACGTATGACGTATAACGTATAACGTATAACGTATAACGTATAACGTATAACGAATATCGCATAACGTATAACGCATAACGTATAACGCATAACGTATAACGTATAACGTATAACGTATAAGGTATAACGTATAACGTATAACTTATAACTTATAACGTATAACGTATAACGTATAACGTATAACGTATAACGTATAACGTATAACGTATAACGTTTAAAGTATAACGTATAACGTATATCGTATAACGTATAACGTATAACGTATAACGTATAACGTATAACGTATAACGTATAACGTATAACGCAAAACGTATAACGTATAACTTATAACGTATAACGTATAACGTATAACGTATAACGTATAACGTATAACGTATAACGTATAACGTATAACGTATAAGGTATAAGGTATAACGTATAACGTATAACGTATAACGTATAACGTATAAGGTATAAGGTATAACGTATAACGTATAACGTATAACGTATAACGTCTAACGTATAACGTATAACGTATAACGTATAACGTATAACGTATAACGTATAACGTATAACGTATAACGAATATCGCATAACGTATAACGCATAACGTATAACGTATAACGTATAACGTATAACGTATAACGTATAACGTATAACGTATAACGTATAACGTATAACGTATAACGTATAACGTATAACGTATAACGTATAACGCATAACGAATATCGTTTAAAGTATAACGTATAACGTATAACGTATACGTATAACGTATAACGTATAACTTATAACGTATAACGTAGAACGTATAACGTATAACGTATAACGTATAACGTATAACGTATATCGCATAACGTATAACGTATAACGTATAACGTATAACGTATAACGTATAACGTATAACGTATAACGTATAACGAATATCGCATAACGTATAATGCATAACGTATAACGTATAACGTATAACGTATAACGTATAACGTATAACGTATAACGTATAACGTATAACGTATAACGTATAACGTATAACGTATAACGTATAACGTATAACGTATAACGTATAACGTATAACGTATAACGTATAACGTATAACGTAGAACGTATAACGTAGAACGTATAACGCATAACGTATAACGCAAAACGTATAACGTATAACGTATAACGTATAACGTATAACGTATAACGTATAACGTATAACGTATAACGTATAACGTATAACGTATAACGTATAACGTATAACGTATAACGTATAACGTATAACGCATAACGAATATCGTTTAAAGTATAACGTATAACGTATAACGTATACGTATAACGTATAACGTATAACTTATAACGTATAACGTAGAACGTATAACGTATAACGTATAACGTATAACGTATAACGTATATCGCATAACGTATAACGTATAACGTATAACGTATAACGTATAACGTATAACGTATAACGTATAACGAATATCGCATAACGTATAATGCATAACGTATAACGTATAACGTATAACGTATAACGTATAACGTATAACGTATAACGTATAACGTATAACGTATAACGTATAACGTATAACGTATAACGTATAACGTATAACGTATAACGTATAACGTATAACGTATAACGTATAACGTATAACGTATAACGTATAACGTATAACGTATAACGTATAACGTATAACGTATAACGCATAACGAATATCGTTTAAAGTATAACGTATAACGTATAACGTATACGTATAACGTATAACGTATAACTTATAACGTATAACGTAGAACGTATAACGTATAACGTATAACGTATAACGTATAACGTATATCGCATAACGTATAACGTATAACGTATAACGTATAACGTATAACGTATAACGTATAACGTATAACGAATATCGCATAACGTATAATGCATAACGTATAACGTATAACGTATAACGTATAACGTATAACGTATAACGTATAACGTATAACGTATAACGTATAACGTATAACGTATAACGTATAACGTATAACGTATAACGTATAACGTATAACGTATAACGTATAACGTATAACGTATAACGTATAACGTATAACGTATAACGTATAACGTATAACGAATATCGCATAACGTATAACGCATAACGTATAACGTATAACGCATAACGTATAACGTATAACGTATAACGTATAACGTATAACGTATAACTTATAACGTATAACGTATAACGTATAACGTATAACGTATAACGTATAACGTATAACGTATAACGCATAACGAATATCGTTTAAAGTATAACGTATAACGTATAACGTATAACGTATAACGTATAACGTATAACGCATAACGAATATCGTTTAAAGTATAACGTATAACGTATAACGTATAACGTATAACGTATAACTTATAACGTATAACGTATAACGTATAACGCATAACGAATATCGTTTAAAGTATAACGTATAACGTATAACGTATAACGTATAACGCATAACGAATATCGTTTAAAGTATAACGTATAACGTATAACGTATAACGTATAACTTATAACGTATAACGTATAACGTATAACGTATAACGTATAACGTATAAGGTATAAGGTATAACGTATAACGTATAACGTATAACGTATAACGTATAACGTATAACGTATAACGTATAACGTATAACGTATATCGCATAACGTATAACGTATAACGTATAACGTATAACGTATAACGTATAACGTATAACGTATAACGTATAACGTATAACGAATATCGCATAACGTATAACGCATAACGTATAACGCATAACGTATAACGTATAACGTATAACGTATAACGTATAACGTATAACGTATATCGTATAACGTATAACGTATCACGTATAACGTATAAGGTATTAGGTATAACGTATAACGTATAACGTATAACGTCTAACGTATAACGTATAACGTATAACGTATAACGTATAAGGTATAAGGTATAACGTATAACGTATAACGTATAACGTATAACGTCTAACGTATAACGTATAACGTATAACGTATAACGTATAACGTATAACGTATAACGAATATCGCATAACGTATAACGCATAACGTATAACGTATAACGTATAACGTATAACGTATAACGTATAACGTATAACGTATAACGTATAACGTATAACGTATAACGTATAACGTATAACGTATAACGTATAACGTATAACGTATAACGTATAACGTATAACGTATAACGTATAACGTATAACGTATAACGTATAACGTATAACGTATAACGTATAACGTATAACGTATAACGTATAACGTATAACGTATAACGTATAACGTATAACGTATAACGTATAACGCATAACGAATATCGTTTAAAGTATCACGTATAAGGTATAACGTATAACGTATAACTTATAACTTATAACGTATAACGTATAACGTATAACGTATAACGTATAACGTATAACGTTTAAAGTATAACGTATAACGTATAACGTATAACGTATAACGTATAACGTATAACGTATAACGTATAACGTATAACGTATAACGTATAACGCATAACGAATATCGTTTAAAGTATAACGTATAACGTATAACGTATAACGTATAACGTATAACTTACAACGTATAACGTATAACGTATAACGTATAACGTATAACGTATAACGTATAACGTATAAGGTATAAGGTATAACGTATAACGTATAACGTATAACGTATAACGTATAACGTATAACGTATAACGTATAACGTATAACGTATAACGTATATCGCATAACGTATAACGTATAACGTATAACGTATAACGTATAACGTATAACGTATAACGTATAACGTATAAGGTATAAGGTATAACGTATAACGTATAACGTATAACGTATAACGTATAACGTATAACGTATAACGTATAACGTATAACGTATAACGTATATCGCATAACGTATAACGTATAACGAATATCGCATAACGTATAACGCATAACGTATAACGCATAACGTATAACGTATAACGTATAACGTATAACGTATAACGTATAACGTATAACGTATAACGTATAACGTATAAGGTATAACGTATAACGTATAACGTATAACGTATAACGTATAACGTATAACGTATAACGTATAACGTATATCGCATAACGTATAACGTATAACGTATAACGTATGACGTATAACGTATAACGTATAACGTATAACGTATAACGTATAACGAATATCGCATAACGTATAACGCATAACGTATAACGCATAACGTATAACGTATAACGTATAACGTATAAGGTATAACGTATAACGTATAACTTATAACTTATAACGTATAACGTATAACGTATAACGTATAACGTATAACGTATAACGTATAACGTATAACGTTTAAAGTATAACGTATAACGTATATCGTATAACGTATAACGTATAACGTATAACGTATAACGTATAACGTATAACGTATAACGTATAACGCAAAACGTATAACGTATAACTTATAACGTATAACGTATAACGTATAACGTATAACGTATAACGTATAACGTATAACGTATATCGCATAACGTATAACGTATAACGTATAACGTATAACGTATAACGTATAACGTATAACGTATAACGTTTAAAGTATAACGTATAACGTATATCGTATAACGTATAACGTATAACGTATAACGTATAACGTATAACGTATAACGTATAACGTATAACGCAAAACGTATAACGTATAACTTATAACGTATAACGTATAACGTATAACGTATAACGTATAACGTATAACGCAAAACGTATAACGTATAACTTATAACGTATAACGTATAACGTATAACGTATAACGTATAACGTATAACGTATAACGTATAACGTATAAGGTATAAGGTATAACGTATAACGTATAACGTATAACGTATAACGTCTAACGTATAACGTATAACGTATAACGTATAACGTATAACGTATAACGTATAACGTATAACGTATAACGAATATCGCATAACGTATAACGCATAACGTATAACGTATAACGTATAACGTATAACGTATAACGTATAACGTATAACGTATAACGTATAACGTATAACGTATAACGTATAACGTATAACGTATAACGTATAACGCATAACGAATATCGTTTAAAGTATAACGTATAACGTATAACGTATACGTATAACGTATAACGTATAACTTATAACGTATAACGTAGAACGTATAACGTATAACGTATAACGTATAACGTATAACGTATATCGCATAACGTATAACGTATAACGTATAACGTATAACGTATAACGTATAACGTATAACGTATAACGTATAACGAATATCGCATAACGTATAATGCATAACGTATAACGTATAACGTATAACGTATAACGTATAACGTATAACGTATAACGTATAACGTATAACGTATAACGTATAACGTATAACGTATAACGTATAACGTATAACGTATAACGTATAACGTATAACGTATAACGTATAACGTAGAACGTATAACGTAGAACGTATAACGCATAACGTATAACGCAAAACGTATAACGTATAACGTATAACGTATAACGTATAACGTATAACGTATAACGTATAACGTATAACGTATAACGTATAACGTATAACGTATAACGTATAACGTATAACGTATAACGTATAACGTATAACGTATAACGTATAACGTATAACGTATAACGTATAACGTATAACGTATAACGTATAACGTATAACGTATAACGTATAACGAATATCGCATAACGTATAACGCATAACGTATAACGTATAACGCATAACGTATAACGTATAACGTATAACGTATAACGTATAACGTATAACTTATAACGTATAACGTATAACGTATAACGTATAACGTATAACGTATAACGTATAACGTATAACGCATAACGAATATCGTTTAAAGTATCACGTATAAGGTATAACGTATAACGTATAACTTATAACTTATAACGTATAACGTATAACGTATAACGTATAACGTATAACGTATAACGTTTAAAGTATAACGTATAACGTATAACGTATAACGTATAACGTATAACGTATAACGTATAACGTATAACGTATAACGTATAACGCATAACGAATATCGTTTAAAGTATAACGTATAACGTATAACGTATAACGTATAACGTATAACTTACAACGTATAACGTATAACGTATAACGTATAACGTATAACGTATAACGTATAACGTATAAGGTATAAGGTATAACGTATAACGTATAACGTATAACGTATAACGTATAACGTATAACGTATAACGTATAACGTATAACGTATAACGTATATCGCATAACGTATAACGTATAACGTATAACGTATAACGTATAACGTATAACGTATAACGTATAACGTATAACGAATATCGCATAACGTATAACGCATAACGTATAACGTATAACGTATAACGAATATCGCATAACGTATAACGCATAACGTATAACGTATAACGTATAACGTATAACGTATAACGTATAACGTATAACGTATAACGTATAACGTATAACGTATAATGTATAACGTATAACGTATAACGTATAACGTATAACGTATAACGTATAACGTATAACGTATAACGCATAACGAATATCGTTTAAAGTATAACGTATAACGTATAACGTATAACGTATAACGTATAACTTATAACGTATAACGTATAACGTATAACGTATAACGTATAACGTATAACGTATAACTTATAACGTATAACGTATAACGTATAACGTATAACGTATAACGTATAAGGTATAAGGTATAACGTATAACGTATAACGTATAACGTATAACGTATAACGTATAACGTATAACGTATAACGTATAACGTATAACGTATATCGCATAACGTATAACGTATAACGAATATCGCATAACGTATAACGCATAACGTATAACGCATAACGTATAACGTATAACGTATAACGTATAACGTATAACGTATAACGTATAACGTATAACGTATAACGTATAAGGTATAACGTATAACGTATAACGTATAACGTATAACGTATAACGTATAACGTATAACGTATAACGTATATCGCATAACGTATAACGTATAACGTATAACGTATGACGTATAACGTATAACGTATAACGTATAACGTATAACGTATAACGAATATCGCATAACGTATAACGCATAACGTATAACGCATAACGTATAACGTATAACGTATAACGTATAAGGTATTAGGTATAACGTATAACGTATAACGTATAACGTCTAACGTATAACGTATAACGTATAACGTATAACGTATAAGGTATAAGGTATAACGTATAACGTATAACGTATAACGTATAACGTCTAACGTATAACGTATAACGTATAACGTATAACGTATAACGTATAACGTATAACGTATAACGTATAACGTATAAGGTATAAGGTATAACGTATAACGTATAACGTATAACGTATAACGTCTAACGTATAACGTATAACGTATAACGTATAACGTATAACGTATAACGTATAACGTATAACGAATATCGCATAACGTATAACGCATAACGTATAACGTATAACGTATAACGTATAACGTATAACGTATAACGTATAACGTATAACGTATAACGTATAACGTATAACGTATAACGTATAACGTATAACGTATAACGTATAACGTATAACGTATAACGTATAACGTATAACGTATAACGTATAACGTATAACGTATAACGTATAACGTATAACGTATAACGTATAACGTATAACGTATAACGTATAACGTATAACGTATAACGTATAACGCATAACGAATATCGTTTAAAGTATCACGTATAAGGTATAACGTATAACGTATAACTTATAACTTATAACGTATAACGTATAACGTATAACGTATAACGTATAACGTATAACGTTTAAAGTATAACGTATAACGTATAACGTATAACGTATAACGTATAACGTATAACGTATAACGTATAACGTATAACGTATAACGCATAACGAATATCGTTTAAAGTATAACGTATAACGTATAACGTATAACGTATAACGTATAACTTACAACGTATAACGTATAACGTATAACGTATAACGTATAACGTATAACGTATAACGTATAAGGTATAAGGTATAACGTATAACGTATAACGTATAACGTATAACGTATAACGTATAACGTATAACGTATAACGTATAACGTATAACGTATATCGCATAACGTATAACGTATAACGTATAACGTATAACGTATAACGTATAACGTATAACGTATAACGTATAACGAATATCGCATAACGTATAACGCATAACGTATAACGTATAACGTATAACGAATATCGCATAACGTATAACGCATAACGTATAACGTATAACGTATAACGTATAACGTATAACGTATAACGTATAACGTATAACGTATAACGTATAACGTATAACGTATAACGTATAACGTATAACGTATAACGTATAACGTATAACGTATAACGTATAACGCATAACGAATATCGTTTAAAGTATAACGTATAACGTATAACGTATAACGTATAACGTATAACTTATAACGTATAACGTATAACGTATAACGTATAACGTATAACGTATAACGTATAACTTATAACGTATAACGTATAACGTATAACGTATAACGTATAACGTATAAGGTATAAGGTATAACGTATAACGTATAACGTATAACGTATAACGTATAACGTATAACGTATAACGTATAACGTATAACGTATAACGTATATCGCATAACGTATAACGTATAACGAATATCGCATAACGTATAACGCATAACGTATAACGCATAACGTATAACGTATAACGTATAACGTATAACGTATAACGTATAACGTATAACGTATAACGTATAACGTATAAGGTATAACGTATAACGTATAACGTATAACGTATAACGTATAACGTATAACGTATAACGTATAACGTATATCGCATAACGTATAACGTATAACGTATAACGTATGACGTATAACGTATAACGTATAACGTATAACGTATAACGTATAACGAATATCGCATAACGTATAACGCATAACGTATAACGCATAACGTATAACGTATAACGTATAACGTATAAGGTATAACGTATAACGTATAACTTATAACTTATAACGTATAACGTATAACGTATAACGTATAACGTATAACGTATAACGTATAACGTATAACGTTTAAAGTATAACGTATAACGTATATCGTATAACGTATAACGTATAACGTATAACGTATAACGTATAACGTATAACGTATAACGCAAAACGTATAACGTATAACTTATAACGTATAACGTATAACGTATAACGTATAACGTATAACGTATAACGTATAACGTATAACGTATAACGTATAACGTATAACGCAAAACGTATAACGTATAACTTATAACGTATAACGTATAACGTATAACGTATAACGTATAACGTATAACGTATAACGTATAACGTATAAGGTATAAGGTATAACGTATAACGTATAACGTATAACGTATAACGTCTAACGTATAACGTATAACGTATAACGTATAACGTATAACGTATAACGTATAACGTATAACGTATAACGAATATCGCATAACGTATAACGCATAACGTATAACGTATAACGTATAACGTATAACGTATAACGTATAACGTATAACGTATAACGTATAACGTATAACGTATAACGTATAACGTATAACGTATAACGTATAACGCATAACGAATATCGTTTAAAGTATAACGTATAACGTATAACGTATACGTATAACGTATAACGTATAACTTATAACGTATAACGTAGAACGTATAACGTATAACGTATAACGTATAACGTATAACGTATATCGCATAACGTATAACGTATAACGTATAACGTATAACGTATAACGTATAACGTATAACGTATAACGTATAACGAATATCGCATAACGTATAATGCATAACGTATAACGTATAACGTATAACGTATAACGTATAACGTATAACGTATAACGTATAACGTATAACGTATAACGTATAACGTATAACGTATAACGTATAACGTATAACGTATAACGTATAACGTATAACGTATAACGTATAACGTATAACGTAGAACGTATAACGTAGAACGTATAACGCATAACGTATAACGCAAAACGTATAACGTATAACGTATAACGTATAACGTATAACGTATAACGTATAACGTATAACGTATAACGTATAACGTATAACGTATAACGTATAACGTATAACGTATAACGTATAACGTATAACGTATAACGTATAACGTATAACGTATAACGTATAACGTATAACGTATAACGTATAACGTATAACGTATAACGTATAACGTATAACGTATAACGAATATCGCATAACGTATAACGCATAACGTATAACGTATAACGCATAACGTATAACGTATAACGTATAACGTATAACGTATAACGTATAACTTATAACGTATAACGTATAACGTATAACGTATAACGTATAACGTATAACGTATAACGTATAACGCATAACGAATATCGTTTAAAGTATAACGTATAACGTATAACGTATAACGTATAACGTATAACTTATAACGTATAACGTATAACGTATAACGCATAACGAATATCGTTTAAAGTATAACGTATAACGTATAACGTATAACGTATAACGCATAACGAATATCGTTTAAAGTATAACGTATAACGTATAACGTATAACGTATAACTTATAACGTATAACGTATAACGTATAACGTATAACGTATAACGTATAACGTATAACGTATAACGTATAACGTATAACGTATAACGTATAACGTATAACGTATAACGTATAACGTATAACGTATAACGTAGAACGTATAACGTAGAACGTATAACGCATAACGTATAACGCAAAACGTATAACGTATAACGTATAACGTATAACGTATAACGTATAACGTATAACGTATAACGTATAACGTATAACGTATAACGTATAACGTATAACGTATAACGTATAACGTATAACGTATAACGTATAACGTATAACGTATAACGTATAACGTATAACGTATAACGTATAACGTATAACGTATAACGTATAACGTATAACGTATAACGTATAACGTATAACGAATATCGCATAACGTATAACGCATAACGTATAACGTATAACGCATAACGTATAACGTATAACGTATAACGTATAACGTATAACGTATAACTTATAACGTATAACGTATAACGTATAACGTATAACGTATAACGTATAACGTATAACGTATAACGCATAACGAATATCGTTTAAAGTATAACGTATAACGTATAACGTATAACGTATAACGTATAACTTATAACGTATAACGTATAACGTATAACGCATAACGAATATCGTTTAAAGTATAACGTATAACGTATAACGTATAACGTATAACGCATAACGAATATCGTTTAAAGTATAACGTATAACGTATAACGTATAACGTATAACTTATAACGTATAACGTATAACGTATAACGTATAACGTATAACGTATAAGGTATAAGGTATAACGTATAACGTATAACGTATAACGTATAACGTATAACGTATAACGTATAACGTATAACGTATAACGTATATCGCATAACGTATAACGTATAACGTATAACGTATAACGTATAACGTATAACGTATAACGTATAACGTATAACGTATAACGAATATCGCATAACGTATAACGCATAACGTATAACGCATAACGTATAACGTATAACGTATAACGTATAACGTATAACGTATAACGTATAACGTATAACGTATAACGTATAACGTAGAACGTATAACGTATAACGCATAACGTATAACGCAAAACGTATAACGTATAACGTATAACGTATAACGTATAACGTATAACGTATATCGTATAACGTATAACGTATAACGTATAACGTATAAGGTATTAGGTATAACGTATAACGTATAACGTATAACGTATAACGTCTAACGTATAACGTATAACGTATAACGTATAA
Organism: Lasioglossum calceatum; assembly: GCA_963966675.1. Lineage (NCBI taxonomy): Eukaryota > Metazoa > Arthropoda > Insecta > Hymenoptera > Halictidae > Lasioglossum > Lasioglossum calceatum. The sequence continues at coordinate 187,905 of CAXAAD010000234.1, forward strand.
CGTATAACGTATAAGGTATAAGGTATAACGTATAACGTATAACGTATAACGTATAACGTCTAACGTATAACGTATAACGTATAACGTATAACGTATAACGTATAACGTATAACGTATAACGTATAACGAATATCGCATAACGTATAACGCATAACGTATAACGTATAACGTATAACGTATAACGTATAACGTATAACGTATAACGTATAACGTATAACGTATAACGTATAACGTATAACGTATAACGTATAACGTATAACGTATAACGTATAACGTATAACGTATAACGTATAACGTATAACGTATAACGTATAACGTATAACGTATAACGTATAACGTATAACGTATAACGCATAACGAATATCGTTTAAAGTATCACGTATAAGGTATAACGTATAACGTATAACTTATAACTTATAACGTATAACGTATAACGTATAACGTATAACGTATAACGTATAACGTTTAAAGTATAACGTATAACGTATAACGTATAACGTATAACGTATAACGTATAACGTATAACGTATAACGTATAACGCATAACGAATATCGTTTAAAGTATAACGTATAACGTATAACGTATAACGTATAACTTATAACGTATAACGTATAACGTATAACGTATAACGTATAACGTATAACGTATAACGTATAAGGTATAAGGTATAACGTATAACGTATAACGTATAACGTATAACGTATAACGTATAACGTATAACGTATAACGTATAACGTATAACGTATATCGCATAACGTATAACGTATAACGTATAACGTATAACGTATAACGTATAACGTATAACGTATAACGTATAACGAATATCGCATAACGTATAACGCATAACGTATAACGTATAACGTATAACGAATATCGCATAACGTATAACGCATAACGTATAACGTATAACGTATAACGTATAACGTATAACGTATAACGTATAACGTATAACGTATAACGTATAACGTATAACGTATAACGTATAACGTATAACGTATAACGTATAACGTATAACGTATAACGTATAACGTATAACGCATAACGAATATCGTTTAAAGTATAACGTATAACGTATAACGTATAACGTATAACGTATAACTTATAACGTATAACGTATAACGTATAACGTATAACGCATAACGAATATCGTTTAAAGTATAACGTATAACGTATAACGTATAACGTATAACGCATAACGAATATCGTTTAAAGTATAACGTATAACGTATAACGTATAACGTATAACGTATAACGCAAAACGTATAACGTATAACTTATAACGTATAACGTATAACGTATAACGTATAACGTATAACGTATAACGTATAACGTATAACGCATAACGAATATCGTTTAAAGTATAACGTATAACGTATAACGTATAACGTATAACGTATAACTTATAACGTATAACGTATAACGTATAACGTATAACGTATAACGTATAACGTATAACGTATAACGTATAACGTTTAACGTATAACGTATAACGTATAACGTATAAGGTATAACGTATAACGTATAACGTATAACGTATAACGTATAACGTATAACGTATAACGTATAACGTATAACGTATAACGTATAACGTATATCGCATAACGTATAACGTATAACGTATAACGTATAACGTATAACGTATAACGTATAACGTATAACGTATAACGTATAACGTATAACGTATAACGTATAACGTATAACGTATAACGTATAACGTATAACGTATAACGTATAACTTATAACGTATAACGTATAACGTATAACGTATAACGTATAACGTATAAGGTATAAGGTATAACGTATAACGTATAACGTATAACGTATAACGTATAACGTATAACGTATAACGTATAACGTATATCGCATAACGTATAACGTATAACGTATAACGTATGACGTATAACGTATAACGTATAACGTATAACGTATAACGTATAACGAATATCGCATAACGTATAACGCATAACGTATAACGCATAACGTATAACGTATAACGTATAACGTATAACGTATAACGTATAACGTATAACGTATAACGTATAACGTATAACGTAGAACGTATAACGCATAACGTATAACGCAAAACGTATAACGTATAACGTATAACGTATAACGTATAACGTATATCGTATAACGTATAACGTATAACGTATAACGTATAACGTATAACGTATAACGCAAAACGTATAACGTATAACTTATAACGTATAACGTATAACGTATAACGTATAACGTATAACGTATAACGTATAACGTATAACGTATAACGTATAACGTATAAGGTATAAGGTATAACGTATAACGTATAACGTATAACGTATAACGTATAACGTATAACGTCTAACGTATAACGTATAACGTATAACGTATAACGTATAACGTATAACGTATAACGTATAACGTATAACGTATAACGTATAACGTATATCGCATAACGTATAACGTATAACGTATAACGTATAACGTATAACGTATAACGTATAACGTATAACGTATAACGTATAACGAATATCGCATAACGTATAACGCATAACGTATAACGCATAACGTATAACGTATAACGTATAACGTCTAACGTATAACGTATAACGTATAACGTATAACGTATAACGTATAACGTATAACGTATAACGTATAACGTATAACGTATAACGAATATCGCATAACGTATAACGCATAACGTATAACGTATAACGTATAACGTATAACGTATAACGTATAACGTATAACGTATAACGTATAACGTATAACGTATAACGTATAACGTATAACGTATAACGTATAACGTATAACGTATAACGTATAACGTATAACGCATAACGAATATCGTTTAAAGTATAACGTATAACGTATAACGTATACGTATAACGTATAACGTATAACTTATAACGTATAACGTAGAACGTATAACGTATAACGTATAACTTATAACGTATAACGTAGAACGTATAACGTATAACGTATAACGTATAACGTATAACGTATATCGCATAACGTATAACGTATAACGTATAACGTATAACGTATAACGTATAACGTATAACGTATAACGAATATCGCATAACGTATAATGCATAACGTATAACGTATAACGTATAACGTATAACGTATAACGTATAACGTATAACGTATAACGTATAACGTATAACGTATAACGTATAACGTATAACGTATAACGTATAACGTATAACGTATAACGTATAACGTATAACGTATAACGTATAACGTATAACGTATAACGTATAACGCATAACGAATATCGTTTAAAGTATAACGTATAACGTATAACGTATACGTATAACGTATAACGTATAACTTATAACGTATAACGTAGAACGTATAACGTATAACGTATAACGTATAACGTATAACGTATATCGCATAACGTATAACGTATAACGTATAACGTATAACGTATAACGTATAACGTATAACGTATAACGAATATCGCATAACGTATAATGCATAACGTATAACGTATAACGTATAACGTATAACGTATAACGTATAACGTATAACGTATAACGTATAACGTATAACGTATAACGTATAACGTATAACGTATAACGTATAACGTATAACGTATAACGTATAACGTATAACGTATAACGTATAACGTATAACGTATAACGTATAACGTATAACGTATAACGAATATCGCATAACGTATAACGCATAACGTATAACGTATAACGCATAACGTATAACGTATAACGTATAACGTATAACGTATAACGTATAACTTATAACGTATAACGTATAACGTATAACGTATAACGTATAACGTATAACGTATAACGTATAACGCATAACGAATATCGTTTAAAGTATAACGTATAACGTATAACGTATAACGTATAACGTATAACGTATAACGTATAACGCATAACGAATATCGTTTAAAGTATAACGTATAACGTATAACGTATAACGTATAACGTATAACTTATAACGTATAACGTATAACGTATAACGCATAACGAATATCGTTTAAAGTATAACGTATAACGTATAACGTATAACGTATAACGCATAACGAATATCGTTTAAAGTATAACGTATAACGTATAACGTATAACGTATAACTTATAACGTATAACGTATAACGTATAACGTATAACGTATAACGTATAAGGTATAAGGTATAACGTATAACGTATAACGTATAACGTATAACGTATAACGTATAACGTATAACGTATAACGTATAACGTATAACGTATATCGCATAACGTATAACGTATAACGTATAACGTATAACGTATAACGTATAACGTATAACGTATAACGTATAACGTATAACGTATAACGAATATCGCATAACGTATAACGCATAACGTATAACGCATAACGTATAACGTATAACGTATAACGTATAACGTATAACGTATAACGTATAACGTATAACGTATAACGTATAACGTAGAACGTATAACGCATAACGTATAACGCAAAACGTATAACGTATAACGTATAACGTATAACGTATAACGTATAACGTATATCGTATAACGTATAACGTATAACGTATAACGTATAAGGTATTAGGTATAACGTATAACGTATAACGTATAACGTCTAACGTATAACGTATAACGTATAACGTATAACGTATAAGGTATAAGGTATAAGGTATAACGTATAACGTATAACGTATAACGTATAACGTATAACGTATAACGTCTAACGTATAACGTATAACGTATAACGTATAACGTATAACGTATAACGTATAACGTATAACGAATATCGCATAACGTATAACGCATAACGTATAACGTATAACGTATAACGTATAACGTATAACGTATAACGTATAACGTATAACGTATAACGTATAACGTATAACGTATAACGTATAACGTATAACGTATAACGTATAACGTATAACGTATAACGTATAACGTATAACGTATAACGTATAACGTATAACGTATAACGTATAACGTATAACGTATAACGTATAACGTATAACGTATAACGTATAACGTATAACGTATAACGTATAACGTATAACGTATAACGCATAACGAATATCGTTTAAAGTATCACGTATAAGGTATAACGTATAACGTATAACTTATAACTTATAACGTATAACGTATAACGTATAACGTATAACGTATAACGTATAACGTTTAAAGTATAACGTATAACGTATAACGTATAACGTATAACGTATAACGTATAACGTATAACGTATAACGTATAACGTATAACGCATAACGAATATCGTTTAAAGTATAACGTATAACGTATAACGTATAACGTATAACTTACAACGTATAACGTATAACGTATAACGTATAACGTATAAGGTATAACGTATAACGTATAACGTATAACGTATAACGTATAACGTATATCGTATAACGTATAACGTATATCGCATAACGTATAACGTATAACGTATAACGTATAACGTATGACGTATAACGTATAACGTATAACGTATAACGTATAACGTATAACGAATATCGCATAACGTATAACGCATAACGTATAACGCATAACGTATAACGTATAACGTATAACGTATAACGTATAACGTATAACGTATAACGTATAACGTATAACGTATAACGTAGAACGTATAACGCATAACGTATAACGCAAAACGTATAACGTATAACGTATAACGTATAACGTATAACGTATATCGTATAACGTATAACGTATAACGTATAACGTATAACGTATAACGTATAACGTATAACGCAAAACGTATAACGTATAACTTATAACGTATAACGTATAACGTATAACGTATAACGTATAACGTATAACGTATAACGTATAACGTATAACGTATAACGTATAAGGTATAAGGTATAACGTATAACGTATAACGTATAACGTATAACGTATAACGTATAACGTCTAACGTATAACGTATAACGTATAACGTATAACGTATAACGTATAACGTATAACGTATAACGTATAACGTATAACGTATAACGTATATCGCATAACGTATAACGTATAACGTATAACGTATAACGTATAACGTATAACGTATAACGTATAACGTATAACGTATAACGTATAACGAATATCGCATAACGTATAACGCATAACGTATAACGCATAACGTATAACGTATAACGTATAACGTCTAACGTATAACGTATAACGTATAACGTATAACGTATAACGTATAACGTATAACGTATAACGTATAACGTATAACGTATAACGTATAACGTATAACGAATATCGCATAACGTATAACGCATAACGTATAACGTATAACGTATAACGTATAACGTATAACGTATAACGTATAACGTATAACGTATAACGTATAACGTATAACGTATAACGTATAACGTATAACGTATAACGTATAACGTATAACGTATAACGTATAACGCATAACGAATATCGTTTAAAGTATAACGTATAACGTATAACGTATACGTATAACGTATAACGTATAACTTATAACGTATAACGTAGAACGTATAACGTATAACGTATAACGTATAACGTATAACGTATATCGCATAACGTATAACGTATAACGTATAACGTATAACGTATAACGTATAACGTATAACGTATAACGAATATCGCATAACGTATAATGCATAACGTATAACGTATAACGTATAACGTATAACGTATAACGTATAACGTATAACGTATAACGTATAACGTATAACGTATAACGTATAACGTATAACGTATAACGTATAACGTATAACGTATAACGTATAACGTATAACGTATAACGTATAACGTATAACGTATAACGTATAACGTATAACGTATAACGCATAACGAATATCGTTTAAAGTATAACGTATAACGTATAACGTATACGTATAACGTATAACGTATAACTTATAACGTATAACGTAGAACGTATAACGTATAACGTATAACGTATAACGTATAACGTATATCGCATAACGTATAACGTATAACGTATAACGTATAACGTATAACGTATAACGTATAACGTATAACGAATATCGCATAACGTATAATGCATAACGTATAACGTATAACGTATAACGTATAACGTATAACGTATAACGTATAACGTATAACGTATAACGTATAACGTATAACGTATAACGTATAACGTATAACGTATAACGTATAACGTATAACGTATAACGTATAACGTATAACGTATAACGTATAACGTATAACGTATAACGTATAACGTATAACGTATAACGTATAACGAATATCGCATAACGTATAACGCATAACGTATAACGTATAACGCATAACGTATAACGTATAACGTATAACGTATAACGTATAACGTATAACTTATAACGTATAACGTATAACGTATAACGTATAACGTATAACGTATAACGTATAACGTATAACGCATAACGAATATCGTTTAAAGTATAACGTATAACGTATAACGTATAACGTATAACGTATAACGTATAACGCATAACGAATATCGTTTAAAGTATAACGTATAACGTATAACGTATAACGTATAACGTATAACTTATAACGTATAACGTATAACGTATAACGCATAACGAATATCGTTTAAAGTATAACGTATAACGTATAACGTATAACGTATAACGCATAACGAATATCGTTTAAAGTATAACGTATAACGTATAACGTATAACGTATAACTTATAACGTATAACGTATAACGTATAACGTATAACGTATAACGTATAAGGTATAAGGTATAACGTATAACGTATAACGTATAACGTATAACGTATAACGTATAACGTATAACGTATAACGTATAACGTATATCGCATAACGTATAACGTATAACGTATAACGTATAACGTATAACGTATAACGTATAACGTATAACGTATAACGTATAACGAATATCGCATAACGTATAACGCATAACGTATAACGCATAACGTATAACGTATAACGTATAACGTATAACGTATAACGTATAACGTATAACGTATAACGTATAACGTATAACGTAGAACGTATAACGCATAACGTATAACGCAAAACGTATAACGTATAACGTATAACGTATAACGTATAACGTATAACGTATATCGTATAACGTATAACGTATCACGTATAACGTATAAGGTATTAGGTATAACGTATAACGTATAACGTATAACGTCTAACGTATAACGTATAACGTATAACGTATAACGTATAAGGTATAAGGTATAACGTATAACGTATAACGTATAACGTATAACGTCTAACGTATAACGTATAACGTATAACGTATAACGTATAACGTATAACGTATAACGTATAACGAATATCGCATAACGTATAACGCATAACGTATAACGTATAACGTATAACGTATAACGTATAACGTATAACGTATAACGTATAACGTATAACGTATAACGTATAACGTATAACGTATAACGTATAACGTATAACGTATAACGTATAACGTATAACGTATAACGTATAACGTATAACGTATAACGTATAACGTATAACGTATAACGTATAACGTATAACGTATAACGTATAACGTATAACGTATAACGTATAACGTATAACGTATAACGTATAACGTATAACGCATAACGAATATCGTTTAAAGTATCACGTATAAGGTATAACGTATAACGTATAACTTATAACTTATAACGTATAACGTATAACGTATAACGTATAACGTATAACGTATAACGTTTAAAGTATAACGTATAACGTATAACGTATAACGTATAACGTATAACGTATAACGTATAACGTATAACGTATAACGTATAACGCATAACGAATATCGTTTAAAGTATAACGTATAACGTATAACGTATAACGTATAACTTACAACGTATAACGTATAACGTATAACGTATAACGTATAACGTATAACGTATAACGTATAAGGTATAAGGTATAACGTATAACGTATAACGTATAACGTATAACGTATAACGTATAACGAATATCGCATAACGTATAACGCATAACGTATAACGTATAACGTATAACGTATAACGTATAACGTATAACGTATAACGTATAACGTATAACGTATAACGTATAACGTATAACGTATAACGTATAACGTATAACGTATAACGTATAACGTATAACGTATAACGCATAACGAATATCGTTTAAAGTATAACGTATAACGTATAACGTATAACGTATAACGTATAACTTATAACGTATAACGTATAACGTATAACGTATAACGTATAACGTATAACGTATAACTTATAACGTATAACGTATAACGTATAACGTATAACGTATAACGTATAAGGTATAAGGTATAACGTATAACGTATAACGTATAACGTATAACGTATAACGTATAACGTATAACGTATAACGTATAACGTATAACGTATATCGCATAACGTATAACGTATAACGAATATCGCATAACGTATAACGCATAACGTATAACGCATAACGTATAACGTATAACGTATAACGTATAACGTATAACGTATAACGTATAACGTATAACGTATAACGTATAAGGTATAACGTATAACGTATAACGTATAACGTATAACGTATAACGTATAACGTATAACGTATAACGTATATCGCATAACGTATAACGTATAACGTATAACGTATGACGTATAACGTATAACGTATAACGTATAACGTATAACGTATAACGAATATCGCATAACGTATAACGCATAACGTATAACGCATAACGTATAACGTATAACGTATAACGTATAAGGTATAACGTATAACGTATAACTTATAACTTATAACGTATAACGTATAACGTATAACGTATAACGTATAACGTATAACGTATAACGTTTAAAGTATAACGTATAACGTATAACGTATAACGTATAACGTATAACGTATAACGTATAACGTATAACGCATAACGAATATCGTTTAAAGTATAACGTATAACGTATAACGTATAACGTATAACTTACAACGTATAACGTATAACGTATAACGTATAACGTATAACGTATAACGTATAACGTATAAGGTATAAGGTATAACGTATAACGTATAACGTATAACGTATAACGTATAACGTATAACGTATAACGTATAACGTATAACGTATAACGTATAACGTATATCGCATAACGTATAACGTATAACGTATAACGTATAACGTATAACGTATAACGTATAACGTATAACGTATAACGAATATCGCATAACGTATAACGCATAACGTATAACGTATAACGTATAACGAATATCGCATAACGTATAACGCATAACGTATAACGTATAACGTATAACGTATAACGTATAACGTATAACGTATAACGTATAACGTATAACGTATAACGTATAACGTATAACGTATAACGTATAACGTATAACGTATAACGTATAACGTATAACGTATAACGTATAACGTATAACGCATAACGAATATCGTTTAAAGTATAACGTATAACGTATAACGTATAACGTATAACGTATAACGTATAACTTATAACGTATAACGTATAACGTATAACGTATAACGTATAACGTATAACGTATAACTTATAACGTATAACGTATAACGTATAACGTATAACGTATAACGTATAAGGTATAAGGTATAACGTATAACGTATAACGTATAACGTATAACGTATAACGTATAACGTATAACGTATAACGTATAACGTATATCGCATAACGTATAACGTATAACGTATAACGTATGACGTATAACGTATAACGTATAACGTATAACGTATAACGTATAACGAATATCGCATAACGTATAACGCATAACGTATAACGCATAACGTATAACGTATAACGTATAACGTATAACGTATAACGTATAACGTATAACGTATAACGTATAACGTATAAGGTATAACGTATAACGTATAACGTATAACGTATAACGTATAACGTATAACGTATAACGTATAACGTATATCGCATAACGTATAACGTATAACGTATAACGTATGACGTATAACGTATAACGTATAACGTATAACGTATAACGTATAACGAATATCGCATAACGTATAACGCATAACGTATAACGCATAACGTATAACGTATAACGTATAACGTATAACGTATAACGTATAACGTATAACGTATAACGTATAACGTATAACGTAGAACGTATAACGCATAACGTATAACGCAAAACGTATAACGTATAACGTATAACGTATAACGTATAACGTATATCGTATAACGTATAACGTATAACGTATAACGTATAACGTATAACGTATAACGTATAACGCAAAACGTATAACGTATAACTTATAACGTATAACGTATAACGTATAACGTATAACGTATAACGTATAACGTATAACGTATAACGTATAACGTATAACGTATAAGGTATAAGGTATAACGTATAACGTATAACGTATAACGTATAACGTCTAACGTATAACGTATAACGTATAACGTATAACGTATAACGTATAACGTATAACGTATAACGTATAACGTATAACGTATAACGTATAACGTATAACGTATAACGAATATCGCATAACGTATAACGCATAACGTATAACGTATAACGTATAACGTATAACGTATAACGTATAACGTATAACGTATAACGTATAACGTATAACGTATAACGTATAACGTATAACGTATAACTTATAACGTATAACGTATAACGTATAACGCATAACGAATATCGTTTAAAGTATAACGTATAACGTATAACGTATAACGTATAACGCATAACGAATATCGTTTAAAGTATAACGTATAACGTATAACGTATAACGTATAACGTATAACGTATAACGTATAACGTATAACGTATAAGGTATAAGGTATAACGTATAACGTATAACGTATAACGTATAACGTATAACGTATAACGTATAACGTATAACGTATAACGTATAACGTATAACGTATAACGTATAACGTATAACGTATAACGTATAACGCATAACGAATATCGTTTAAAGTATAACGTATAACGTATAACGTATAACGTATAACGTATAACTTATAACGTATAACGTATAACGTATAACGCATAACGAATATCGTTTAAAGTATAACGTATAACGTATAACGTATAACGTATAACGCATAACGAATATCGTTTAAAGTATAACGTATAACGTATAACGTATAACGTATAACTTATAACGTATAACGTATAACGTATAACGTATAACGTATAACGTATAAGGTATAAGGTATAACGTATAACGTATAACGTATAACGTATAACGTATAACGTATAACGTATAACGTATAACGTATAACGTATATCGCATAACGTATAACGTATAACGTATAACGTATAACGTATAACGTATAACGTATAACGTATAACGTATAACGTATAACGAATATCGCATAACGTATAACGCATAACGTATAACGCATAACGTATAACGTATAACGTATAACGTATAACGTATAACGTATAACGTATAACGTATAACGTATAACGTATAACGTAGAACGTATAACGCATAACGTATAACGCAAAACGTATAACGTATAACGTATAACGTATAACGTATAACGTATAACGTATATCGTATAACGTATAACGTATAACGTATAACGTATAAGGTATTAGGTATAACGTATAACGTATAACGTATAACGTATAACGTCTAACGTATAACGTATAACGTATAACGTATAACGTATAAGGTATAAGGTATAACGTATAACGTATAACGTATAACGTATAACGTCTAACGTATAACGTATAACGTATAACGTATAACGTATAACGTATAACGTATAACGTATAACGTATAACGAATATCGCATAACGTATAACGCATAACGTATAACGTATAACGTATAACGTATAACGTATAACGTATAACGTATAACGTATAACGTATAACGTATAACGTATAACGTATAACGTATAACGTATAACGTATAACGTATAACGTATAACGTATAACGTATAACGTATAACGTATAACGTATAACGTATAACGTATAACGTATAACGTATAACGTATAACGTATAACGTATAACGTATAACGTATAACGTATAACGTATAACGTATAACGTATAACGTATAACGCATAACGAATATCGTTTAAAGTATCACGTATAAGGTATAACGTATAACGTATAACTTATAACTTATAACGTATAACGTATAACGTATAACGTATAACGTATAACGTATAACGTTTAAAGTATAACGTATAACGTATAACGTATAACGTATAACGTATAACGTATAACGTACAACGTATAACATGTAACGTATAACGTATAACGCATAACGAATATCGTTTAAAGTATAACGTATAACGTATAACGTATAACGTATAACTTATAACGTATAACGTATAACGTATAACGTATAACGTATAACGTATAACGTATAACGTATAACGTATAAGGTATAAGGTATAACGTATAACGTATAACGTATAACGTATAACGTATAACGTATAACGTATAACGTATAACGTATAACGTATAACGTATATCGCATAACGTATAACGTATAACGTATAACGTATAACGTATAACGTATAACGTATAACGTATAACGAATATCGCATAACGTATAACGCATAACGTATAACGTATAACGTATAACGAATATCGCATAACGTATAACGCATAACGTATAACGTATAACGTATAACGTATAACGTATAACGTATAACGTATAACGTATAACGTATAACGTATAACGTATAACGTATAACGTATAACGTATAACGTATAACGTATAACGTATAACGTATAACGTATAACGTATAACGCATAACGAATATCGTTTAAAGTATAACGTATAACGTATAACGTATAACGTATAACGTATAACTTATAACGTATAACGTATAACGTATAACGCATAACGAATATCGTTTAAAGTATAACGTATAACGTATAACGTATAACGTATAACGCATAACGAATATCGTTTAAAGTATAACGTATAACGTATAACGTATAACGTATAACGTATAACGTATAACGCAAAACGTATAACGTATAACTTATAACGTATAACGTATAACGTATAACGTATAACGTATAACGTATAACGTATAACGTATAACGTATAACGCATAACGAATATCGTTTAAAGTATAACGTATAACGTATAACGTATAACGTATAACGTATAACGTATAACTTATAACGTATAACGTATAACGTATAACGTATAACGTATAACGTATAACGTATAACGTATAACGTATAACGTATAACGTATAAGGTATAACGTATAACGTATAACGTATAACGTATAACGTATAACGTATAACGTATAACGTATAACGTATAACGTATAACGTATATCGCATAACGTATAACGTATAACGTATAACGTATAACGTATAACGTATAACGTATAACGTATAACGTATAACGTATAACGTATAACGTATAACGTATAACGTATAACTTATAACGTATAACGTATAACGTATAACGTATAACGTATAACGTATAAGGTATAAGGTATAACGTATAACGTATAACGTATAACGTATAACGTATAACGTATAACGTATAACGTATAACGTATATCGCATAACGTATAACGTATAACGTATAACGTATGACGTATAACGTATAACGTATAACGTATAACGTATAACGTATAACGAATATCGCATAACGTATAACGCATAACGTATAACGCATAACGTATAACGTATAACGTATAACGTATAACGTATAACGTATAACGTATAACGTATAACGTATAACGTATAACGTAGAACGTATAACGTAGAACGTATAACGCATAACGTATAACGCAAAACGTATAACGTATAACGTATAACGTATAACGTATAACGTATAACGTATAACGTATAACGTATAACGTATAACGTATAACGTATAACGTATAACGTATAACGTATAACGTATAACGTATAACGCATAACGAATATCGTTTAAAGTATCACGTATAAGGTATAACGTATAACGTATAACGTATAACGCATAACGAATATCGTTTAAAGTATAACGTATAACGTATAACGTATAACGTATAACTTATAACGTATAACGTATAACGTATAACGTATAAGGTATAACGTATAACGTATAACGTATAAGGTATAAGGTATAACGTATAACGTATAACGTATAACGTATAACGTATAACGTATAACGTATAACGTATAACGTATAACGTATAACGTATAACGCATAACGAATATCGTTTAAAGTATAACGTATAACGTATAACGTATAACGTATAACGTATAACTTATAACGTATAACGTATAACGTATAACGCATAACGAATATCGTTTAAAGTATAACGTATAACGTATAACGTATAACGTATAACGCATAACGAATATCGTTTAAAGTATAACGTATAACGTATAACGTATAACGTATAACGTATAACGTATAACGTATAACGTATAACGTATAACGTATAACTTATAACGTATAACGTATAACGTATAACGTATAACGCATAACGAATATCGTTTAAAGTATAACGTATAACGTATAACGTATAACGTATAACGTATAACGTATAACGTATAACGTATAACGTATAACTTATAACGTATAACGTATAACGTATATCGTATAACGTATAACGTATAAGGTATAAGGTATAACGTATAACGTATAACGTATAACGTATAACGTATAACGTATAACGTATAACGTATAACGTATATCGCATAACGTATAACGTATAACGTATAACGTATGACGTATAACGTATAACGTATAACGTATAACGTATAACGTATAACGAATATCGCATAACGTATAACGCATAACGTATAACGCATAACGTATAACGTATAACGTATAACGTATAACGTATAACGTATAACGTATAACGTATAACGTATAACGTAGAACGTATAACGCATAACGTATAACGCAAAACGTATAACGTATAACGTATAACGTATAACGTATAACGTATATCGTATAACGTATAACGTATAACGTATAACGTATAACGTATAACGTATAACGTATAACGTATAACGTATAACGCAAAACGTATAACGTATAACTTATAACGTATAACGTATAACGTATAACGTATAACGTATAACGTATAACGTATAACGTATAACGTATAACGTATAAGGTATAAGGTATAACGTATAATGTATAACGTATAACGTATAACGTCTAACGTATAACGTATAACGTATAACGTATAACGTATAACGTATAACGTATAACGTATAACGTATAACGTATAACGTATAACGAATATCGCATAACGTATAACGCATAACGTATAACGTATAACGTATAACGTATAACGTATAACGTATAACGTATAACGTATAACGTATAACGTATAACGTATAACGTATAACGTATAACGCATAACGAATATCGTTTAAAGTATAACGTATAACGTATAACGTATAACGTATAACGTATAACGTATAACGTATAACGTATAACGTATAACGTATAACGTATAACGTATAACGTATAACGTATAACGTATAACGTATAACGTATAACGTATAACGAATATCGCATAACGTATAACGCATAACGTATAACGTATAACGTATAACGTATAACGTATAACGTATAACGTATAACGTATAACGTATAACGTATAACGTATAACGTATAACGTATAACGTATAACGTATAACGCATAACGAATATCGTTTAAAGTATAACGTATAACGTATAACGTATAACGTATAACGTATAACGTATAACGTATAACGTATAACGTATAACGTATAACGTATAACGAATATCGCATAACGTATAACGCATAACGTATAACGTATAACGTATAACGTATAACGTATAACGTATAACGTATAACGTATAACGTATAACGTATAACGTATAACGTATAACGTATAAC
Source organism: Lasioglossum calceatum (assembly GCA_963966675.1). NCBI lineage: Eukaryota > Metazoa > Arthropoda > Insecta > Hymenoptera > Halictidae > Lasioglossum > Lasioglossum calceatum. Next base: position 204,667 of record CAXAAD010000234.1, read on the forward strand.
GTATAACGTATAACGCATAACGAATATCGTTTAAAGTATAACGTATAACGTATAACGTATAACGTATAACGTATAACTTATAACGTATAACGTAGAACGTATAACGCATAACGTATAACGTATAACGTATAACGTATAACGTATAACGTATAACGCATAACGAATATCGTTTAAAGTGTAACGTATAACGTATAACGTATAACGTATAACGTATAACGTATAACGCAAAACGTATAACGTATAACTTATAACGTATAACGTATAACGTATAACGTATAACGTATAACGTATAACGTATAACGTATAACGCATAACGAATATCGTTTAAAGTATAACGTATAACGTATAACGTATAACGTATAACGTATAACTTATAACGTATAACGTATAACGTATAACGTATAACGTATAACGTATAACGTATAACGTATAACGTATAACGTATAACGTATAAGGTATAACGTATAACGTATAACGTATAACGTATAACGTATAACGTATAACGTATAACGTATAACGTATATCGCATAACGTATAACGTATAACGTATAACGTATAACGTATAACGTATAACGTATAACGTATAACGTATAACGAATATCGCATAACGTATAACGCATAACGTATAACGCATAACGTATAACGTATAACGTATAACGTATAACGTATAACGTATAACGTATAACGTATAACGTATAACGTATAACGTATAACGTATAACGTAGAACGTATAACGCATAACGTATAACGCAAAACGTATAACGTATAACGTATAACGTATAACGTATAACGTATATCGTATAACGTATAACGTATAACGTATAACGTATAAGGTATTAGGTATAACGTATAACGTATAACGTATAACGTATAACGTCTAACGTATAACGTATAACGTATAACGTATAACGTATAAGGTATAAGGTATAACGTATAACGTATAACGTATAACGTATAACGTCTAACGTATAACGTATAACGTATAACGTATAACGCAAAACGTATAACGTATAACTTATAACGTATAACGTATAACGTATAACGTATAACGTATAACGTATAACGTATAACGTATAACGTATAACGTATAACGTATAACGTATAACGTATAAGGTATAAGGTATAACGTATAACGTATAACGTATAACGTATAACGTATAACGTATAACGTATAACGTATAACGTATAACGTATAACGTATAACGTATAACGTATAACGTATAACGTATAACGTATAACGTATAACGTATAACGTATAACGTATAACGAATATCGCATAACGTATAACGCATAACGTATAACGTATAACGTATAACGTATAACGTATAACGTATAACGTATAACGTATAACGTATAACGTATAACGTATAACGTATAACGTATAACGTATAACGTATAACGTATAACGTATAACGTATAACGTATAACGTATAACGTATAACGTATATCGCATAACGTATAACGTATAACGTATAACGTATAACGTATAACGTATAACGTATAACGTATAACGAATATCGCATAACGTATAACGCATAACGTATAACGTATAACGTATAACGTATAACGTATAACGTATAACGTATAACGTATAACGTATAACGTATAACGTATAACGTATAACGTATAACGTATAACGTATAACGTATAACGTATAACGTGTAACGTATAAGGTATAAGGTATAACGTATAACGTATAACGTATAACGTATAACGTATAACGTATAACGTATAACGTATAACGTATAACGTATAACGTATAACGTATAACGTATAACGTATAACGTATAACGTATAACGTATAACGTATAACGTATAACGTATAACGTATAACGTACAACGTATAACGTATAACGTATAACGTATAACGTATAACGCATAACGAATATCGTTTAAAGTGTAACGTATAACGTAGAACGTATAACGCATAACGTATAACGTATAACGTATAACGTATAACGTATAACGTATAACGTATAACGTATAACGTATAACGTATAACGTATAACGTATAACGTATAACGTATAACGTATAACGTATAACGCAAAACGTATAACGTATAACGTATAACGTATAACGTATAACGTATAACGTATAACGCATAACGAATATCGTTTAAAGTATAACGTATAACGTATAACGTATAACGTATAACGTATAACGTATAACGTATAACGTATAACGTATAACGTATAACGTATAACGTATAACGTATAACGTATAACGTATAACGTATAACGCATAACGAATATCGTTTAAAGTATAACGTATAACGTATAACGTATACGTATAACGTATAACGTATAACTTATAACGTATAACGTAGAACGTATAACGTATAACGTATAACTTATAACGTATAACGTAGAACGTATAACGTATAACGTATAACGTATAACGTATAACGTATATCGCATAACGTATAACGTATAACGTATAACGTATAACGTATAACGTATAACGTATAACGTATAACGAATATCGCATAACGTATAATGCATAACGTATAACGTATAACGTATAACGTATAACGTATAACGTATAACGTATAACGTATAACGTATAACGTATAACGTATAACGTATAACGTATAACGTATAACGTATAACGTATAACGTATAACGTATAACGTATAACGTATAACGTATAACGTATAACGTATAACGTATAACGTATAACGCATAACGAATATCGTTTAAAGTATAACGTATAACGTATAACGTATACGTATAACGTATAACGTATAACTTATAACGTATAACGTAGAACGTATAACGTATAACGTATAACGTATAACGTATAACGTATATCGCATAACGTATAACGTATAACGTATAACGTATAACGTATAACGTATAACGTATAACGTATAACGAATATCGCATAACGTATAATGCATAACGTATAACGTATAACGTATAACGTATAACGTATAACGTATAACGTATAACGTATAACGTATAACGTATAACGTATAACGTATAACGTATAACGTATAACGTATAACGTATAACGTATAACGTATAACGTATAACGTATAACGTATAACGTATAACGTATAACGTATAACGTATAACGTATAACGAATATCGCATAACGTATAACGCATAACGTATAACGTATAACGCATAACGTATAACGTATAACGTATAACGTATAACGTATAACGTATAACTTATAACGTATAACGTATAACGTATAACGTATAACGTATAACGTATAACGTATAACGTATAACGCATAACGAATATCGTTTAAAGTATAACGTATAACGTATAACGTATAACGTATAACGTATAACGTATAACGTATAACGCATAACGAATATCGTTTAAAGTATAACGTATAACGTATAACGTATAACGTATAACGTATAACTTATAACGTATAACGTATAACGTATAACGCATAACGAATATCGTTTAAAGTATAACGTATAACGTATAACGTATAACGTATAACGCATAACGAATATCGTTTAAAGTATAACGTATAACGTATAACGTATAACGTATAACTTATAACGTATAACGTATAACGTATAACGTATAACGTATAACGTATAAGGTATAAGGTATAACGTATAACGTATAACGTATAACGTATAACGTATAACGTATAACGTATAACGTATAACGTATAACGTATATCGCATAACGTATAACGTATAACGTATAACGTATAACGTATAACGTATAACGTATAACGTATAACGTATAACGTATAACGAATATCGCATAACGTATAACGCATAACGTATAACGCATAACGTATAACGTATAACGTATAACGTATAACGTATAACGTATAACGTATAACGTATAACGTATAACGTATAACGTAGAACGTATAACGCATAACGTATAACGCAAAACGTATAACGTATAACGTATAACGTATAACGTATAACGTATAACGTATATCGTATAACGTATAACGTATAACGTATAACGTATAAGGTATTAGGTATAACGTATAACGTATAACGTATAACGTCTAACGTATAACGTATAACGTATAACGTATAACGTATAAGGTATAAGGTATAAGGTATAACGTATAACGTATAACGTATAACGTATAACGTATAACGTATAACGTCTAACGTATAACGTATAACGTATAACGTATAACGTATAACGTATAACGTATAACGTATAACGAATATCGCATAACGTATAACGCATAACGTATAACGTATAACGTATAACGTATAACGTATAACGTATAACGTATAACGTATAACGTATAACGTATAACGTATAACGTATAACGTATAACGTATAACGTATAACGTATAACGTATAACGTATAACGTATAACGTATAACGTATAACGTATAACGTATAACGTATAACGTATAACGTATAACGTATAACGTATAACGTATAACGTATAACGTATAACGTATAACGTATAACGTATAACGTATAACGTATAACGCATAACGAATATCGTTTAAAGTATCACGTATAAGGTATAACGTATAACGTATAACTTATAACTTATAACGTATAACGTATAACGTATAACGTATAACGTATAACGTATAACGTTTAAAGTATAACGTATAACGTATAACGTATAACGTATAACGTATAACGTATAACGTATAACGTATAACGTATAACGTATAACGCATAACGAATATCGTTTAAAGTATAACGTATAACGTATAACGTATAACGTATAACTTACAACGTATAACGTATAACGTATAACGTATAACGTATAAGGTATAACGTATAACGTATAACGTATAACGTATAACGTATAACGTATATCGTATAACGTATAACGTATATCGCATAACGTATAACGTATAACGTATAACGTATAACGTATGACGTATAACGTATAACGTATAACGTATAACGTATAACGTATAACGAATATCGCATAACGTATAACGCATAACGTATAACGCATAACGTATAACGTATAACGTATAACGTATAACGTATAACGTATAACGTATAACGTATAACGTATAACGTATAACGTAGAACGTATAACGCATAACGTATAACGCAAAACGTATAACGTATAACGTATAACGTATAACGTATAACGTATATCGTATAACGTATAACGTATAACGTATAACGTATAACGTATAACGTATAACGTATAACGCAAAACGTATAACGTATAACTTATAACGTATAACGTATAACGTATAACGTATAACGTATAACGTATAACGTATAACGTATAACGTATAACGTATAACGTATAAGGTATAAGGTATAACGTATAACGTATAACGTATAACGTATAACGTATAACGTATAACGTCTAACGTATAACGTATAACGTATAACGTATAACGTATAACGTATAACGTATAACGTATAACGTATAACGTATAACGTATAACGTATATCGCATAACGTATAACGTATAACGTATAACGTATAACGTATAACGTATAACGTATAACGTATAACGTATAACGTATAACGTATAACGAATATCGCATAACGTATAACGCATAACGTATAACGCATAACGTATAACGTATAACGTATAACGTCTAACGTATAACGTATAACGTATAACGTATAACGTATAACGTATAACGTATAACGTATAACGTATAACGTATAACGTATAACGTATAACGTATAACGTATAACGAATATCGCATAACGTATAACGCATAACGTATAACGTATAACGTATAACGTATAACGTATAACGTATAACGTATAACGTATAACGTATAACGTATAACGTATAACGTATAACGTATAACGTATAACGTATAACGTATAACGTATAACGTATAACGTATAACGCATAACGAATATCGTTTAAAGTATAACGTATAACGTATAACGTATACGTATAACGTATAACGTATAACTTATAACGTATAACGTAGAACGTATAACGTATAACGTATAACGTATAACGTATAACGTATATCGCATAACGTATAACGTATAACGTATAACGTATAACGTATAACGTATAACGTATAACGTATAACGAATATCGCATAACGTATAATGCATAACGTATAACGTATAACGTATAACGTATAACGTATAACGTATAACGTATAACGTATAACGTATAACGTATAACGTATAACGTATAACGTATAACGTATAACGTATAACGTATAACGTATAACGTATAACGTATAACGTATAACGTATAACGTATAACGTATAACGTATAACGAATATCGCATAACGTATAACGCATAACGTATAACGTATAACGCATAACGTATAACGTATAACGTATAACGTATAACGTATAACGTATAACTTATAACGTATAACGTATAACGTATAACGTATAACGTATAACGTATAACGTATAACGTATAACGCATAACGAATATCGTTTAAAGTATAACGTATAACGTATAACGTATAACGTATAACGTATAACGTATAACGCATAACGAATATCGTTTAAAGTATAACGTATAACGTATAACGTATAACGTATAACGTATAACTTATAACGTATAACGTATAACGTATAACGCATAACGAATATCGTTTAAAGTATAACGTATAACGTATAACGTATAACGTATAACGCATAACGAATATCGTTTAAAGTATAACGTATAACGTATAACGTATAACGTATAACTTATAACGTATAACGTATAACGTATAACGTATAACGTATAACGTATAAGGTATAAGGTATAACGTATAACGTATAACGTATAACGTATAACGTATAACGTATAACGTATAACGTATAACGTATAACGTATATCGCATAACGTATAACGTATAACGTATAACGTATAACGTATAACGTATAACGTATAACGTATAACGTATAACGTATAACGAATATCGCATAACGTATAACGCATAACGTATAACGCATAACGTATAACGTATAACGTATAACGTATAACGTATAACGTATAACGTATAACGTATAACGTATAACGTATAACGTAGAACGTATAACGCATAACGTATAACGCAAAACGTATAACGTATAACGTATAACGTATAACGTATAACGTATAACGTATATCGTATAACGTATAACGTATCACGTATAACGTATAAGGTATTAGGTATAACGTATAACGTATAACGTATAACGTCTAACGTATAACGTATAACGTATAACGTATAACGTATAAGGTATAAGGTATAACGTATAACGTATAACGTATAACGTATAACGTCTAACGTATAACGTATAACGTATAACGTATAACGTATAACGTATAACGTATAACGTATAACGAATATCGCATAACGTATAACGCATAACGTATAACGTATAACGTATAACGTATAACGTATAACGTATAACGTATAACGTATAACGTATAACGTATAACGTATAACGTATAACGTATAACGTATAACGTATAACGTATAACGTATAACGTATAACGTATAACGTATAACGTATAACGTATAACGTATAACGTATAACGTATAACGTATAACGTATAACGTATAACGTATAACGTATAACGTATAACGTATAACGTATAACGTATAACGTATAACGTATAACGCATAACGAATATCGTTTAAAGTATCACGTATAAGGTATAACGTATAACGTATAACTTATAACTTATAACGTATAACGTATAACGTATAACGTATAACGTATAACGTATAACGTTTAAAGTATAACGTATAACGTATAACGTATAACGTATAACGTATAACGTATAACGTATAACGTATAACGTATAACGTATAACGCATAACGAATATCGTTTAAAGTATAACGTATAACGTATAACGTATAACGTATAACTTACAACGTATAACGTATAACGTATAACGTATAACGTATAACGTATAACGTATAACGTATAAGGTATAAGGTATAACGTATAACGTATAACGTATAACGTATAACGTATAACGTATAACGAATATCGCATAACGTATAACGCATAACGTATAACGTATAACGTATAACGTATAACGTATAACGTATAACGTATAACGTATAACGTATAACGTATAACGTATAACGTATAACGTATAACGTATAACGTATAACGTATAACGTATAACGTATAACGTATAACGTATAACGCATAACGAATATCGTTTAAAGTATAACGTATAACGTATAACGTATAACGTATAACGTATAACTTATAACGTATAACGTATAACGTATAACGTATAACGTATAACGTATAACGTATAACTTATAACGTATAACGTATAACGTATAACGTATAACGTATAACGTATAAGGTATAAGGTATAACGTATAACGTATAACGTATAACGTATAACGTATAACGTATAACGTATAACGTATAACGTATAACGTATAACGTATATCGCATAACGTATAACGTATAACGAATATCGCATAACGTATAACGCATAACGTATAACGCATAACGTATAACGTATAACGTATAACGTATAACGTATAACGTATAACGTATAACGTATAACGTATAACGTATAACGTATAAGGTATAACGTATAACGTATAACGTATAACGTATAACGTATAACGTATAACGTATAACGTATAACGTATATCGCATAACGTATAACGTATAACGTATAACGTATGACGTATAACGTATAACGTATAACGTATAACGTATAACGTATAACGAATATCGCATAACGTATAACGCATAACGTATAACGCATAACGTATAACGTATAACGTATAACGTATAAGGTATAACGTATAACGTATAACTTATAACTTATAACGTATAACGTATAACGTATAACGTATAACGTATAACGTATAACGTTTAAAGTATAACGTATAACGTATAACGTATAACGTATAACGTATAACGTATAACGTATAACGTATAACGTATAACGTATAACGCATAACGAATATCGTTTAAAGTATAACGTATAACGTATAACGTATAACGTATAACTTACAACGTATAACGTATAACGTATAACGTATAACGTATAACGTATAACGTATAACGTATAACGTATAACGTATAAGGTATAAGGTATAACGTATAACGTATAACGTATAACGTATAACGTATAACGTATAACGTATAACGTATAACGTATAACGTATAACGTATAACGTATATCGCATAACGTATAACGTATAACGTATAACGTATAACGTATAACGTATAACGTATAACGTATAACGTATAACGAATATCGCATAACGTATAACGCATAACGTATAACGTATAACGTATAACGAATATCGCATAACGTATAACGCATAACGTATAACGTATAACGTATAACGTATAACGTATAACGTATAACGTATAACGTATAACGTATAACGTATAACGTATAACGTATAACGTATAACGTATAACGTATAACGTATAACGTATAACGTATAACGTATAACGTATAACGTATAACGTATAACGCATAACGAATATCGTTTAAAGTATAACGTATAACGTATAACGTATAACGTATAACGTATAACGTATAACTTATAACGTATAACGTATAACGTATAACGTATAACGTATAACGTATAACGTATAACTTATAACGTATAACGTATAACGTATAACGTATAACGTATAACGTATAAGGTATAAGGTATAACGTATAACGTATAACGTATAACGTATAACGTATAACGTATAACGTATAACGTATAACGTATAACGTATATCGCATAACGTATAACGTATAACGTATAACGTATGACGTATAACGTATAACGTATAACGTATAACGTATAACGTATAACGAATATCGCATAACGTATAACGCATAACGTATAACGCATAACGTATAACGTATAACGTATAACGTATAACGTATAACGTATAACGTATAACGTATAACGTATAACGTATAAGGTATAACGTATAACGTATAACGTATAACGTATAACGTATAACGTATAACGTATAACGTATAACGTATATCGCATAACGTATAACGTATAACGTATAACGTATGACGTATAACGTATAACGTATAACGTATAACGTATAACGTATAACGAATATCGCATAACGTATAACGCATAACGTATAACGCATAACGTATAACGTATAACGTATAACGTATAACGTATAACGTATAACGTATAACGTATAACGTATAACGTATAACGTATAACGTAGAACGTATAACGCATAACGTATAACGCAAAACGTATAACGTATAACGTATAACGTATAACGTATAACGTATATCGTATAACGTATAACGTATAACGTATAACGTATAACGTATAACGTATAACGTATAACGCAAAACGTATAACGTATAACTTATAACGTATAACGTATAACGTATAACGTATAACGTATAACGTATAACGTATAACGTATAACGTATAACGTATAACGTATAAGGTATAAGGTATAACGTATAACGTATAACGTATAACGTATAACGTCTAACGTATAACGTATAACGTATAACGTATAACGTATAACGTATAACGTATAACGTATAACGTATAACGTATAACGTATAACGTATAACGTATAACGTATAACGAATATCGCATAACGTATAACGCATAACGTATAACGTATAACGTATAACGTATAACGTATAACGTATAACGTATAACGTATAACGTATAACGTATAACGTATAACGTATAACGTATAACTTATAACGTATAACGTATAACGTATAACGCATAACGAATATCGTTTAAAGTATAACGTATAACGTATAACGTATAACGTATAACGCATAACGAATATCGTTTAAAGTATAACGTATAACGTATAACGTATAACGTATAACGTATAACGTATAACGTATAACGTATAACGTATAAGGTATAAGGTATAACGTATAACGTATAACGTATAACGTATAACGTATAACGTATAACGTATAACGTATAACGTATAACGTATAACGTATAACGTATAACGTATAACGTATAACGTATAACGCATAACGAATATCGTTTAAAGTATAACGTATAACGTATAACGTATAACGTATAACGTATAACTTATAACGTATAACGTATAACGTATAACGCATAACGAATATCGTTTAAAGTATAACGTATAACGTATAACGTATAACGTATAACGCATAACGAATATCGTTTAAAGTATAACGTATAACGTATAACGTATAACGTATAACTTATAACGTATAACGTATAACGTATAACGTATAACGTATAACGTATAAGGTATAAGGTATAACGTATAACGTATAACGTATAACGTATAACGTATAACGTATAACGTATAACGTATAACGTATAACGTATATCGCATAACGTATAACGTATAACGTATAACGTATAACGTATAACGTATAACGTATAACGTATAACGTATAACGTATAACGAATATCGCATAACGTATAACGCATAACGTATAACGCATAACGTATAACGTATAACGTATAACGTATAACGTATAACGTATAACGTATAACGTATAACGTATAACGTATAACGTAGAACGTATAACGCATAACGTATAACGCAAAACGTATAACGTATAACGTATAACGTATAACGTATAACGTATAACGTATATCGTATAACGTATAACGTATAACGTATAACGTATAAGGTATTAGGTATAACGTATAACGTATAACGTATAACGTATAACGTCTAACGTATAACGTATAACGTATAACGTATAACGTATAAGGTATAAGGTATAACGTATAACGTATAACGTATAACGTATAACGTCTAACGTATAACGTATAACGTATAACGTATAACGTATAACGTATAACGTATAACGTATAACGTATAACGAATATCGCATAACGTATAACGCATAACGTATAACGTATAACGTATAACGTATAACGTATAACGTATAACGTATAACGTATAACGTATAACGTATAACGTATAACGTATAACGTATAACGTATAACGTATAACGTATAACGTATAACGTATAACGTATAACGTATAACGTATAACGTATAACGTATAACGTATAACGTATAACGTATAACGTATAACGTATAACGTATAACGTATAACGTATAACGTATAACGTATAACGTATAACGTATAACGCATAACGAATATCGTTTAAAGTATCACGTATAAGGTATAACGTATAACGTATAACTTATAACTTATAACGTATAACGTATAACGTATAACGTATAACGTATAACGTATAACGTTTAAAGTATAACGTATAACGTATAACGTATAACGTATAACGTATAACGTATAACGTACAACGTATAACATGTAACGTATAACGTATAACGCATAACGAATATCGTTTAAAGTATAACGTATAACGTATAACGTATAACGTATAACTTATAACGTATAACGTATAACGTATAACGTATAACGTATAACGTATAACGTATAACGTATAAGGTATAAGGTATAACGTATAACGTATAACGTATAACGTATAACGTATAACGTATAACGTATAACGTATAACGTATAACGTATAACGTATATCGCATAACGTATAACGTATAACGTATAACGTATAACGTATAACGTATAACGTATAACGTATAACGAATATCGCATAACGTATAACGCATAACGTATAACGTATAACGTATAACGAATATCGCATAACGTATAACGCATAACGTATAACGTATAACGTATAACGTATAACGTATAACGTATAACGTATAACGTATAACGTATAACGTATAACGTATAACGTATAACGTATAACGTATAACGTATAACGTATAACGTATAACGTATAACGTATAACGTATAACGCATAACGAATATCGTTTAAAGTATAACGTATAACGTATAACGTATAACGTATAACGTATAACTTATAACGTATAACGTATAACGTATAACGCATAACGAATATCGTTTAAAGTATAACGTATAACGTATAACGTATAACGTATAACGCATAACGAATATCGTTTAAAGTATAACGTATAACGTATAACGTATAACGTATAACGTATAACGTATAACGCAAAACGTATAACGTATAACTTATAACGTATAACGTATAACGTATAACGTATAACGTATAACGTATAACGTATAACGTATAACGTATAACGCATAACGAATATCGTTTAAAGTATAACGTATAACGTATAACGTATAACGTATAACGTATAACGTATAACTTATAACGTATAACGTATAACGTATAACGTATAACGTATAACGTATAACGTATAACGTATAACGTATAACGTATAACGTATAAGGTATAACGTATAACGTATAACGTATAACGTATAACGTATAACGTATAACGTATAACGTATAACGTATAACGTATAACGTATATCGCATAACGTATAACGTATAACGTATAACGTATAACGTATAACGTATAACGTATAACGTATAACGTATAACGTATAACGTATAACGTATAACGTATAACGTATAACTTATAACGTATAACGTATAACGTATAACGTATAACGTATAACGTATAAGGTATAAGGTATAACGTATAACGTATAACGTATAACGTATAACGTATAACGTATAACGTATATCGCATAACGTATAACGTATAACGTATAACGTATGACGTATAACGTATAACGTATAACGTATAACGTATAACGTATAACGAATATCGCATAACGTATAACGCATAACGTATAACGCATAACGTATAACGTATAACGTATAACGTATAACGTATAACGTATAACGTATAACGTATAACGTATAACGTATAACGTAGAACGTATAACGTAGAACGTATAACGCATAACGTATAACGCAAAACGTATAACGTATAACGTATAACGTATAACGTATAACGTATAACGTATAACGTATAACGTATAACGTATAACGTATAACGTATAACGTATAACGTATAACGTATAACGTATAACGTATAACGCATAACGAATATCGTTTAAAGTATCACGTATAAGGTATAACGTATAACGTATAACGTATAACGCATAACGAATATCGTTTAAAGTATAACGTATAACGTATAACGTATAACGTATAACTTATAACGTATAACGTATAACGTATAACGTATAAGGTATAACGTATAACGTATAACGTATAAGGTATAAGGTATAACGTATAACGTATAACGTATAACGTATAACGTATAACGTATAACGTATAACGTATAACGTATAACGTATAACGTATAACGCATAACGAATATCGTTTAAAGTATAACGTATAACGTATAACGTATAACGTATAACGTATAACTTATAACGTATAACGTATAACGTATAACGCATAACGAATATCGTTTAAAGTATAACGTATAACGTATAACGTATAACGTATAACGCATAACGAATATCGTTTAAAGTATAACGTATAACGTATAACGTATAACGTATAACGTATAACGTATAACGTATAACGTATAACGTATAACGTATAACTTATAACGTATAACGTATAACGTATAACGTATAACGCATAACGAATATCGTTTAAAGTATAACGTATAACGTATAACGTATAACGTATAACGTATAACGTATAACGTATAACGTATAACGTATAACTTATAACGTATAACGTATAACGTATATCGTATAACGTATAACGTATAAGGTATAAGGTATAACGTATAACGTATAACGTATAACGTATAACGTATAACGTATAACGTATAACGTATAACGTATATCGCATAACGTATAACGTATAACGTATAACGTATGACGTATAACGTATAACGTATAACGTATAACGTATAACGTATAACGAATATCGCATAACGTATAACGCATAACGTATAACGCATAACGTATAACGTATAACGTATAACGTATAACGTATAACGTATAACGTATAACGTATAACGTATAACGTAGAACGTATAACGCATAACGTATAACGCAAAACGTATAACGTATAACGTATAACGTATAACGTATAACGTATATCGTATAACGTATAACGTATAACGTATAACGTATAACGTATAACGTATAACGTATAACGTATAACGTATAACGCAAAACGTATAACGTATAACTTATAACGTATAACGTATAACGTATAACGTATAACGTATAACGTATAACGTATAACGTATAACGTATAACGTATAAGGTATAAGGTATAACGTATAATGTATAACGTATAACGTATAACGTCTAACGTATAACGTATAACGTATAACGTATAACGTATAACGTATAACGTATAACGTATAACGTATAACGTATAACGTATAACGAATATCGCATAACGTATAACGCATAACGTATAACGTATAACGTATAACGTATAACGTATAACGTATAACGTATAACGTATAACGTATAACGTATAACGTATAACGTATAACGTATAACGTATAACGCATAACGAATATCGTTTAAAGTATAACGTATAACGTATAACGTATAACGTATAACGTATAACGTATAACGTATAACGTATAACGTATAACGTATAACGTATAACGTATAACGTATAACGTATAACGTATAACGTATAACGTATAACGTATAACGAATATCGCATAACGTATAACGCATAACGTATAACGTATAACGTATAACGTATAACGTATAACGTATAACGTATAACGTATAACGTATAACGTATAACGTATAACGTATAACGTATAACGTATAACGTATAACGCATAACGAATATCGTTTAAAGTATAACGTATAACGTATAACGTATAACGTATAACGTATAACGTATAACGTATAACGTATAACGTATAACGTATAACGTATAACGAATATCGCATAACGTATAACGCATAACGTATAACGTATAACGTATAACGTATAACGTATAACGTATAACGTATAACGTATAACGTATAACGTATAACGTATAACGTATAACGTATAACGTATAACGTATAACGTATAACGCATAACGAATATCGTTTAAAGTATAACGTATAACGTATAACGTATAACGTATAACGTATAACTTATAACGTATAACGTAGAACGTATAACGCATAACGTATAACGTATAACGTATAACGTATAACGTATAACGTATAACGCATAACGAATATCGTTTAAAGTGTAACGTATAACGTATAACGTATAACGTATAACGTATAACGTATAACGCAAAACGTATAACGTATAACTTATAACGTATAACGTATAACGTATAACGTATAACGTATAACGTATAACGTATAACGTATAACGCATAACGAATATCGTTTAAAGTATAACGTATAACGTATAACGTATAACGTATAACGTATAACTTATAACGTATAACGTATAACGTATAACGTATAACGTATAACGTATAACGTATAACGTATAACGTATAACGTATAACGTATAAGGTATAACGTATAACGTATAACGTATAACGTATAACGTATAACGTATAACGTATAACGTATAACGTATATCGCATAACGTATAACGTATAACGTATAACGTATAACGTATAACGTATAACGTATAACGTATAACGTATAACGAATATCGCATAACGTATAACGCATAACGTATAACGCATAACGTATAACGTATAACGTATAACGTATAACGTATAACGTATAACGTATAACGTATAACGTATAACGTATAACGTATAACGTATAACGTAGAACGTATAACGC
This sequence comes from Lasioglossum calceatum, assembly GCA_963966675.1. Lineage (NCBI taxonomy): Eukaryota > Metazoa > Arthropoda > Insecta > Hymenoptera > Halictidae > Lasioglossum > Lasioglossum calceatum. Next base: position 221,179 of record CAXAAD010000234.1, read on the forward strand.
ATAACGTATAACGCAAAACGTATAACGTATAACGTATAACGTATAACGTATAACGTATATCGTATAACGTATAACGTATAACGTATAACGTATAAGGTATTAGGTATAACGTATAACGTATAACGTATAACGTATAACGTCTAACGTATAACGTATAACGTATAACGTATAACGTATAAGGTATAAGGTATAACGTATAACGTATAACGTATAACGTATAACGTCTAACGTATAACGTATAACGTATAACGTATAACGCAAAACGTATAACGTATAACTTATAACGTATAACGTATAACGTATAACGTATAACGTATAACGTATAACGTATAACGTATAACGTATAACGTATAACGTATAACGTATAACGTATAAGGTATAAGGTATAACGTATAACGTATAACGTATAACGTATAACGTATAACGTATAACGTATAACGTATAACGTATAACGTATAACGTATAACGTATAACGTATAACGTATAACGTATAACGTATAACGTATAACGTATAACGTATAACGTATAACGAATATCGCATAACGTATAACGCATAACGTATAACGTATAACGTATAACGTATAACGTATAACGTATAACGTATAACGTATAACGTATAACGTATAACGTATAACGTATAACGTATAACGCATAACGAATATCGTTTAAAGTATAACGTATAACGTATAACGTATAACGTATAACGTATAACGTATAACTTATAACGTATAACGTATAACGTATAACGCATAACGAATATCGTTTAAAGTATAACGTATAACGTATAACGTATAACGTATAACGCATAACGAATATCGTTTAAAGTATAACGTATAACGTATAACGTATAACGTATAACTTATAACGTATAACGTATAACGTATAACGTATAACGTATAAGGTATAAGGTATAACGTATAACGTATAACGTATAACGTATAACGTATAACTTATAACGTATAACGTATAACGTATAACGTATAACGTATAAGGTATAAGGTATAACGTATAACGTATAACGTATAACGTATAACGTATAACGTATAACGTATAACGTATAACGTATAACGTATAACGTATAACGTATAACGTATAACGTATAACGTATAACGTATAACGTATAACGTATAACGTATATCGCATAACGTATAACGCATAACGTATAACGTATAACGTATAACGTATAACGTATAACGTATAACGTATAACGTATAACGTATAACGTATAACGTATAACGTATAACGTAGAACGTATAACGCATAACGTATAACGCAAAACGTATAACGTATAACGTATAACGTATAACGTATAACGTATAACGTATAACGTATAACGTATAACGTATAACGTATAACGTATAACGCATAACGAATATCGTTTAAAGTATAACGTATAACGTATAACGTATAACGTATAACTTATAACGTATAACGTATAACGTATAACGTATAACGTATAACGTATAACGTATAACGTATAACGTTTAAAGTATAACGTATAACGTATAACGTATAACGTATAACGTATAACGTATAACGTATAACGTATAACGTATAACGTATAACGCATAACGAATATCGTTTAAAGTATAACGTATAACGTATAACGTATAACGTATAACTTATAACGTATAACGTATAACGTATAACGTATAACGTATAACGTATAACGTATAACGTATAACGTATAACGTATAACGTATAAGGTATAAGGTATAACGTATAACGTATAACGTATAACGTATAACGTATAACGTATAACGTATAACGTATAACGTATAACGTATAACGTATAACGTATAACGTATATCGCATAACGTATAACGTATAACGTATAACGTATAACGTATAACGTATAACGTATAACGTATAACGAATATCGCATAACGTATAACGCATAACGTATAACGTATAACGTATAACGTATAACGTATAACGTATAACGTATAACGTATAACGTATAACGTATAACGTATAACGTATAACGTATAACGTATAACGTATAACGTATAACGTATAACGTATAACGTGTAACGTATAAGGTATAAGGTATAACGTATAACGTATAACGTATAACGTATAACGTATAACGTATAACGTATAACGTATAACGTATAACGTATAACGTATAACGTATAACGTATAACGTATAACGTATAACGTATAACGTATAACGTATAACGTATAACGTATAACGTATAACGTACAACGTATAACGTATAACGTATAACGTATAACGTATAACGCATAACGAATATCGTTTAAAGTGTAACGTATAACGTAGAACGTATAACGCATAACGTATAACGTATAACGTATAACGTATAACGTATAACGTATAACGTATAACGTATAACGTATAACGTATAACGTATAACGTATAACGTATAACGTATAACGTATAACGTATAACGCAAAACGTATAACGTATAACGTATAACGTATAACGTATAACGTATAACGTATAACGCATAACGAATATCGTTTAAAGTATAACGTATAACGTATAACGTATAACGTATAACGTATAACGTATAACGTATAACGTATAACGTATAACGTATAACGCATAACGAATATCGTTTAAAGTATAACGTATAACGTATAACGTATAACGTATAACGTATAACGTATAACGTATAACTTATAACGTATAACGTATAACGTATAACGTATAACGTATAACGTATAACGTATAAGGTATAAGGTATAACGTATAACGTATAACGTATAACGTATAACGTATAACGTATAACGTATAACGTATAACGTATATCGCATAACGTATAACGTATAACGTATAACGTATAACGTATAACGTATAACGTAGAACGTATAACGCATAACGTATAACGCAAAACGTATAACGTATAACGTATAACGTATAACGTATAACGTATAACGTATAACGTATAACGTATAACGTATAACGTATAACGTATAACGTATAACGTATAACGTATAACGTATAACGTATAACGCATAACGAATATCGTTTAAAGTATCACGTATAAGGTATAACGTATAACGTATAACGTATAACGCATAACGAATATCGTTTAAAGTATAACGTATAACGTATAACGTATAACGTATAACTTATAACGTATAACGTATAACGTATAACGTATAAGGTATAACGTATAACGTATAACGTATAAGGTATAAGGTATAACGTATAACGTATAACGTATAACGTATAACGTATAACGTATAACGTATAACGTATAACGTATAACGTATAACGTATAACGTATAACGCATAACGAATATCGTTTAAAGTATAACGTATAACGTATAACGTATAACGTATAACGTATAACTTATAACGTATAACGTATAACGTATAACGCATAACGAATATCGTTTAAAGTATAACGTATAACGTATAACGTATAACGTATAACGCATAACGAATATCGTTTAAAGTATAACGTATAACGTATAACGTATAACGTATAACGTATAACGTATAACGTATAACGTATAACGTATAACGTATAACTTATAACGTATAACGTATAACGTATAACGTATAACGCATAACGAATATCGTTTAAAGTATAACGTATAACGTATAACGTATAACGTATAACGTATAACGTATAACGTATAACGTATAACGTATAACTTATAACGTATAACGTATAACGTATAACGTATAACGTATAACGTATAAGGTATAAGGTATAACGTATAACGTATAACGTATAACGTATAACGTATAACGTATAACGTATAACGTATAACGTATATCGCATAACGTATAACGTATAACGTATAACGTATGACGTATAACGTATAACGTATAACGTATAACGTATAACGTATAACGAATATCGCATAACGTATAACGCATAACGTATAACGCATAACGTATAACGTATAACGTATAACGTATAACGTATAACGTATAACGTATAACGTATAACGTATAACGTATAACGTAGAACGTATAACGCATAACGTATAACGCAAAACGTATAACGTATAACGTATAACGTATAACGTATAACGTATATCGTATAACGTATAACGTATAACGTATAACGTATAACGTATAACGTATAACGTATAACGTATAACGCAAAACGTATAACGTATAACTTATAACGTATAACGTATAACGTATAACGTATAACGTATAACGTATAACGTATAACGTATAACGTATAACGTATAAGGTATAAGGTATAACGTATAATGTATAACGTATAACGTATAACGTCTAACGTATAACGTATAACGTATAACGTATAACGTATAACGTATAACGTATAACGTATAACGTATAACGTATAACGTATAACGAATATCGCATAACGTATAACGCATAACGTATAACGTATAACGTATAACGTATAACGTATAACGTATAACGTATAACGTATAACGTATAACGTATAACGTATAACGTATAACGTATAACGTATAACGCATAACGAATATCGTTTAAAGTATAACGTATAACGTATAACGTATAACGTATAACGTATAACGAATATCGCATAACGTATAACGCATAACGTATAACGCATAACGTATAACGTATAACGTATAACGTATAACGTATAACGTATAACGTATAACGTATAACGTATAACGAATATCGCATAACGTATAATGCATAACGTATAACGTATAACGTATAACGTATAACGTATAACGTATAACGTATAACGTATAACGTATAACGTATAACGTATAACGTATAACGTATAACGTATAACGTATAACGTATAACGTATAACGTATAACGTATAACGTATAACGTAGAACGTATAACGTAGAACGTATAACGCATAACGTATAACGCAAAACGTATAACGTATAACGTATAACGTATAACGTATAACGTATAACGTATAACGTATAACGTATAACGTATAACGTATAACGTATAACGTATAACGTATAACGTATAACGTATAACGTATAACGTATAACGTATAACGTATAACGTATAACGTATAACGTATAACGTATAACGTATAACGTATAACGTATAACGTATAACGTATAACGTATAACGTATAACGTATAACGTATAACGTATAACGTATAACGAATATCGCATAACGTATAACGCATAACGTATAACGTATAACGCATAACGTATAACGTATAACGTATAACGTATAACGTATAACGTATAACTTATAACGTATAACGTATAACGTATAACGTATAACGTATAACGTATAACGTATAACGCATAACGAATATCGTTTAAAGTATAACGTATAACGTATAACGTATAACGTATAACGTATAACGTATAACGTATAACGTATAACGTATAACGAATATCGCATAACGTATAACGCATAACGTATAACGTATAACGCATAACGTATAACGTATAACGTATAACGTATAACGTATAACGTATAACGTATAACGTATAACGTATAACGTATAACGTATAACGAATATCGCATAACGTATAACGCATAACGTATAACGTATAACGCATAACGTATAACGTATAACGTATAACGTATAACGTATAACGTATAACGTATAACGTATAACGTATAACTTATAACGTATAACGTATAACGTATAACGCATAACGAATATCGTTTAAAGTATAACGTATAACGTATAACGTATAACGTATAACGCATAACGAATATCGTTTAAAGTATAACGTATAACGTATAACGTATAACGTATAACGTATAACGTATAACGTATAACGTATAACGTATAACGTATAACGTATAACGTATAACGAATATCGCATAACGTATAACGCATAACGTATAACGTATAACGCATAACGTATAACGTATAACGTATAACGTATAACGTATAACGTATAACGTATAACGTATAACGTATAACGTATAACGTATAACGTATAACGTATAACGCATAACGAATATCGTTTAAAGTATCACGTATAAGGTATAACGTATAACGTATAACGTATAACGCATAACGAATATCGTTTAAAGTATAACGTATAACGTATAACGTATAACGTATAACTTATAACGTATAACGTATAACGTATAACGTATAAGGTATAACGTATAACGTATAACGTATAAGGTATAAGGTATAACGTATAACGTATAACGTATAACGTATAACGTATAACGTATAACGTATAACGTATAACGTATAACGCATAACGAATATCGTTTAAAGTATAACGTATAACGTATAACGTATAACGTATAACGTATAACTTATAACGTATAACGTATAACGTATAACGCATAACGAATATCGTTTAAAGTATAACGTATAACGTATAACGTATAACGTATAACGCATAACGACTATCGTTTAAAGTATAACGTATAACGTATAACGTATAACGTATAACGTATAACGTATAACGTATAACGTATAACGTATAACGTATAACTTATAACGTATAACGTATAACGTATAACGTATAACGCATAACGAATATCGTTTAAAGTATAACGTATAACGTATAACGTATAACGTATAACGTATAACGTATAACGTATAACGTATAACGTATAACTTATAACGTATAACGTATAACGTATAACGTATAACGTATAACGTATAAGGTATAAGGTATAACGTATAACGTATAACGTATAACGTATAACGTATAACGTATAACGTATAACGTATAACGTATATCGCATAACGTATAACGTATAACGTATAACGTATGACGTATAACGTATAACGTATAACGTATAACGTATAACGTATAACGAATATCGCATAACGTATAACGCATAACGTATAACGCATAACGTATAACGTATAACGTATAACGTATAACGTATAACGTATAACGTATAACGTATAACGTAGAACGTATAACGCATAACGTATAACGCAAAACGTATAACGTATAACGTATAACGTATAACGTATAACGTATATCGTATAACGTATAACGTATAACGTATAACGTATAACGTATAACGTATAACGTATAACGTATAACGCAAAACGTATAACGTATAACTTATAACGTATAACGTATAACGTATAACGTATAACGTATAACGTATAACGTATAACGTATAACGTATAACGTATAAGGTATAAGGTATAACGTATAATGTATAACGTATAACGTATAACGTATAACGTCTAACGTATAACGTATAACGTATAACGTATAACGTATAACGTATAACGTATAACGTATAACGTATAACGTATAACGTATAACGTATAACGAATATCGCATAACGTATAACGCATAACGTATAACGTATAACGTATAACGTATAACGTATAACGTATAACGTATAACGTATAACGTATAACGTATAACGTATAACGTATAACGTATAACGTATAACGCATAACGAATATCGTTTAAAGTATAACGTATAACGTATAACGTATAACGTATAACGTATAACGTATAACTTATAACGTATAACGTAGAACGTATAACGTATAACGTATAACGTATAACGTATAACGTATATCGCATAACGTATAACGTATAACGTATAACGTATAACGTATAACGTATAACGTATAACGTATAACGAATATCGCATAACGTATAATGCATAACGTATAACGTATAACGTATAACGTATAACGTATAACGTATAACGTATAACGTATAACGTATAACGTATAACGTATAACGTATAACGTATAACGTATAACGTATAACGTATAACGTATAACGTATAACGTATAACGTATAACGTATAACGTAGAACGTATAACGTAGAACGTATAACGCATAACGTATAACGCAAAACGTATAACGTATAACGTATAACGTATAACGTATAACGTATAACGTATAACGTATAACGTATAACGTATAACGTATAACGTATAACGTATAACGTATAACGTATAACGTATAACGTATAACGTATAACGTATAACGTATAACGTATAACGTATAACGTATAACGTATAACGTATAACGTATAACGTATAACGTATAACGTATAACGTATAACGAATATCGCATAACGTATAACGCATAACGTATAACGTATAACGCATAACGTATAACGTATAACGTATAACGTATAACGTATAACGTATAACTTATAACGTATAACGTATAACGTATAACGTATAACGTATAACGTATAACGTATAACGCATAACGAATATCGTTTAAAGTATAACGTATAACGTATAACGTATAACGTATAACGTATAACGTATAACGTATAACGTATAACGTATAACGTATAACGAATATCGCATAACGTATAACGCATAACGTATAACGTATAACGCATAACGTATAACGTATAACGTATAACGTATAACGTATAACGTATAACGTATAACGTATAACGTATAACGTATAACGTATAACGAATATCGCATAACGTATAACGCATAACGTATAACGTATAACGCATAACGTATAACGTATAACGTATAACGTATAACGTATAACGTATAACGTATAACGTATAACGTATAACTTATAACGTATAACGTATAACGTATAACGCATAACGAATATCGTTTAAAGTATAACGTATAACGTATAACGTATAACGTATAACGCATAACGAATATCGTTTAAAGTATAACGTATAACGTATAACGTATAACGTATAACGTATAACGTATAACTTATAACGTATAACGTATAACGTATAACGTATAACGTATAACGTATAAGGTATAAGGTATAACGTATAACGTATAACGTATAACGTATAACGTATAACGTATAACGTATAACGTATAACGTATATCGCATAACGTATAACGTATAACGTATAACGTATGACGTATAACGTATAACGTATAACGTATAACGTATAACGTATAACGAATATCGCATAACGTATAACGCATAACGTATAACGCATAACGTAAAACGTATAACGTATAACGTATAACGTATAACGTATAACGTATAACGTATAACGTATAACGTATAACGTATAACGTATAACGTATAACGTATAACGTAGAACGTATAACGCATAACGTATAACGCAAAACGTATAACGTATAACGTATAACGTATAACGTATAACGTATATCGTATAACGTATAACGTATAACGTATAACGTATAACGTATAACGTATAACGTATAACGTATAACGTATAACGCAAAACGTATAACGTATAACTTATAACGTATAACGTATAACGTATAACGTATAACGTATAACGTATAACGTATAACGTATAACGTATAACGTATAACGTATAAGGTATAAGGTATAACGTATAACGTATAACGTATAACGTATAACGTCTAACGTATAACGTATAACGTATAACGTATAACGTATAACGTATAACGTATAACGTATAACGTATAACGTATAACGAATATCGCATAACGTATAACGCATAACGTATAACGTATAACGTATAACGTATAACGTATAACGTATAACGTATAACGTATAACGTATAACGTATAACGTATAACGTATAACGTATAACGTATAACGTATAACGCATAACGAATATCGTTTAAAGTATAACGTATAACGTATAACGTATAACGTATAACGTATAACGTATAACTTATAACGTATAACGTAGAACGTATAACGCATAACGTATAACGTATAACGTATAACGTATAACGTATAACGTATAACGTATAACGCATAACGAATATCGTTTAAAGTGTAACGTATAACGTATAACGTATAACGTATAACGTATAACGTATAACGCAAAACGTATAACGTATAACTTATAACGTATAACGTATAACGTATAACGTATAACGTATAACGTATAACGCATAACGAATATCGTTTAAAGTATAACGTATAACGTATAACGTATAACGTATAACGTATAACTTATAACGTATAACGTATAACGTATAACGTATAACGTATAACGTATAACGTATAACGTATAACGTATAACGTATAACGTATAACGTATAAGGTATAACGTATAACGTATAACGTATAACGTATAACGTATAACGTATAACGTATAACGTATAACGTATATCGCATAACGTATAACGTATAACGTATAACGTATAACGTATAACGTATAACGTATAACGTATAACGTATAACGTATAACGTATAACGAATATCGCATAACGTATAACGCATAACGTATAACGCATAACGTATAACGTATAACGTATAACGTATAACGTATAACGTATAACGTATAACGTATAACGTATAACGTATAACGTATAACGTATAACGTAGAACGTATAACGCATAACGTATAACGCAAAACGTATAACGTATAACGTATAACGTATAACGTATAACGTATATCGTATAACGTATAACGTATAACGTATAACGTATAAGGTATTAGGTATAACGTATAACGTATAACGTATAACGTATAACGTCTAACGTATAACGTATAACGTATAACGTATAACGTATAAGGTATAAGGTATAACGTATAACGTATAACGTATAACGTATAACGTATAACGTCTAACGTATAACGTATAACGTATAACGTATAACGCAAAACGTATAACGTATAACTTATAACGTATAACGTATAACGTATAACGTATAACGTATAACGTATAACGTATAACGTATAACGTATAACGTATAACGTATAAGGTATAAGGTATAACGTATAACGTATAACGTATAACGTATAACGTATAACGTATAACGTATAACGTATAACGTATAACGTATAACGTATAACGTATAACGTATAACGTATAACGTATAACGTATAACGTATAACGTATAACGTATAACGAATATCGCATAACGTATAACGCATAACGTATAACGTATAACGTATAACGTATAACGTATAACGTATAACGTATAACGTATAACGTATAACGTATAACGTATAACGTATAACGTATAACGTATAACGTATAACGCATAACGAATATCGTTTAAAGTATAACGTATAACGTATAACGTATAACGTATAACGTATAACGTATAACGTATAACGTATAACGTATAACGTATAACGTATAACGCATAACGAATATCGTTTAAAGTGTAACGTATAACGTAGAACGTATAACGCATAACGTATAACGTATAACGCATAACGAATATCGTTTAAAGTATAACGTATAACGTATAACGTATAACGTATAACGCATAACGAATATCGTTTAAAGTATAACGTATAACGTATAACGTATAACGTATAACTTATAACGTATAACGTATAACGTATAACGTATAACGTATAAGGTATAAGGTATAACGTATAACGTATAACGTATAACGTATAACGTATAACTTATAACGTATAACGTATAACGTATAACGTATAACGTATAAGGTATAAGGTATAACGTATAACGTATAACGTATAACGTATAACGTATAACGTATAACGTATAACGTATAACGTATAACGTATAACGTATAACGTATAACGTATAACGTATAACGTATAACGTATAACGTATAACGTATAACGTATAACGTATATCGCATAACGTATAACGCATAACGTATAACGTATAACGTATAACGTATAACGTATAACGTATAACGTATAACGTATAACGTATAACGTATAACGTATAACGTATAACGTATAACGTATAACGTATAACGTATAACGTATAACGTATAACGTATAACGTATAACGTATAACGTATAACGTATAACGTATAACGTATAACGTATAACGTATAACGTATAACGAATATCGCATAACGTATAACGCATAACGTATAACGTATAACGCATAACGTATAACGTATAACGTATAACGTATAACGTATAACGTATAACTTATAACGTATAACGTATAACGTATAACGTATAACGTATAACGCATAACGAATATCGTTTAAAGTATAACGTATAACGTATAACGTATAACGTATAACGTATAACGTATAACGTATAACGTATAACGTATAACGAATATCGCATAACGTATAACGCATAACGTATAACGTATAACGCATAACGTATAACGTATAACGTATAACGTATAACGTATAACGTATAACGTATAACGTATAACGTATAACGTATAACGTATAACGAATATCGCATAACGTATAACGCATAACGTATAACGTATAACGCATAACGTATAACGTATAACGTATAACGTATAACGTATAACGTATAACGTATAACGTATAACGTATAACTTATAACGTATAACGTATAACGTATAACGCATAACGAATATCGTTTAAAGTATAACGTATAACGTATAACGTATAACGTATAACGCATAACGAATATCGTTTAAAGTATAACGTATAACGTATAACGTATAACGTATAACGTATAACGTATAACGTATAACGTATAACGTATAACGTATAACGAATATCGCATAACGTATAACGCATAACGTATAACGTATAACGCATAACGTATAACGTATAACGTATAACGTATAACGTATAACGTATAACGTATAACGTATAACGTATAACGTATAACGTATAACGTATAACGTATAACGCATAACGAATATCGTTTAAAGTATCACGTATAAGGTATAACGTATAACGTATAACGTATAACGCATAACGAATATCGTTTAAAGTATAACGTATAACGTATAACGTATAACGTATAACTTATAACGTATAACGTATAACGTATAACGTATAAGGTATAACGTATAACGTATAACGTATAAGGTATAAGGTATAACGTATAACGTATAACGTATAACGTATAACGTATAACGTATAACGTATAACGTATAACGTATAACGCATAACGAATATCGTTTAAAGTATAACGTATAACGTATAACGTATAACGTATAACGTATAACTTATAACGTATAACGTATAACGTATAACGCATAACGAATATCGTTTAAAGTATAACGTATAACGTATAACGTATAACGTATAACGCATAACGACTATCGTTTAAAGTATAACGTATAACGTATAACGTATAACGTATAACGTATAACGTATAACGTATAACGTATAACGTATAACGTATAACTTATAACGTATAACGTATAACGTATAACGTATAACGCATAACGAATATCGTTTAAAGTATAACGTATAACGTATAACGTATAACGTATAACGTATAACGTATAACGTATAACGTATAACGTATAACTTATAACGTATAACGTATAACGTATAACGTATAACGTATAACGTATAAGGTATAAGGTATAACGTATAACGTATAACGTATAACGTATAACGTATAACGTATAACGTATAACGTATAACGTATATCGCATAACGTATAACGTATAACGTATAACGTATGACGTATAACGTATAACGTATAACGTATAACGTATAACGTATAACGAATATCGCATAACGTATAACGCATAACGTATAACGCATAACGTATAACGTATAACGTATAACGTATAACGTATAACGTATAACGTATAACGTATAACGTAGAACGTATAACGCATAACGTATAACGCAAAACGTATAACGTATAACGTATAACGTATAACGTATAACGTATATCGTATAACGTATAACGTATAACGTATAACGTATAACGTATAACGTATAACGTATAACGTATAACGCAAAACGTATAACGTATAACTTATAACGTATAACGTATAACGTATAACGTATAACGTATAACGTATAACGTATAACGTATAACGTATAACGTATAAGGTATAAGGTATAACGTATAATGTATAACGTATAACGTATAACGTATAACGTCTAACGTATAACGTATAACGTATAACGTATAACGTATAACGTATAACGTATAACGTATAACGTATAACGTATAACGTATAACGAATATCGCATAACGTATAACGCATAACGTATAACGTATAACGTATAACGTATAACGTATAACGTATAACGTATAACGTATAACGTATAACGTATAACGTATAACGTATAACGTATAACGCATAACGAATATCGTTTAAAGTATAACGTATAACGTATAACGTATAACGTATAACGTATAACGTATAACTTATAACGTATAACGTAGAACGTATAACGTATAACGTATAACGTATAACGTATAACGTATATCGCATAACGTATAACGTATAACGTATAACGTATAACGTATAACGTATAACGTATAACGTATAACGAATATCGCATAACGTATAATGCATAACGTATAACGTATAACGTATAACGTATAACGTATAACGTATAACGTATAACGTATAACGTATAACGTATAACGTATAACGTATAACGTATAACGTATAACGTATAACGTATAACGTATAACGTATAACGTATAACGTATAACGTATAACGTAGAACGTATAACGTAGAACGTATAACGCATAACGTATAACGCAAAACGTATAACGTATAACGTATAACGTATAACGTATAACGTATAACGTATAACGTATAACGTATAACGTATAACGTATAACGTATAACGTATAACGTATAACGTATAACGTATAACGTATAACGTATAACGTATAACGTATAACGTATAACGTATAACGTATAACGTATAACGTATAACGTATAACGTATAACGTATAACGTATAACGTATAACGAATATCGCATAACGTATAACGCATAACGTATAACGTATAACGCATAACGTATAACGTATAACGTATAACGTATAACGTATAACGTATAACTTATAACGTATAACGTATAACGTATAACGTATAACGTATAACGTATAACGTATAACGCATAACGAATATCGTTTAAAGTATAACGTATAACGTATAACGTATAACGTATAACGTATAACGTATAACGTATAACGTATAACGTATAACGTATAACGAATATCGCATAACGTATAACGCATAACGTATAACGTATAACGCATAACGTATAACGTATAACGTATAACGTATAACGTATAACGTATAACGTATAACGTATAACGTATAACGTATAACGTATAACGAATATCGCATAACGTATAACGCATAACGTATAACGTATAACGCATAACGTATAACGTATAACGTATAACGTATAACGTATAACGTATAACGTATAACGTATAACGTATAACTTATAACGTATAACGTATAACGTATAACGCATAACGAATATCGTTTAAAGTATAACGTATAACGTATAACGTATAACGTATAACGCATAACGAATATCGTTTAAAGTATAACGTATAACGTATAACGTATAACGTATAACGTATAACGTATAACTTATAACGTATAACGTATAACGTATAACGTATAACGTATAACGTATAAGGTATAAGGTATAACGTATAACGTATAACGTATAACGTATAACGTATAACGTATAACGTATAACGTATAACGTATATCGCATAACGTATAACGTATAACGTATAACGTATGACGTATAACGTATAACGTATAACGTATAACGTATAACGTATAACGAATATCGCATAACGTATAACGCATAACGTATAACGCATAACGTAAAACGTATAACGTATAACGTATAACGTATAACGTATAACGTATAACGTATAACGTATAACGTATAACGTATAACGTATAACGTATAACGTATAACGTAGAACGTATAACGCATAACGTATAACGCAAAACGTATAACGTATAACGTATAACGTATAACGTATAACGTATATCGTATAACGTATAACGTATAACGTATAACGTATAACGTATAACGTATAACGTATAACGTATAACGTATAACGTATAACGCAAAACGTATAACGTATAACTTATAACGTATAACGTATAACGTATAACGTATAACGTATAACGTATAACGTATAACGTATAACGTATAACGTATAACGTATAAGGTATAAGGTATAACGTATAACGTATAACGTATAACGTATAACGTCTAACGTATAACGTATAACGTATAACGTATAACGTATAACGTATAACGTATAACGTATAACGTATAACGTATAACGAATATCGCATAACGTATAACGCATAACGTATAACGTATAACGTATAACGTATAACGTATAACGTATAACGTATAACGTATAACGTATAACGTATAACGTATAACGTATAACGTATAACGCATAACGAATATCGTTTAAAGTATAACGTATAACGTATAACGTATAACGTATAACGTATAACGTATAACTTATAACGTATAACGTAGAACGTATAACGCATAACGTATAACGTATAACGTATAACGTATAACGTATAACGTATAACGCATAACGAATATCGTTTAAAGTGTAACGTATAACGTATAACGTATAACGTATAACGTATAACGTATAACGCAAAACGTATAACGTATAACTTATAACGTATAACGTATAACGTATAACGTATAACGTATAACGTATAACGCATAACGAATATCGTTTAAAGTATAACGTATAACGTATAACGTATAACGTATAACGTATAACTTATAACGTATAACGTATAACGTATAACGTATAACGTATAACGTATAACGTATAACGTATAACGTATAACGTATAACGTATAACGTATAAGGTATAACGTATAACGTATAACGTATAACGTATAACGTATAACGTATAACGTATAACGTATAACGTATATCGCATAACGTATAACGTATAACGTATAACGTATAACGTATAACGTATAACGTATAACGTATAACGTATAACGTATAACGTATAACGAATATCGCATAACGTATAACGCATAACGTATAACGCATAACGTATAACGTATAACGTATAACGTATAACGTATAACGTATAACGTATAACGTATAACGTATAACGTATAACGTATAACGTATAACGTAGAACGTATAACGCATAACGTATAACGCAAAACGTATAACGTATAACGTATAACGTATAACGTATAACGTATATCGTATAACGTATAACGTATAACGTATAACGTATAAGGTATTAGGTATAACGTATAACGTATAACGTATAACGTATAACGTCTAACGTATAACGTATAACGTATAACGTATAACGTATAAGGTATAAGGTATAACGTATAACGTATAACGTATAACGTATAACGTCTAACGTATAACGTATAACGTATAACGTATAACGCAAAACGTATAACGTATAACTTATAACGTATAACGTATAACGTATAACGTATAACGTATAACGTATAACGTATAACGTATAACGTATAACGTATAACGTATAACGTATAAGGTATAAGGTATAACGTATAACGTATAACGTATAACGTATAACGTATAACGTATAACGTATAACGTATAACGTATAACGTATAACGTATAACGTATAACGTATAACGTATAACGTATAACGTATAACGTATAACGTATAACGTATAACGAATATCGCATAACGTATAACGCATAACGTATAACGTATAACGTATAACGTATAACGTATAACGTATAACGTATAACGTATAACGTATAACGTATAACGTATAACGTATAACGTATAACGTATAACGTATAACGTATAACGCATAACGAATATCGTTTAAAGTATAACGTATAACGTATAACGTATAACGTATAACGTATAACGTATAACGTATAACGTATAACGTATAACGTATAACGTATAACGCATAACGAATATCGTTTAAAGTGTAACGTATAACGTAGAACGTATAACGCATAACGTATAACGTATAACGCATAACGAATATCGTTTAAAGTATAACGTATAACGTATAACGTATAACGTATAACGCATAACGAATATCGTTTAAAGTATAACGTATAACGTATAACGTATAACGTATAACTTATAACGTATAACGTATAACGTATAACGTATAACGTATAAGGTATAAGGTATAACGTATAACGTATAACGTATAACGTATAACGTATAACTTATAACGTATAACGTATAACGTATAACGTATAACGTATAAGGTATAAGGTATAACGTATAACGTATAACGTATAACGTATAACGTATAACGTATAACGTATAACGTATAACGTATAACGTATAACGTATAACGTATAACGTATAACGTATAACGTATAACGTATAACGTATAACGTATAACGTATAACGTATATCGCATAACGTATAACGCATAACGTATAACGTATAACGTATAACGTATAACGTATAACGTATAACGTATAACGTATAACGTATAACGTATAACGTATAACGTATAACGTATAACGTATAACGTAGAACGTATAACGCATAACGTATAACGCAAAACGTATAACGTATAACGTATAACGTATAACGTATAACGTATAACGTATAACGTATAACGTATAACGTATAACGTATAACGTATAACGCATAACGAATATCGTTTAAAGTATAACGTATAAGGTATAAGGTATAACGTATAACGTATAACTTATAACTTATAACGTATAACGTATAACGTATAACGTATAACGTATAACGTTTAAAGTATAACGTATAACGTATAACGTATAACGTATAACGTATAACGTATAACGTATAACGTATAACGTATAACGTATAACGCATAACGAATATCGTTTAAAGTATAACGTATAACGTATAACGTATAACGTATAACTTATAACGTATAACGTATAACGTATAACGTATAACGTATAACGTATAACGTATAACGTATAACGTATAACGTATAACGTATAAGGTATAAGGTATAACGTATAACGTATAACGTATAACGTATAACGTATAACGTATAACGTATAACGTATAACGTATAACGTATAACGTATAACGTATATCGCATAACGTATAACGTATAACGTATAACGTATAACGTATAACGTATAACGTATAACGTATAACGAATATCGCATAACGTATAACGCATAACGTATAACGTATAACGTATAACGTATAACGTATAACGTATAACGTATAACGTATAACGTATAACGTATAACGTATAACGTATAACGTATAACGTATAACGTATAACGTGTAACGTATAAGGTATAAGGTATAACGTATAACGTATAACGTATAACGTATAACGTATAACGTATAACGTATAACGTATAACGTATAACGTATAACGTATAACGTATAACGTATAACGTATAACGTATAACGTATAACGTATAACGTATAACGTACAACGTATAACGTATAACGTATAACGTATAACGTATAACGCATAACGAATATCGTTTAAAGTGTAACGTATAACGTAGAACGTATAACGCATAACGTATAACGTATAACGTATAACGTATAACGTATAACGTATAACGTATAACGTATAACGTATAACGTATAACGTATAACGTATAACGTATAACGTATAACGCAAAACGTATAACGTATAACGTATAACGTATAACGTATAACGTATAACGTATAACGCATAACGAATATCGTTTAAAGTATAACGTATAACGTATAACGTATAACGTATAACGTATAACGTATAACGTATAACGTATAACGTATAACGTATAACGTATAACGTATAACGCATAACGAATATCGTTTAAAGTATAACGTATAACGTATAACGTATAACGTATAACGTATAACGTATAACGTATAACTTATAACGTATAACGTATAACGTATAACGTATAACGTATAACGTATAAGGTATAAGGTATAACGTATAACGTATAACGTATAACGTTTACGTATAACGTATAACGTATAACGTATAACGTATATCGCATAACGTATAACGTATAACGTATAACGTATAACGTATAACGTATAACGTAGAACGTATAACGCATAACGTATAACGCAAAACGTATAACGTATAACGTATAACGTATAACGTATAACGTATAACGTATAACGTATAACGTATAACGTATAACGTATAACGTATAACGTATAACGTATAACGTATAACGTATAACGTATAACGTATAACGTATAACGTATAACGCATAACGAATATCGTTTAAAGTATCACGTATAAGGTATAACGTATAACGTATAACGTATAACGCATAACGAATATCGTTTAAAGTATAACGTATAACGTATAACGTATAACGTATAACTTATAACGTATAACGTATAACGTATAACGTATAAGGTATAACGTATAACGTATAACGTATAAGGTATAAGGTATAACGTATAACGTATAACGTATAACGTATAACGTATAACGTATAACGTATAACGTATAACGTATAACGCATAACGAATATCGTTTAAAGTATAACGTATAACGTATAACGTATAACGTATAACGTATAACTTATAACGTATAACGTATAACGTATAACGCATAACGAATATCGTTTAAAGTATAACGTATAACGTATAACGTATAACGTATAACGCATAACGAATATCGTTTAAAGTATAACGTATAACGTATAACGTATAACGTATAACGTATAACGTATAACGTATAACGTATAACGTATAACGTATAACGTATAACTTATAACGTATAACGTATAACGTATAACGTATAACGCATAACGAATATCGTTTAAAGTATAACGTATAACGTATAACGTATAACGTATAACGTATAACGTATAACGTATAACGTATAACGTATAACTTATAACGTATAACGTATAACGTATAACGTATAACGTATAACGTATAAGGTATAAAGTATAACGTATAACGTATAACGTATAACGTATAACGTATAACGTATAACGTATAACGTATAACGTATATCGCATAACGTATAACGTATAACGTATAACGTATGACGTATAACGTATAACGTATAACGTATAACGTATAACGTATAACGAATATCGCATAACGTATAACGCATAACGTATAACGCATAACGTATAACGTATAACGTATAACGTATAACGTATAACGTATAACGTATAACGTATAACGTATAACGTATAACGTAGAACGTATAACGCATAACGTATAACGCAAAACGTATAACGTATAACGTATAACGTATAACGTATAACGTATATCGTATAACGTATAACGTATAACGTATAACGTATAACGTATAACGTATAACGTATAACGTATAACGCAAAACGTATAACGTATAACTTATAACGTATAACGTATAACGTATAACGTATAACGTATAACGTATAACGTATAACGTATAACGTATAAAGTATAACGTATAAGGTATAAGGTATAACGTATAATGTATAACGTATAACGTATAACGTCTAACGTATAACGTATAACGTATAACGTATAACGTATAACGTATAACGTATAACGTATAACGTATAACGTATAACGTATAACGAATATCGCATAACGTATAACGCATAACGTATAACGTATAACGTATAACGTATAACGTATAACGTATAACGTATAACGTATAACGTATAACGTATAACGTATAACGTATAACGTATAACGTATAACGTATAACGTATAACGCATAACGAATATCGTTTAAAGTATAACGTATAACGTATAACGTATAACGTATAACGTATAACGTATAACGTATAACGTATAACTTATAACGTATAACGTAGAACGTATAACGTATAACGTATAACGTATAACGTATAACGTATATCGCATAACGTATAACGTATAACGTATAACGTATAACGTATAACGTATAACGTATAACGTATAACGAATATCGCATAACGTATAATGCATAACGTATAACGTATAACGTATAACGTATAACGTATAACGTATAACGTATAACGTATAACGTATAACGTATAACGTATAACGTATAACGTATAACGTATAACGTATAACGTATAACGTATAACGTATAACGTATAACGTATAACGTATAACGTAGAACGTATAACGTAGAACGTATAACGCATAACGTATAACGCAAAACGTATAACGTATAACGTATAACGTATAACGTATAACGTATAACGTATAACGTATAACGTATAACGTATAACGTATAACGTATAACGTATAACGTATAACGTATAACGTATAACGTATAACGTATAACGTATAACGTATAACGTATAACGTATAACGTATAACGTATAACGTATAACGTATAACGTATAACGTATAACGTATAACGTATAACGTATAACGTATAACGTATAACGTATAACGTATAACGTATAACGTATAACGTATAACGTATAACGAATATCGCATAACGTATAACGCATAACGTATAACGTATAACGCATAACGTATAACGTATAACGTATAACGTATAACGTATAACGTATAACTTATAACGTATAACGTATAACGTATAACGTATAACGTATAACGTATAACGTATAACGCATAACGAATATCGTTTAAAGTATAACGTATAACGTATAACGTATAACGTATAACGTATAACTTATAACGTATAACGTATAACGTATAACGCATAACGAATATCGTTTAAAGTATAACGTATAACGTATAACGTATAACGTATAACGCATAACGAATATCGTTTAAAGTATAACGTATAACGTATAACGTATAACGTATAACTTATAACGTATAACGTATAACGTATAACGTATAACGTATAACGTATAAGGTATAAGGTATAACGTATAACGTATAACGTATAACGTATAACGTATAACGTATAACGTATAACGTATAACGTATATCGCATAACGTATAACGTATAACGTATAACGTATAACGTATAACGTATAACGTATAACGTATAACGAATATCGCATAACGTATAACGCATAACGTATAACGCATAACGTATAACGTATAACGTATAACGTATATCGTATAACGTATAACGTATAACGTATAACGTATAACGTATAACGTATAACGTATAACGTATAACGTATAACGTATAACGTATAACGTATAACGTATAACGTATAACGCATAACGAATATCGTTTAAAGTATAACGTATAACGTATAACGTATAACGTATAACGTATAACGTATAACGTATAACGTATAACTTATAACGTATAACGTAGAACGTATAACGTATAACGTATAACGTATAACGTATAACGTATATCGCATAACGTATAACGTATAACGTATAACGTATAACGTATAACGTATAACGTATAACGTATAACGAATATCGCATAACGTATAATGCATAACGTATAACGTATAACGTATAACGTATAACGTATAACGTATAACGTATAACGTATAACGTATAACGTATAACGTATAACGTATAACGTATAACGTATAACGTATAACGTATAACGTATAACGTATAACGTATAACGTATAACGTATAACGTAGAACGTATAACGTAGAACGTATAACGCATAACGTATAACGCAAAACGTATAACGTATAACGTATAACGTATAACGTATAACGTATAACGTATAACGTATAACGAATATCGCATAACGTATAACGCATAACGTATAACGCATAACGTATAACGTATAACGTATAACGTATAACGTATAACGTATAACGTATAACGTATAACGTATAACGTATAACGTATAACGTAGAACGTATAACGCATAACGTATAACGCAAAACGTATAACGTATAACGTATAACGTATAACGTATAACGTATAACGTATATCGTATAACGTATAACGTATAACGTATAACGTATAACGTATAACGTATAACGTATAACGTATAACGTATAACGTATAACGTATAACGTATAACGTATAACGTATAACGCATAACGAATATCGTTTAAAGTATAACGTATAACGTATAACGTATAACGTATAACGTATAACGTATAACGTATAACGTATAACTTATAACGTATAACGTAGAACGTATAACGTATAACGTATAACGTATAACGTATAACGTATATCGCATAACGTATAACGTATAACGTATAACGTATAACGTATAACGTATAACGTATAACGTATAACGAATATCGCATAACGTATAATGCATAACGTATAACGTATAACGTATAACGTATAACGTATAACGTATAACGTATAACGTATAACGTATAACGTATAACGTATAACTTATAACGTATAACGTATAACGTATAACGCATAACGAATATCGTTTAAAGTATAACGTATAACGTATAACGTATAACGTATAACGCATAACGAATATCGTTTAAAGTATAACGTATAACGTATAACGTATAACGTATAACTTATAACGTATAACGTATAACGTATAACGTATAACGTATAACGTATAAGGTATAAGGTATAACGTATAACGTATAACGTATAACGTATAACGTATAACGTATAACGTATAACGTATAACGTATATCGCATAACGTATAACGTATAACGTATAACGTATAACGTATAACGTATAACGTATAACGTATAACGAATATCGCATAACGTATAACGCATAACGTATAACGCATAACGTATAACGTATAACGTATAACGTATATCGTATAACGTATAACGTATAACGTATAACGTATAACGTATAACGTATAACGTATAACGTATAACGTATAACGTATAACGTATAACGTATAACGTATAACGTATAACGCATAACGAATATCGTTTAAAGTATAACGTATAACGTATAACGTATAACGTATAACGTATAACGTATAACGTATAACGTATAACTTATAACGTATAACGTAGAACGTATAACGTATAACGTATAACGTATAACGTATAACGTATATCGCATAACGTATAACGTATAACGTATAACGTATAACGTATAACGTATAACGTATAACGTATAACGAATATCGCATAACGTATAATGCATAACGTATAACGTATAACGTATAACGTATAACGTATAACGTATAACGTATAACGTATAACGTATAACGTATAACGTATAACGTATAACGTATAACGTATAACGTATAACGTATAACGTATAACGTATAACGTATAACGTATAACGTATAACGTAGAACGTATAACGTAGAACGTATAACGCATAACGTATAACGCAAAACGTATAACGTATAACGTATAACGTATAACGTATAACGTATAACGTATAACGTATAACGAATATCGCATAACGTATAACGCATAACGTATAACGCATAACGTATAACGTATAACGTATAACGTATAACGTATAACGTATAACGTATAACGTATAACGTATAACGTATAACGTATAACGTAGAACGTATAACGCATAACGTATAACGCAAAACGTATAACGTATAACGTATAACGTATAACGTATAACGTATAACGTATATCGTATAACGTATAACGTATAACGTATAACGTATAACGTATAACGTATAACGTATAACGTATAACGTATAACGTATAACGTATAACGTATAACGTATAACGTATAACGCATAACGAATATCGTTTAAAGTATAACGTATAACGTATAACGTATAACGTATAACGTATAACGTATAACGTATAACGTATAACTTATAACGTATAACGTAGAACGTATAACGTATAACGTATAACGTATAACGTATAACGTATATCGCATAACGTATAACGTATAACGTATAACGTATAACGTATAACGTATAACGTATAACGTATAACGAATATCGCATAACGTATAATGCATAACGTATAACGTATAACGTATAACGTATAACGTATAACGTATAACGTATAACGTATAACGTATAACGTATAACGTATAACGTATAACGTATAACGTATAACGTATAACGTATAACGTATAACGTATAACGTATAACGTATAACGTATAACGTAGAACGTATAACGTAGAACGTATAACGCATAACGTATAACGCAAAACGTATAACGTATAACGTATAACGTATAACGTATAACGTATAACGTATAACGTATAACGTATAACGTATAACGTATAACGTATAACGTATAAGGTATAAGGTATAACGTATAACGTATAACGTATAACGTATAACGTATAACGTATAACGTATAACGTATAACGTATATCGCATAACGTATAACGTATAACGTATAACGTATGACGTATAACGTATAACGTATAACGTATAACGTATAACGTATAACGAATATCGCATAACGTATAACGCATAACGTATAACGCATAACGTATAACGTATAACGTATAACGTATAACGTATAACGTATAACGTATAACGTATAACGTATAACGTATAACGTATAACGTAGAACGTATAACGCATAACGTATAACGCAAAACGTATAACGTATAACGTATAACGTATAACGTATAACGTATAACGTATATCGTATAACGTATAACGTATAACGTATAACGTATAACGTATAACGTATAACGTATAACGTATAACGTATAACGTATAACGTATAACGTATAACGTATAACGTATAACGCATAACGAATATCGTTTAAAGTATAACGTATAACGTATAACGTATAACGTATAACGTATAACGTATAACGTATAACGTATAACTTATAACGTATAACGTAGAACGTATAACGTATAACGTATAACGTATAACGTATAACGTATATCGCATAACGTATAACGTATAACGTATAACGTATAACGCATAACGAATATCGTTTAAAGTATAACGTATAACGTATAACGTATAACGTATAACTTATAACGTATAACGTATAACGTATAACGTATAAGGTATAACGTATAACGTATAACGTATAAGGTATAAGGTATAACGTATAACGTATAACGTATAACGTATAACGTATAACGTATAACGTATAACGTATAACGTATAACGCATAACGAATATCGTTTAAAGTATAACGTATAACGTATAACGTATAACGTATAACGTATAACTTATAACGTATAACGTATAACGTATAACGCATAACGAATATCGTTTAAAGTATAACGTATAACGTATAACGTATAACGTATAACGCATAACGAATATCGTTTAAAGTATAACGTATAACGTATAACGTATAACGTATAACGTATAACGTATAACGTATAACGTATAACGTATAACGTATAACGTATAACTTATAACGTATAACGTATAACGTATAACGTATAACGCATAACGAATATCGTTTAAAGTATAACGTATAACGTATAACGTATAACGTATAACGTATAACGTATAACGTATAACGTATAACGTATAACTTATAACGTATAACGTATAACGTATAACGTATAACGTATAACGTATAAGGTATAAAGTATAACGTATAACGTATAACGTATAACGTATAACGTATAACGTATAACGTATAACGTATAACGTATATCGCATAACGTATAACGTATAACGTATAACGTATGACGTATAACGTATAACGTATAACGTATAACGTATAACGTATAACGAATATCGCATAACGTATAACGCATAACGTATAACGCATAACGTATAACGTATAACGTATAACGTATAACGTATAACGTATAACGTATAACGTATAACGTATAACGTATAACGTAGAACGTATAACGCATAACGTATAACGCAAAACGTATAACGTATAACGTATAACGTATAACGTATAACGTATATCGTATAACGTATAACGTATAACGTATAACGTATAACGTATAACGTATAACGTATAACGTATAACGCAAAACGTATAACGTATAACTTATAACGTATAACGTATAACGTATAACGTATAACGTATAACGTATAACGTATAACGTATAACGTATAAAGTATAACGTATAAGGTATAAGGTATAACGTATAATGTATAACGTATAACGTATAACGTCTAACGTATAACGTATAACGTATAACGTATAACGTATAACGTATAACGTATAACGTATAACGTATAACGTATAACGTATAACGAATATCGCATAACGTATAACGCATAACGTATAACGTATAACGTATAACGTATAACGTATAACGTATAACGTATAACGTATAACGTATAACGTATAACGTATAACGTATAACGTATAACGTATAACGTATAACGTATAACGCATAACGAATATCGTTTAAAGTATAACGTATAACGTATAACGTATAACGTATAACGTATAACGTATAACGTATAACGTATAACTTATAACGTATAACGTAGAACGTATAACGTATAACGTATAACGTATAACGTATAACGTATATCGCATAACGTATAACGTATAACGTATAACGTATAACGTATAACGTATAACGTATAACGTATAACGAATATCGCATAACGTATAATGCATAACGTATAACGTATAACGTATAACGTATAACGTATAACGTATAACGTATAACGTATAACGTATAACGTATAACGTATAACGTATAACGTATAACGTATAACGTATAACGTATAACGTATAACGTATAACGTATAACGTATAACGTATAACGTATAACGTAGAACGTATAACGTAGAACGTATAACGCATAACGTATAACGCAAAACGTATAACGTATAACGTATAACGTATAACGTATAACGTATAACGTATAACGTATAACGTATAACGTATAACGTATAACGTATAACGTATAACGTATAACGTATAACGTATAACGTATAACGTATAACGTATAACGTATAACGTATAACGTATAACGTATAACGTATAACGTATAACGTATAACGTATAACGTATAACGTATAACGTATAACGTATAACGTATAACGTATAACGTATAACGTATAACGTATAACGTATAACGTATAACGTATAACGAATATCGCATAACGTATAACGCATAACGTATAACGTATAACGCATAACGTATAACGTATAACGTATAACGTATAACGTATAACGTATAACTTATAACGTATAACGTATAACGTATAACGTATAACGTATAACGTATAACGTATAACGCATAACGAATATCGTTTAAAGTATAACGTATAACGTATAACGTATAACGTATAACGTATAACTTATAACGTATAACGTATAACGTATAACGCATAACGAATATCGTTTAAAGTATAACGTATAACGTATAACGTATAACGTATAACGCATAACGAATATCGTTTAAAGTATAACGTATAACGTATAACGTATAACGTATAACTTATAACGTATAACGTATAACGTATAACGTATAACGTATAACGTATAAGGTATAAGGTATAACGTATAACGTATAACGTATAACGTATAACGTATAACGTATAACGTATAACGTATAACGTATATCGCATAACGTATAACGTATAACGTATAACGTATAACGTATAACGTATAACGTATAACGTATAACGAATATCGCATAACGTATAACGCATAACGTATAACGCATAACGTATAACGTATAACGTATAACGTATAACGTATAACGTATAACGTATAACGTATAACGTATAACGTATAACGTATAACGTAGAACGTATAACGCATAACGTATAACGCAAAACGTATAACGTATAACGTATAACGTATAACGTATAACGTATATCGTATAACGTATAACGTATAACGTATAACGTATAACGTATAACGTATAACGTATAACGTATAACGCAAAACGTATAACGTATAACTTATAACGTATAACGTATAACGTATAACGTATAACGTATAACGTATAACGTATAACGTATAACGTATAACGTATAACGTATAACGTATAACGTATAAGGTATAAGGTATAACGTATAACGTATAACGTATAACGTATAACGTCTAACGTATAACGTATAACGTATAACGCATAACGTATAACGTATAACGTATAACGTATAACGTATAACGTATAACGTATAACGTATAACGTATAACGTATAACGTATAACGTATAACGTATAACGTATAACGTATAACGTATAACGTATAACGTATAACGTATAACGTATAACGTATAACGTATAACGCATAACGAATATCGTTTAAAGTATCACGTATAAGGTATAACGTATAACGTATAACTTATAACTTATAACGTATAACGTATAACGTATAACGTATAACGTATAACGTATAACGTTTAAAGTATAACGTATAACGTATAACGTATAACGTATAACGTATAACGTATAACGTATAACGTAT
Source organism: Lasioglossum calceatum (assembly GCA_963966675.1). Taxonomy (NCBI): domain Eukaryota; kingdom Metazoa; phylum Arthropoda; class Insecta; order Hymenoptera; family Halictidae; genus Lasioglossum; species Lasioglossum calceatum. The sequence goes on from CAXAAD010000234.1 coordinate 250,790, forward strand.
AACGTATAACGCATAACGAATATCGTTTAAAGTATAACGTATAACGTATAACGTATAACGTATAACTTATAACGTATAACGTATAACGTATAACGTATAACGTATAACGTATAACGTATAACGTATAAGGTATAACGTATAACGTATAACGTATAACGTATAACGTATAACGTATAACGTATAACGTATAACGTATAACGTATAACGTATATCGCATAACGTATAACGTATAACGTATAACGTATAACGTATAACGTATAACGTATAACGTATAACGAATATCGCATAACGTATAACGCATAACGTATAACGTATAACGTATAACGAATATCGCATAACGTATAACGCATAACGTATAACGTATAACGTATAACGTATAACGTATAACGTATAACGTATAACGTATAACGTATAACGTATAACGTATAACGTATAACGTATAACGTATAACGTATAACGTATAACGTATAACGTATAACGTATAACGTATAACGTATAACGTATAACGCATAACGAATATCGTTTAAAGTATAACGTATAACGTATAACGTATAACGTATAACGTATAACTTATAACGTATAACGTATAACGTATAACGCATAACGAATATCGTTTAAAGTATAACGTATAACGTATAACGTATAACGTATAACGCATAACGAATATCGTTTAAAGTATAACGTATAACGTATAACGTATAACGTATAACGTATAACGCAAAACGCATAACGTATAACTTATAACGTATAACGTATAACGTATAACGTATAACGTATAACGTATAACGTATAACGCCTAACGAATATCGTTTAAAGTATAACGTATAACGTATAACGTATAACGTATAACGTATAACTTATAACGTATAACGTATAACGTATAACGTATAACGTATAACGTATAACGTATAACGTATAACGTATAACGTATAACGTATAAGGTATAACGTATAACGTATAACGTATAACGTATAACGTATAACGTATAACGTATAACGTATAACGTATATCGCATAACGTATAACGTATAACGTATAACGTATAACGTATAACGTATAACGTATAACGTATAACGTATAACGTATAACGTATAACGTATAACGTATAACGTATAACTTATAACGTATAACGTATAACGTATAACGTATAACGTATAACGTATAAGGTATAAGGTATAACGTATAACGTATAACGTATAACGTATAACGTATAACGTATAACGTATAACGTATAACGTATATCGCATAACGTATAACGTATAACGTATAACGTATGACGTATAACGTATAACGTATAACGTATAACGTATAACGTATAACGAATATCGCATAACGTATAACGCATAACGTATAACGCATAACGTATAACGTATAACGTATAACGTATAACGTATAACGTATAACGTATAACGTATAACGTATAACGTATAACGTATAACGTAGAACGTATAACGCATAACGTATAACGCAAAACGTATAACGTATAACGTATAACGTATAACGTATAACGTATAACGTATATCGTATAACGTATAACGTATAACGTATAACGTATAACGTATAACGTATAACGTATAACGTATAACGTATAACGTATAACGTATAACGTATAACGTATAACGTATAACGCATAACGAATATCGTTTAAAGTATAACGTATAACGTATAACGTATAACGTATAACGTATAACGTATAACGTATAACGTATAACTTATAACGTATAACGTAGAACGTATAACGTATAACGTATAACGTATAACGTATAACGTATATCGCATAACGTATAACGTATAACGTATAACGTATAACGTATAACGTATAACGTATAACGTATAACGAATATCGCATAACGTATAATGCATAACGTATAACGTATAACGTATAACGTATAACGTATAACGTATAACGTATAACGTATAACGTATAACGTATAACGTATAACGTATAACGTATAACGTATAACGTATAACGTATAACGTATAACGTATAACGTATAACGTATAACGTATAACGTAGAACGTATAACGTAGAACGTATAACGCATAACGTATAACGCAAAACGTATAACGTATAACGTATAACGTATAACGTATAACGTATAACGTATAACGTATAACGTATAACGTATAACGTATAACGTATAACGTATAACGTATAACGTATAACGTATAACGTATAACGTATAACGTATAACGTATAACGTATAACGTATAACGTATAACGTATAACGTATAACGTATAACGTATAACGTATAACGTATAACGTATAACGTATAACGTATAACGTATAACGTATAACGAATATCGCATAACGTATAACGCATAACGTATAACGTATAACGCATAACGTATAACGTATAACGTATAACGTATAACGTATAACGTATAACTTATAACGTATAACGTATAACGTATAACGTATAACGTATAACGTATAACGTATAACGCATAACGAATATCGTTTAAAGTATAACGTATAACGTATAACGTATAACGTATAACGTATAACTTATAACGTATAACGTATAACGTATAACGCATAACGAATATCGTTTAAAGTATAACGTATAACGTATAACGTATAACGTATAACGCATAACGAATATCGTTTAAAGTATAACGTATAACGTATAACGTATAACGTATAACTTATAACGTATAACGTATAACGTATAACGTATAACGTATAACGTATAAGGTATAAGGTATAACGTATAACGTATAACGTATAACGTATAACGTATAACGTATAACGTATAACGTATAACGTATATCGCATAACGTATAACGTATAACGTATAACGTATAACGTATAACGTATAACGTATAACGTATAACGAATATCGCATAACGTATAACGCATAACGTATAACGCATAACGTATAACGTATAACGTATAACGTATAACGTATAACGTATAACGTATAACGTATAACGTATAACGTATAACGTATAACGTATAACGTAGAACGTATAACGCATAACGTATAACGCAAAACGTATAACGTATAACGTATAACGTATAACGTATAACGTATATCGTATAACGTATAACGTATAACGTATAACGTATAACGTATAACGTATAACGTATAACGTATAACGCAAAACGTATAACGTATAACTTATAACGTATAACGTATAACGTATAACGTATAACGTATAACGTATAACGTATAACGTATAACGTATAACGTATAACGTATAACGTATAAGGTATAAGGTATAACGTATAACGTATAACGTATAACGTATAACGTCTAACGTATAACGTATAACGTATAACGTATAACGTATAACGTATAACGTATAACGTATAACGTATAACGTATAACGTATAACGAATATCGCATAACGTATAACGCATAACGTATAACGTATAACGTATAACGTATAACGTATAACGTATAACGTATAACGTATAACGTATAACGTATAACGTATAACGTATAACGTATAACGTATAACGTATAACGTATAACGTATAACGTATAACGTATAACGTATAACGTATAACGTATAACGTATAACGTATAACGCATAACGAATATCGTTTAAAGTATCACGTATAAGGTATAACGTATAACGTATAACTTATAACTTATAACGTATAACGTATAACGTATAACGTATAACGTATAACGTATAACGTTTAAAGTATAACGTATAACGTATAACGTATAACGTATAACGTATAACGTATAACGTATAACGTATAACGTATAACGCATAACGAATATCGTTTAAAGTATAACGTATAACGTATAACGTATAACGTATAACTTATAACGTATAACGTATAACGTATAACGTATAACGTATAACGTATAACGTATAACGTATAAGGTATAACGTATAACGTATAACGTATAACGTATAACGTATAACGTATAACGTATAACGTATAACGTATAACGTATAACGTATATCGCATAACGTATAACGTATAACGTATAACGTATAACGTATAACGTATAACGTATAACGTATAACGAATATCGCATAACGTATAACGCATAACGTATAACGTATAACGTATAACGAATATCGCATAACGTATAACGCATAACGTATAACGTATAACGTATAACGTATAACGTATAACGTATAACGTATAACGTATAACGTATAACGTATAACGTATAACGTATAACGTATAACGTATAACGTATAACGTATAACGTATAACGTATAACGTATAACGTATAACGCATAACGAATATCGTTTAAAGTATAACGTATAACGTATAACGTATAACGTATAACGTATAACTTATAACGTATAACGTATAACGTATAACGCATAACGAATATCGTTTAAAGTATAACGTATAACGTATAACGTATAACGTATAACGCATAACGAATATCGTTTAAAGTATAACGTATAACGTATAACGTATAACGTATAACGTATAACGCAAAACGCATAACGTATAACTTATAACGTATAACGTATAACGTATAACGTATAACGTATAACGTATAACGTATAACGCCTAACGAATATCGTTTAAAGTATAACGTATAACGTATAACGTATAACGTATAACGTATAACTTATAACGTATAACGTATAACGTATAACGTATAACGTATAACGTATAACGTATAACGTATAACGTATAACGTATAACGTATAAGGTATAACGTATAACGTATAACGTATAACGTATAACGTATAACGTATAACGTATAACGTATAACGTATATCGCATAACGTATAACGTATAACGTATAACGTATAACGTATAACGTATAACGTATAACGTATAACGTATAACGTATAACGTATAACGTATAACGTATAACTTATAACGTATAACGTATAACGTATAACGTATAACGTATAACGTATAAGGTATAAGGTATAACGTATAACGTATAACGTATAACGTATAACGTATAACGTATAACGTATAACGTATAACGTATAACGTATATCGCATAACGTATAACGTATAACGTATAACGTATGACGTATAACGTATAACGTATAACGTATAACGTATAACGTATAACGAATATCGCATAACGTATAACGCATAACGTATAACGCATAACGTATAACGTATAACGTATAACGTATAACGTATAACGTATAACGTATAACGTATAACGTATAACGTATAACGTAGAACGTATAACGCATAACGTATAACGCAAAACGTATAACGTATAACGTATAACGTATAACGTATAACGTATAACGTATATCGTATAACGTATAACGTATAACGTATAACGTATAACGTATAACGTATAACGTATAACGCAAAACGTATAACGTATAACTTATAACGTATAACGTATAACGTATAACGTATAACGTATAACGTATAACGTATAACGTATAACGTATAACGTATAAGGTATAAGGTATAACGTATAACGTATAACGTATAACGTATAACGTCTAACGTATAACGTATAACGTATAACGTATAACGTATAACGTATAACGTATAACGTATAACGTATAACGTATAACGAATATCGCATAACGTATAACGCATAACGTATAACGTATAACGTATAACGTATAACGTATAACGTATAACGTATAACGTATAACGTATAACGTATAACGTATAACGTATAACGTATAACGTATAACTTATAACGTATAACGTATAACGTATAACGCATAACGAATATCGTTTAAAGTATAACGTATAACGTATAACGTATAACGTATAACGCATAACGAATATCGTTTAAAGTATAACGTATAACGTATAACGTATAACGTATAACGTATAACGTATAACGTATAACGTATAACGTATAACGTATAACGTATAACTTATAACGTATAACGTATAACGTATAACGTATAACGTATAACGTATAAGGTATAAGGTATAACGTATAACGTATAACGTATAACGTATAACGTATAACGTATAACGTATAACGTATAACGTATAACGTATATCGCATAACGTATAACGTATAACGTATAACGTATGACGTATAACGTATAACGTATAACGTATAACGTATAACGTATAACGAATATCGCATAACGTATAACGCATAACGTATAACGCATAACGTATAACGTATAACGTATAACGTATAACGTATAACGTATAACGTATAACGTATAACGTATAACGTATAACGTATAACGTAGAACGTATAACGCATAACGTATAACGCAAAACGTATAACGTATAACGTATAACGTATAACGTATAACGTATATCGTATAACGTATAACGTATAACGTATAACGTATAACGTATAACGTATAACGTATAACGTATAACGCAAAACGTATAACGTATAACTTATAACGTATAACGTATAACGTATAACGTATAACGTATAACGTATAACGTATAACGTATAACGTATAAGGTATAAGGTATAACGTATAACGTATAACGTATAACGTATAACGTCTAACGTATAACGTATAACGTATAACGTATAACGTATAACGTATAACGTATAACGTATAACGTATAACGTATAACGTATAACGAATATCGCATAACGTATAACGCATAACGTATAACGTATAACGTATAACGTATAACGTATAACGCATAACGTATAACGTATAACGTATAACGTATAACGTATAACGTATAACGTATAACGTATAACGTATAACGTATAACGTATAACGTAGAACGTATAACGCATAACGTATAACGCAAAACGTATAACGTATAACGTATAACGTATAACGTATAACGTATATCGTATAACGTATAACGTATAACGTATAACGTATAACGTATAACGTATAACGTATAACGTATAACGCAAAACGTATAACGTATAACTTATAACGTATAACGTATAACGTATAACGTATAACGTATAACGTATAACGTATAACGTATAACGTAGAACGTATAACGCATAACGTATAACGCAAAACGTATAACGTATAACGTATAACGTATAACGTATAACGTATATCGTATAACGTATAACGTATAACGTATAACGTATAACGTATAACGTATAACGTATAACGTATAACGCAAAACGTATAACGTATAACTTATAACGTATAACGTATAACGTATAACGTATAACGTATAACGTATAACGTATAACGTATAACGTATAACGTATAACGTATAACGTATAACGTATAACGTATAAGGTATAAGGTATAACGTATAACGTATAACGTATAACGTATAACGTCTAACGTATAACGTATAACGTATAACGTATAACGTATAACGTATAACGTATAACGTATAACGTATAACGTATAACGTATAACGTATAACGAATATCGCATAACGTATAACGCATAACGTATAACGTATAACGTATAACGTATAACGTATAACGTATAACGTATAACGTATAACGTATAACGTATAACGTATAACGTATAACGTATAACGCATAACGAATATCGTTTAAAGTATAACGTATAACGTATAACGTATAACGTATAACGTATAACGTATAACTTATAACGTATAACGTAGAACGTATAACGCATAACGTATAACGTATAACGTATAACGTATAACGTATAACGTATAACGTATAACGCATAACGAATATCGTTTAAAGTGTAACGTATAACGTATAACGTATAACGTATAACGTATAACGTATAACGTATAACGCAAAACGTATAACGTATAACTTATAACGTATAACGTATAACGTATAACGTATAACGTATAACGTATAACGTATAACGCATAACGAATATCGTTTAAAGTATAACGTATAACGTATAACGTATAACGTATAACGTATAACTTATAACGTATAACGTATAACGTATAACGTATAACGTATAACGTATAACGTATAACGTATAACGTATAACGTATAAGGTATAACGTATAACGTATAACGTATAACGTATAACGTATAACGTATAACGTATAACGTATAACGTATATCGCATAACGTATAACGTATAACGTATAACGTATAACGTATAACGTATAACGTATAACGTATAACGTATAACGTATAACGAATATCGCATAACGTATAACGCATAACGTATAACGCATAACGTATAACGTATAACGCATAACGTATAACGTATAACGTATAACGTATAACGTATAACGTATAACGTATAACGTATAACGTATAACGTATAACGTATAACGTATAACGTAGAACGTATAACGCATAACGTATAACGCAAAACGTATAACGTATAACGTATAACGTATAACGTATAACGTATATCGTATAACGTATAACGTATAACGTATAACGTATAACGTATAACGTATAACGTATAACGTATAACGTATAACGCAAAACGTATAACGTATAACTTATAACGTATAACGTATAACGTATAACGTATAACGTATAACGTATAACGTATAACGTATAACGTATAACGTATAACGTATAAGGTATAAGGTATAACGTATAACGTATAACGTATAACGTATAACGTCTAACGTATAACGTATAACGTATAACGTATAACGTATAACGTATAACGTATAACGTATAACGTATAACGTATAACGTATAACGAATATCGCATAACGTATAACGCATAACGTATAACGTATAACGTATAACGTATAACGTATAACGCATAACGTATAACGTATAACGTATAACGTATAACGTATAACGTATAACGTATAACGTATAACGTATAACGTATAACGTATAACGTAGAACGTATAACGCATAACGTATAACGCAAAACGTATAACGTATAACGTATAACGTATAACGTATAACGTATATCGTATAACGTATAACGTATAACGTATAACGTATAACGTATAACGTATAACGTATAACGTATAACGTATAACGCAAAACGTATAACGTATAACTTATAACGTATAACTTATAACGTATAACGTATAACGTATAACGTATAACGTATAACGTATAACGTATAACGTATAACGTAGAACGTATAACGCATAACGTATAACGCAAAACGTATAACGTATAACGTATAACGTATAACGTATAACGTATATCGTATAACGTATAACGTATAACGTATAACGTATAACGTATAACGTATAACGTATAACGTATAACGCAAAACGTATAACGTATAACTTATAACGTATAACGTATAACGTATAACGTATAACGTATAACGTATAACGTATAACGTATAACGTATAACGTATAACGTATAAGGTATAAGGTATAACGTATAACGTATAACGTATAACGTATAACGTCGAACGTATAACGTATAACGTATAACGTATAACGTATAACGTATAACGTATAACGTATAACGTATAACGTATAACGTATAACGTATAACGAATATCGCATAACGTATAACGCATAACGTATAACGTATAACGTATAACGTATAACGTATAACGTATAACGTATAACGTATAACGTATAACGTATAACGTATAACGTATAACGTATAACGTATAACGTATAACGTATAACGTATAACGTATAACGTATAACGTATAACGCATAACGAATATCGTTTAAAGTATAACGTATAACGTATAACGTATAACGTATAACGTATAACGTATAACTTATAACGTATAACGTAGAACGTATAACGCATAACGTATAACGTATAACGTATAACGTATAACGTATAACGTATAACGTATAACGCATAACGAATATCGTTTAAAGTGTAACGTATAACGTATAACGTATAACGTATAACGTATAACGTATAACGTATAACGCAAAACGTATAACGTATAACTTATAACGTATAACGTATAACGTATAACGTATAACGTATAACGTATAACGTATAACGCATAACGAATATCGTTTAAAGTATAACGTATAACGTATAACGTATAACGTATAACGTATAACTTATAACGTATAACGTATAACGTATAACGTATAACGTATAACGTATAACGTATAACGTATAACGTATAACGTATAACGTATAAGGTATAACGTATAACGTATAACGTATAACGTATAACGTATAACGTATAACGTATAACGTATAACGTATATCGCATAACGTATAACGTATAACGTATAACGTATAACGTATAACGTATAACGTATAACGTATAACGTATAACGTATAACGTATAACGAATATCGCATAACGTATAACGCATAACGTATAACGCATAACGTATAACGTATAACGTATAACGTATAACGTATAACGTATAACGTATAACGTATAACGTATAACGTATAACGTATAACGTATAACGTATAACGTAGAACGTATAACGCATAACGTATAACGCAAAACGTATAACGTATAACGTATAACGTATAACGTATAACGTATATCGTATAACGTATAACGTATAACGTATAACGTATAAGGTATTAGGTATAACGTATAACGTATAACGTATAACGTATAACGTCTAACGTATAACGTATAACGTATAACGTATAACGTATAAGGTATAAGGTATAACGTATAACGTATAACGTATAACGTATAACGTCTAACGTATAACGTATAACGTATAACGTATAACGCAAAACGTATAACGTATAACTTATAACGTATAACGTATAACGTATAACGTATAACGTATAACGTATAACGTATAACGTATAACGTATAACGTATAACGTATAACGTATAACGTATAACGTATAAGGTATAAGGTATAACGTATAACGTATAACGTATAACGTATAACGTATAACGTATAACGTATAACGTATAACGTATAACGTATAACGTATAACGTATAACGTATAACGTATAACGTATAACGTATAACGTATAACGTATAACGTATAACGTATAACGTATAACGTATAACGTATAACGTATAACGTATAACGTATAACGTATAACGAATATCGCATAACGTATAACGCATAACGTATAACGTATAACGTATAACGTATAACGTATAACGTATAACGTATAACGTATAACGTATAACGTATAACGTATAACGTATAACGTATAACGTATAACGTATAACGTATAACGTATAACTTATAACGTATAACGTATAACGTATAACGTATAACGTATAAGGTATAAGGTATAACGTATAACGTATAACGTATAACGTATAACGTATAACTTATAACGTATAACGTATAACGTATAACGTATAACGTATAACGTATAACGTATAAGGTATAAGGTATAACGTATAACGTATAACGTATAACGTATAACGTATAACGTATAACGTATAACGTATAACGTATAACGTATAACGTATAACGTATAACGTATAACGTATAACGTATAACGTATAACGTATAACGTATAACGTATAACGTATAACGTATATCGCATAACGTATAACGCATAACGTATAACGTATAACGTATAACGTATAACGTATAACGTATAACGTATAACGTATAACGTATAACGTATAACGTATAACGTATAACGTATAACGTATAACGTATAACGTATAACGTATAACGTACAACGTATAACGTATAACGTATAACGTATAACGTATAACGCATAACGAATATCGTTTAAAGTGTAACGTATAACGTAGAACGTATAACGCATAACGTATAACGTATAACGTATAACGTATAACGTATAACGTATAACGTATAACGTATAACGTATAACGTATAACGTATAACGTATAACGTATAACGTATAACGTATAACGCAAAACGTATAACGTATAACGTATAACGTATAACGTATAACGTATAACGTATAACGCATAACGAATATCGTTTAAAGTATAACGTATAACGTATAACGTATAACGTATAACGTATAACGTATAACGTATAACGTATAACGTATAACGCATAACGAATATCGTTTAAAGTATAACGTATAACGTATAACGTATAACGTATAACGTATAACGTATAACGTATAACGTAGAACGTATAACGCATAACGTATAACGCAAAACGTATAACGTATAACGTATAACGTATAACGTATAACGTATAACGTATAACGTATAACGTATAACGTATAACGTATAACGTATAACGTATAACGTATAACGTATAACGTATAACGCATAACGAATATCGTTTAAAGTATAACGTATAACGTATAACGTATAACGTATAACGTATAACGTATAACGTATAACGTATAACGTATATCGCATAACGTATAACGTATAACGTATAACGTATAACGTATAACGTATAACGTAGAACGTATAACGCATAACGTATAACGCAAAACGTATAACGTATAACGTATAACGTATAACGTATAACGTATAACGTATAACGTATAACGTATAACGTATAACGTATAAGGTATAAGGTATAAGGTATAACGTATAACGTATAACGTATAACGTATAACGTATAACGTATAACGTATAACGTATAACGTATATCGCATAACGTATAACGTATAACGTATAACGTATAACGTATAACGTATAACGTATAACGTATAACGTATAACGAATATCGCATAACGTATAACGCATAACGTATAACGTATAACGTATAACGTATAACGTATAACGTATAACGTATAACGTATAACGTATAACGTATAACGTATAACGTATAACGTATAACGTATAACGTATAACGTATAACGTATAACGTATAACGTGTAACGTATAAGGTATAAGGTATAACGTATAACGTATAACGTATAACGTATAACGTATAACGTATAACGTATAACGTATAACGTATAACGTATAACGTATAACGTATAACGTATAACGTATAACGTATAACGTATAACGTATAACGTATAACGTATAACGTATAACGTACAACGTATAACGTATAACGTATAACGTATAACGTATAACGCATAACGAATATCGTTTAAAGTGTAACGTATAACGTAGAACGTATAACGCATAACGTATAACGTATAACGTATAACGTATAACGTATAACGTATAACGTATAACGTATAACGTATAACGTATAACGTATAACGTATAACGTATAACGCAAAACGTATAACGTATAACGTATAACGCATAACGAATATCGTTTAAAGTATAACGTATAACGTATAACGTATAACGTATAACGTATAACGTATAACTTATAACGTATAACGTATAACGTATAACGTATAACGTATAACGTATAAGGTATAAGGTATAACGTATAACGTATAACGTATAACGTATAACGTATAACGTATAACGTATAACGTATAACGTATATCGCATAACGTATAACGTATAACGTATTACGTATAACGTATAACGTATAACGTAGAACGTATAACGCATAACGTATAACGCAAAACGTATAACGTATAACGTATAACGTATAACGTATAACGTATAACGTATAACGTATAACGTATAACGTATAACGTATAACGTATAACGTATAACGTATAACGCATAACGAATATCGTTTAAAGTATAACGTATAACGTAAAACGTATAACGTATAACTTATAACGTATAACGTATAACGTATAACGTATAACGTATAACGTATAACGTATAACGTATAAGGTATAAGGTATAACGTATAACGTATAACGTATAACGTATAACGTATAACGTATAACGTATAACGTATAACGTATAACGTATATCGCATAACGTATAACGTATAACGTATAACGTATAACGTATAACGTATAACGTATAACGTATAACGTATAACGTATAACGAATATCGCATAACGTATAACGCATAACGTATAACGTATAACGTATAACGTATAACGTATAACGTATAACGTATAACGTATAACGTATAACGTATAACGTATAACGTATAACGTATAACGTATAACGTATAACGTATAACGTGTAACGTATAAGGTATAAGGTATAACGTATAACGTATAACGTATAACGTATAACGTATAACGTATAACGTATAACGTATAACGTATAACGTATAACGTATAACGTATAACGTATAACGTATAACGTATAACGTATAACGTATAACGTATAACGTACAACGTATAACGTATAACGTATAACGTATAACGTATAACGCATAACGAATATCGTTTAAAGTGTAACGTATAACGTAGAACGTATAACGCATAACGTATAACGTATAACGTATAACGTATAACGTATAACGTATAACGTATAACGTATAACGTATAACGTATAACGTATAACGTATAACGTATAACGCAAAACGTATAACGTATAACGTATAACGTATAACGTATAACGTATAACGTATAACGCATAACGAATATCGTTTAAAGTATAACGTATAACGTATAACGTATAACGTATAACGTATAACGTATAACGTATAACGAATAACGTATAACGTATAACGCATAACGAATATCGTTTAAAGTATAACGTATAACGTATAACGTATAACGTATAACGTATAACGTATAACGTATAACGTATAACGTATAACGTATAACGTATAACGTATAACGTATAACGCAAAACGTATAACGTATAACGTATAACGTATAACGTATAACGTATAACGTATAACGTATAACGTATAACGTATAACGTATAACGTATAACGTATAACGTATAACGTATAACGTATAACGTATAACGTATAACGTATAACGTATAACGTATAACGTATAACGTATAACGTATAACGTATAACGTATAACGCATAACGAATATCGTTTAAAGTATAACGTATAACGTATAACGTATAACGTATAACGTATAACGTATAACGTATAACTTATAACGTATAACGTATAACGTATAACGTATAACGTATAACGTATAAGGTATAAGGTATAACGTATAACGTATAACGTATAACGTATAACGTATAACGTATAACGTATAACGTATAACGTATAACGTATAACGTATATCGCATAACGTATAACGTATAACGTATAACGTATAACGTATAACGTATAACGTATAACGTATAACGAATATCGCATAACGTATAATGCATAACGTATAACGTATAACGTATAACGTATAACGTATAACGTATAACGTATAACGTATAACGTATAACGTATAACGTATAACGTATAACGTATAACGTATAACGTATAACGTATAACGTATAACGTATAACGTATAACGTATAACGTATAACGTAGAACGTATAACGTATAACGTATAACGTATAACGTATAACGTATAACGTATAACGTATAACGTATAACGTATAACGTATAACGAATATCGCATAACGTATAACGCATAACGTATAACGTATAACGTATAACGTATAACGTATAACGTATAACGTATAACGTATAACGTATAACGTATAACGTATAACGTATAACGTATAACGTATAACGTATTACGTATAACGTATAACGTATAACGTATAACGCATAACGAATATCGTTTAAAGTATAATGTATAACGTATAACGTATAACGTATAACGTATAACTTATAACGTATAACGTATAACGTATAACGCATAACGAATATCGTTTAAAGTATAACGTATAACGTATAACGTATAACGTATAACGTATAACGTATAACGCATAACGAATATCGTTTAAAGTATAACGTATAACGTATAACGTATAACGTATAACGTATAACGTATAACGTATAACGTATAACGTATAACGTATAACGTATAACGTATATCGCATAACGTATAACGTATAACGTATAACGTATAACGTATAAGGTATAACGTATAACGTATAACGTATAACGTATAACGTATAACGTATAACGTATAACGTATAACGTATAACGTATAACGTATAACGTATAACGTATAACGTATAACGTATAACGTATATCGCATAACGTATAACGTATAACGTATAACGTATAACGTATAACGTATAACGTATAACGTATAACGAATATCGCATAACGTATAACGCATAACGTATAACGCATAACGTATAACATATAACGTATAACGTATAACGTATAACGTATAACGTATAACGTATAACGTATAACGTATAACGTATAACGTATAACGTATAACGTAGAACGTATAACGCATAACGTATAACGCAAAACGTATAACGTATAACGTATAACGTATAACGTATAACGTATAACGTATAACGTATAACGTATAACGTATAACGTATAACGTATAACGTATAACGTATAACGTATAACGTATAACGTATAACGTATAACGTATAACGCATAACGAATATCGTTTAAAGTATAACGTATAAGGTATAAGGTATAACGTATAACGTATAACTTATAACTTATAACGTATAACGTATAACGTATAACGTATAACGTATAACGTATAACGTATAACGTATAACGTATAACGTATACCGTATAACGTATAACGTATAACGTATAACGCATAACGAATATCGTTTAAAGTATAACGTATAACGTATAACGTATAACGTATAACGTATAACGTATAACGTATAACTTATAACGTATAACGTATAACGTATAACGCATAACGAATATCGTTTAAAGTATAACGTATAACGTATAACGTATAACGTATAACGTATAACGCATAACGAATATCGTTTAAAGTATAACGTATAACGTATAACGTATAACGTATAACGTATAACTTATAACGTATAACGTATAACGTATAACGTATAACGTATAAGGTATAAGGTATAACGTATAACGTATAACGTATAACGTATAACGTATAACTTATAACGTATAACGTATAACGTATAACGTATAACGTATAAGGTATAAGGTATAACGTATAACGTATAACGTATAACGTACAACGTATAACGTATAACGTATAACGTATAACGTATAACGTATAACGTATAACGTATAACGTATAACGTATAACGTATAACGTATAACGTATAACGTATAACGTATATCGCATAACGTATAACGCATAACGTATAACGTATAACGTATAACGTATAACGTATAACGTATAACGTATAACGTATAACGTATAACGTATAACGTATAACGTATAACGTATAACGTAGAACGTATAACGCATAACGTATAACGCAAAACGTATAACGTATAACGTATAACGTATAACGTATAACGTATAACGTATAACGTATAACGTATAACGTATAACGTATAACGTATAACGCATAACGAATATCGTTTAAAGTATAACGTATAAGGTATAAGGTATAACGTATAACGTATAACTTATAACTTATAACGTATAACGTATAACGTATAACGTATAACGTATAACGTTTAAAGTATAACGTATAACGTATAACGTATAACGTATAACGTATAACGTATAACGTATAACGTATAACGCATAACGAATATCGTTTAAAGTATAACGTATAACGTATAACGTATAACGTATAACGTATAACGTATAACGTATAACGTATAACGTATATCGCATAACGTATAACGTATAACGTATAACGTATAACGTATAACGTATAACGTAGAACGTATAACGCATAACGTATAACGCAAAACGTATAACGTATAACGTATAACGTATAACGTATAACGTATAACGTATAACGTATAACGTATAACGTATAACGTATAACGCATAACGAATATCGTTTAAAGTATAACGTATAACGTATAACGTATAACGTATAACGTATAACTTATAACTTATAACGTATAACGTATAACGTATAACGTATAACGTATAACGTATAAGGTATAAGGTATAAGGTATAACGTATAACGTATAACGTATAACGTATAACGTATAACGTATAACGTATAACGTATAACGTATATCGCATAACGTATAACGTATAACGTATAACGTATAACGTATAACGTATAACGTATAACGTATAACGTATAACGAATATCGCATAACGTATAACGCATAACGTATAACGTATAACGTATAACGTATAACGTATAACGTATAACGTATAACGTATAACGTATAACGTATAACGTATAACGTATAACGTATAACGTATAACGTATAACGTATAACGTGTAACGTATAAGGTATAAGGTATAACGTATAACGTATAACGTATAACGTATAACGTATAACGTATAACGTATAACGTATAACGTATAACGTATAACGTATAACGTATAACGTATAACGTATAACGTATAACGTATAACGTATAACGTATAACGTATAACGTATAACGTACAACGTATAACGTATAACGTATAACGTATAACGTATAACGCATAACGAATATCGTTTAAAGTGTAACGTATAACGTAGAACGTATAACGCATAACGTATAACGTATAACGTATAACGTATAACGTATAACGTATAACGTATAACGTATAACGTATAACGTATAACGTATAACGCATAACGAATATCGTTTAAAGTATAACGTATAACGTATAACGTATAACGTATAACGTATAACGTATAACGTATAACGTATAACGTATATCGCATAACGTATAACGTATAACGTATAACGTATAACGTATAACGTATAACGTAGAACGTATAACGCATAACGTATAACGCAAAACGTATAACGTATAACGTATAACGTATAACGTATAACGTATAACGTATAACGTATAACGTATAACGTATAACGTATAACGTATAACGTATAACGCATAACGAATATCGTTTAAAGTATAACGTATAACGTATAACGTATAACGTATAACTTATAACGTATAACGTATAACGTATAACGTATAACGTATAACGTATAACGTATAACGTATAAGGTATAAGGTATAAGGTATAACGTATAACGTATAACGTATAACGTATAACGTATAACGTATAACGTATATCGCATAACGTATAACGTATAACGTATAACGTATAACGTATAACGTATAACGTATAACGTATAACGTATAACGAATATCGCATAACGTATAACGCATAACGTATAACGTATAACGTATAACGTATAACGTATAACGTATAACGTATAACGTATAACGTATAACGTATAACGTATAACGTATAACGTATAACGTATAACGTATAACGTATAACGTATAACGTATAACGTATAACGTATAACGTGTAACGTATAAGGTATAAGGTATAACGTATAACGTATAACGTATAACGTATAACGTATAACGTATAACGTATAACGTATAACGTATAACGTATAACGTATAACGTATAACGTATATCGCATAACGTATAACGTATAACGTATAACGTATAACGTATAACGTACAACGTATAACGTATAACGTATAACGTATAACGTATAACGCATAACGAATATCGTTTAAAGTGTAACGTATAACGTAGAACGTATAACGCATAACGTATAACGTATAACGTATAACGTATAACGTATAACGTATAACGTATAACGTATAACGTATAACGTATAACGTATAACGTATAACGTATAACGTATAACGCAAAACGTATAACGTATAACGTATAACGCATAACGAATATCGTTTAAAGTATAACGTATAACGTATAACGTATAACGTATAACGTATAACGTATAACTTATAACGTATAACGTATAACGTATAACGTATAACGTATAACGTATAAGGTATAAGGTATAACGTATAACGTATAACGTATAACGTATAACGTATAACGTATAACGTATAACGTATAACGTATATCGCATAACGTATAACGTATAACGTATAACGTATAACGTATAACGTATAACGTAGAACGTATAACGCATAACGTATAACGCAAAACGTATAACGTATAACGTATAACGTATAACGTATAACGTATAACGTATAACGTATAACGTATAACGTATAACGTATAACGTATAACGTATAACGTATAACGTATAACGCATAACGAATATCGTTTAAAGTATAACGTATAACGTATAACGTATAACGTATAACTTATAACGTATAACGTATAACGTATAACGTATAACGTATAACGTATAACGTATAACGTATAAGGTATAAGGTATAACGTATAACGTATAACGTATAACGTATAACGTATAACGTATAACGTATAACGTATAACGTATAACGTATAACGTATATCGCATAACGTATAACGTATAACGTATAACGTATAACGTATAACGTATAACGTATAACGTATAACGAATATCGCATAACGTATAACGCATAACGTATAACGTATAACGTATAACGTATAACGTATAACGTATAACGTATAACGTATAACGTATAACGTATAACGTATAACGTATAACGTATAACGTATAACGTATAACGTATAACGTATAACGTATAACGTATAACGTGTAACGTATAAGGTATAAGGTATAACGTATAACGTATAACGTATAACGTATAACGTATAACGTATAACGTATAACGTATAACGTATAACGTATAACGTATAACGTATAACGTATAACGTATAACGTATAACGTATAACGTATAACGTACAACGTATAACGTATAACGTATAACGTATAACGTATAACGCATAACGAATATCGTTTAAAGTGTAACGTATAACGTAGAACGTATAACGCATAACGTATAACGTATAACGTATAACGTATAACGTATAACGTATAACGTATAACGTATAACGTATAACGTATAACGTATAACGTATAACGTATAACGTATAACGTATAACGCAAAACGTATAACGTATAACGTATAACGTATAACGTATAACGTATAACGTATAACGCATAACGAATATCGTTTAAAGTATAACGTATAACGTATAACGTATAACGTATAACGTATAACGTATAACGTATAACGTATAACGTATAACGTATAACGCATAACGAATATCGTTTAAAGTATAACGTATAACGTATAACGTATAACGTATAACGTATAACGTATAACGTATAACGTATAACGTAGAACGTATAACGTATAACGTATAACGTATAACGTATAACGTATAACGTATAACGTATAACGTATAACGTATAACGAATATCGCATAACGTATAACGCATAACGTATAACGTATAACGTATAACGTATAACGTATAACGTATAACGTATAACGTATAACGTATAACGTATAACGTATAACGTATAACGTATAACGTATAACGTATAACGTATTACGTATAACGTATAACGTATAACGCATAACGAATATCGTTTAAAGTATAATGTATAACGTATAACGTATAACGTATAACTTATAACGTATAACGTATAACGTATAACGTATAACGCATAACGAATATCGTTTAAAGTATAACGTATAACGTATAACGTATAACGTATAACGTATAACGTATAACGCATAACGAATATCGTTTAAAGTATAACGTATAACGTATAACGTATAACGTATAACGTATAACTTATAACGTATAACGTATAACGTATAACGTATAACGTATAAGGTATAAGGTATAACGTATAACGTATAACGTATAACGTATAACGTATAACGTATAACGTATAACGTATAACGTATAACGTATAACGTATAACGTATAACGTATAACGTATAACGTATATCGCATAACGTATAACGTATAACGT
Organism: Lasioglossum calceatum; assembly: GCA_963966675.1. Classification (NCBI taxonomy): domain Eukaryota; kingdom Metazoa; phylum Arthropoda; class Insecta; order Hymenoptera; family Halictidae; genus Lasioglossum; species Lasioglossum calceatum. The sequence continues at coordinate 272,026 of CAXAAD010000234.1, forward strand.
ATAACGTATAACGTATAACGTATAACGTATAACGTATAACGAATATCGCATAACGTATAACGCATAACGTATAACGCATAACGTATAACATATAACGTATAACGTATAACGTATAACGTATAACGTATAACGTATAACGTATAACGTATAACGTATAACGTATAACGTAGAACGTATAACGCATAACGTATAACGCAAAACGTATAACGTATAACGTATAACGTATAACGTATAACGTATAACGTATAACGTATAACGTATAACGTATAACGTATAACGTATAACGTATAACGTATAACGCATAACGAATATCGTTTAAAGTATAACGTATAAGGTATAAGGTATAACGTATAACGTATAACTTATAACTTATAACGTATAACGTATAACGTATAACGTATAACGTATAACGTATAACGTATAACGTATAACGTTTAAAGTATAACGTATAACGTATAACGTATAACGTATAACGTATAACGTATAACGTATAACGTATAACGCATAACGAATATCGTTTAAAGTATAACGTATAACGTATAACGTATAACGTATAACGTATAACTTATAACGTATAACGTATAACGTATAACGCATAACGAATATCGTTTAAAGTATAACGTATAACGTATAACGTATAACGTATAACGTATAACGCATAACGAATATCGTTTAAAGTATAACGTATAACGTATAACGTATAACGTATAACGTATAACTTATAACGTATAACGTATAACGTATAACGTATAACGTATAAGGTATAAGGTATAACGTATAACGTATAACGTATAACGTATAACGTATAACTTATAACGTATAACGTATAACGTATAACGTATAACGTATAAGGTATAAGGTATAACGTATAACGTATAACGTATAACGTATAACGTATAACGTATAACGTATAACGTATAACGTATAACGTATAACGTATAACGTATAACGTATAACGTATAACGTATAACGTATAACGTATAACGTATAACGTATATCGCATAACGTATAACGCATAACGTATAACGTATAACGTATAACGTATAACGTATAACGTATAACGTATAACGTATAACGTATAACGTATAACGTATAACGTATAACGTATAACGTAGAACGTATAACGCATAACGTATAACGCAAAACGTATAACGTATAACGTATAACGTATAACGTATAACGTATAACGTATAACGTATAACGTATAACGTATAACGTATAACGTATAACGCATAACGAATATCGTTTAAAGTATAACGTATAAGGTATAAGGTATAACGTATAACGTATAACTTATAACTTATAACGTATAACGTATAACGTATAACGTATAACGTATAACGTTTAAAGTATAACGTATAACGTATAACGTATAACGTATAACGTATAACGTATAACGTATAACGTATAACGTATAACGCATAACGAATATCGTTTAAAGTATAACGTATAACGTATAACGTATAACGTATAACTTATAACGTATAACGTATAACGTATAACGTATAACGTATAACGTATAAGGTATAAGGTATAACGTATAACGTATAACGTATAACGTATAACGTATAACGTATAACGTATAACGTATAACGTATAACGTATAACGTATAACGTATATCGCATAACGTATAACGTATAACGTATAACGTATAACGTATAACGTATAACGTATAACGAATATCGCATAACGTATAACGCATAACGTATAACGTATAACGTATAACGTATAACGTATAACGTATAACGTATAACGTATAACGTATAACGTATAACGTATAACGTATAACGTATAACGTATAACGTATAACGTATAACGTATAACGTGTAACGTATAAGGTATAAGGTATAACGTATAACGTATAACGTATAACGTATAACGTATAACGTATAACGTATAACGTATAACGTATAACGTATAACGTATAACGTATAACGTATAACGTATAACGTATAACGTATAACGTATAACGTATAACGTATAACGTACAACGTATATTCGTATAACGTATAACGTATAACGTATAACGCATAACGAATATCGTTTAAAGTGTAACGTATAACGTAGAACGTATAACGCATAACGTATAACGTATAACGTATAACGTATAACGTATAACGTATAACGTATAACGTATAACGTATAACGTATAACGTATAACGTATAACGTATAACGTATAACGTATAACGTATAACGTATAACGTATAACGTATAACGTATAACGTATAACGTATAACGTATAACGTATAACGTATAACGTATAACGTAGAACGTATAACGCATAACGTATAACGCAAAACGTATAACGTATAACGTATAACGTATAACGTATAACGTATAACGTATAACGTATAACGTATAACGTATAACGTATAACGTATAACGTATAACGCATAACGAATATCGTTTAAAGTATAACGTATAAGGTATAAGGTATAACGTATAACGTATAACTTATAACTTATAACGTATAACGTATAACGTATAACGTATAACGTATAACGTTTAAAGTATAACGTATAACGTATAACGTATAACGTATAACGTATAACGTATAACGTATAACGTATAACGCATAACGAATATCGTTTAAAGTATAACGTATAACGTATAACGTATAACGTATAACTTATAACGTATAACGTATAACGTATAACGTATAACGTATAACGTATAAGGTATAAGGTATAACGTATAACGTATAACGTATAACGTATAACGTATAACGTATAACGTATAACGTATAACGTATAACGTATAACGTATAACGTATATCGCATAACGTATAACGTATAACGTATAACGTATAACGTATAACGTATAACGTATAACGAATATCGCATAACGTATAACGCATAACGTATAACGTATAACGTATAACGTATAACGTATAACGTATAACGTATAACGTATAACGTATAACGTATAACGTATAACGTATAACGTATAACGTATAACGTATAACGTATAACGTATAACGTGTAACGTATAAGGTATAAGGTATAACGTATAACGTATAACGTATAACGTATAACGTATAACGTATAACGTATAACGTATAACGTATAACGTATAACGTATAACGTATAACGTATAACGTATAACGTATAACGTATAACGTATAACGTATAACGTATAACGTACAACGTATATTCGTATAACGTATAACGTATAACGTATAACGCATAACGAATATCGTTTAAAGTGTAACGTATAACGTAGAACGTATAACGCATAACGTATAACGTATAACGTATAACGTATAACGTATAACGTATAACGTATAACGTATAACGTATAACGTATAACGTATAACGTATAACGCAAAACGTATAACGTATAACGTATAACGTATAACGTATAACGTATAACGCATAACGAATATCGTTTAAAGTATAACGTATAACGTATAACGTATAACGTATAACGTATAACGTATAACGTATAACGTATAACGCATAACGAATATCGTTTAAAGTATAACGTATAACGTATAACGTATAACGTATAACGTATAACGTATAACTTATAACGTATAACGTATAACGTATAACGTATAACGTATAACGTATAACGTATAAGGTATAAGGTATAACGTATAACGTATAACGTATAACGTATAACGTATAACGTATAACGTATAACGTATAACGTATATCGCATAACGTATAACGTATAACGTATAACGTATAACGTATAACGTATAACGTAGAACGTATAACGCATAACGTATAACGCAAAACGTATAACGTATAACGTATAACGTATAACGTATAACGTATAACGTATAACGTATAACGTATAACGTATAACGTATAACGTATAACGTATAACGCATAACGAATATCGTTTAAAGTATAACGTATAACGTATAACGTATAACGTATAACTTATAACGTATAACGTATAACGTATAACGTATAACGTATAACGTATAACGTATAACGTATAAGGTATAACGTATAACGTATAACGTATAACGTATAACGTATAACGTATAACGTATAACGTATAACGTATAACGTATAACGTATAACGTATAACGTATATCGCATAACGTATAACGTATAACGTATAACGTATAACGTATAACGTATAACGTATAACGTATAACGAATATCGCATAACGTATAACGCATAACGTATAACGTATAACGTATAACGTATAACGTATAACGTATAACGTATAACGTATAACGTATAACGTATAACGTATAACGTATAACGTATAACGTATAACGTATAACGTATAACGTATAACGTATAACGTATAACGTGTAACGTATAAGGTATAAGGTATAACGTATAACGTATAACGTATAACGTATAACGTATAACGTATAACGTATAACGTATAACGTATAACGTATAACGTATAACGTATAACGTATAACGTATAACGTATAACGTATAACGTATAACGTATAACGTATAACGTACAACGTATAACGTATAACGTATAACGTATAACGTATAACGCATAACGAATATCGTTTAAAGTGTAACGTATAACGTAGAACGTATAACGCATAACGTATAACGTATAACGTATAACGTATAACGTATAACGTATAACGTATAACGTATAACGTATAACGTATAACGTATAACGTATAACGTATAACGTATAACGCAAAACGTATAACGTATAACGTATAACGTATAACGTATAACGTATAACGTATAACGCATAACGAATATCGTTTAAAGTACAACGTATAACGTATAACGTATAACGTATAACGTATAACGTATAACGTATAACGTATAACGTATAACGTATAACGTATAACGCATAACGAATATCGTTTAAAGTATAACGTATAACGTATAACGTATAACGTATAACGTATAACGTATAACGTATAACGTATAACGTATAACTTATAACGTATAACGTATAACGTATAACGTATAACGTATAACGTATAAGGTATAAGGTATAACGTATAACGTATAACGTATAACGTATAACGTATAACGTATAACGTATAACGTATAACGTATAACGTATATCGCATAACGTATAACGTATAACGTATAACGTATAACGTATAACGTATAACGTATAACGTATAACGAATATCGCATAACGTATAATGCATAACGTATAACGTATAACGTATAACGTATAACGTATAACGTATAACGTATAACGTATAACGTATAACGTATAACGTATAACGTATAACGTATAACGTATAACGTATAACGTATAACGTATAACGTATAACGTATAACGTATAACGTAGAACGTATAACGTAGAACGTATAACGTATAACGTATAACGTATAACGTATAACGTATAACGTATAACGTATAACGTATAACGTATAACGAATATCGCATAACGTATAACGCATAACGTATAACGTATAACGTATAACGTATAACGTATAACGTATAACGTATAACGTATAACGTATAACGTATAACGTATAACGTATAACGTATAACGTATAACGTATAACGTATAACGTATAACGTATAACGTATAACGTATAACGTATAACGTATAACGTATTACGTATAACGTATAACGTATAACGTATAACGCATAACGAATATCGTTTAAAGTATAATGTATAACGTATAACGTATAACGTATAACGTATAACTTATAACGTATAACGTATAACGTATAACGCATAACGAATATCGTTTAAAGTATAACGTATAACGTATAACGTATAACGTATAACGTATAACGCATAACGAATATCGTTTAAAGTATAACGTATAACGTATAACGTATAACGTATAACTTATAACGTATAACGTATAACGTATAACGTATAACGTATAAGGTATAAGGTATAACGTATAACGTATAACGTATAACGTATAACGTATAACGTATAACGTATAACGTATAACGTATAACGTATAACGTATAACGTATAACGTATAACGTATAACGTATAACGTATAACGTATATCGCATAACGTATAACGTATAACGTATAACGCATAACGTATAACGCAAAACGTATAACGTATAACGTATAACGTATAACGTATAACGTATAACGTATAACGTATAACGTATAACGTATAACGTATAACGTATAACGTATAACGCATAACGAATATCGTTTAAAGTATAACGTATAAGGTATAAGGTATAACGTATAACGTATAACTTATAACTTATAACGTATAACGTATAACGTATAACGTATAACGTATAACGTATAACGTATAACGTATAACGTTTAAAGTATAACGTATAACGTATAACGTATAACGTATAACGTATAACGTATAACGTATAACGTATAACGTATAACGCATAACGAATATCGTTTAAAGTATAACGTATAACGTATAACGTATAACGTATAACTTATAACGTATAACGTATAACGTATAACGTATAACGTATAACGTATAACGTATAACGTATAACGTATAAGGTATAAGGTATAACGTATAACGTATAACGTATAACGTATAACGTATAACGTATAACGTATAACGTATAACGTATAACGTATAACGTATATCGCATAACGTATAACGTATAACGTATAACGTATAACGTATAACGTATAACGTATAACGTATAACGTATAACGTATAACGAATATCGCATAACGTATAACGCATAACGTATAACGTATAACGTATAACGTATAACGTATAACGTATAACGTATAACGTATAACGTATAACGTATAACGTATAACGTATAACGTATAACGTATAACGTGTAACGTATAAGGTATAAGGTATAACGTATAACGTATAACGTATAACGTATAACGTATAACGTATAACGTATAACGTATAACGTATAACGTATAACGTATAACGTATAACGTATAACGTATAACGTATAACGTATAACGTATAACGTATAACGTATAACGTACAACGTATAACGTATAACGTATAACGTATAACGTATAACGCATAACGAATATCGTTTAAAGTGTAACGTATAACGTAGAACGTATAACGTATAACGTATAACGTATAACGTATAACGTATAACGTGTAACGTATAAGGTATAAGGTATAACGTATAACGTATAACGTATAACGTATAACGTATAACGTATAACGTATAACGTATAACGTATAACGTATAACGTATAACGTATAACGTATAACGTATAACGTATAACGTATAACGTATAACGTATAACGTATAACGTACAACGTATAACGTATAACGTATAACGTATAACGTATAACGCATAACGAATATCGTTTAAAGTGTAACGTATAACGTAGAACGTATAACGCATAACGTATAACGTATAACGTATAACGTATAACGTATAACGTATAACGTATAACGTATAACGTATAACGTATAACGTATAACGTATAACGCAAAACGTATAACGTATAACGTATAACGTATAACGTATAACGTATAACGTATAACGTATAACGCATAACGAATATCGTTTAAAGTATAACGTATAACGTATAACGTATAACGTATAACGTATAACGTATAACGTATAACGTATAACGTATAACGTATAACGCATAACGAATATCGTTTAAAGTATAACGTATAACGTATAACGTATAACGTATAACGTATAACGTATAACGTATAACGTATAACGTATAACTTATAACGTATAACGTATAACGTATAACGTATAACGTATAACGTATAAGGTATAAGGTATAACGTATAACGTATAACGTATAACGTATAACGTATAACGTATAACGTATAACGTATAACGTATAACGTATAACGTATATCGCATAACGTATAACGTATAACGTATAACGTATAACGTATAACGTATAACGTATAACGAATATCGCATAACGTATAATGCATAACGTATAACGTATAACGTATAACGTATAACGTATAACGTATAACGTATAACGTATAACGTATAACGTATAACGTATAACGTATAACGTAGAACGTATAACGTAGAACGTATAACGTAGAACGTATAACGTATAACGTATAACGTATAACGTATAACGTATAACGTATAACGTTTAACGTATAACGTATAACGAATATCGCATAACGTATAACGCATAACGTATAACGTATAACGTATAACGTATAACGTATAACGTATAACGTATAACGTATAACGTATAACGTATAACGTATAACGTATAACGTATAACGTATAACGTATAACGTATAACGTATAACGTATAACGTATAACGTATAACGTATAACGTATTACGTATAACGTATAACGTATAACGTATAACGCATAACGAATATCGTTTAAAGTATAACGTATAACGTATAACGTATAACGTATAACGTATAACTTATAACGTATAACGTATAACGTATAACGCATAACGAATATCGTTTAAAGTATAACGTATAACGTATAACGTATAACGTATAACGTATAACGTATAACGCATAACGAATATCGTTTAAAGTATAACGTATAACGTATAACGTATAACGTATAACTTATAACGTATAACGTATAACGTATAACGTATAACGTATAAGGTATAAGGTATAACGTATAACGTATAACGTATAACGTATAACGTATAACGTATAACGTATAACGTATAACGTATAACGTATAACGTATAACGTATAACGTATAACGTATAACGTATAACGTATATCGCATAACGTATAACGTATAACGTATAACGTATAACGTATAACGTATAACGTATAACGTATAACGTATAACGAATATCGCATAACGTATAACGCATAACGTATAACGCATAACGTATAACATATAACGTATAACGTATAACGTATAACGTATAACGTATAACGTATAACGTATAACGTAGAACGTATAACGTAGAACGTATAACGCATAACGTATAACGCAAAACGTATAACGTATAACGTATAACGTATAACGTATAACGTATAACGTATAACGTATAACGTATAACGTATAACGCATAACGAATATCGTTTAAAGTATAACGTATAACGTATAACGTATAACGTATAACTTATAACGTATAACGTATAACGTATAACGTATAACGTATAACGTATTACGTATAACGTATAACGTATAAGGTATAAGGTATAACGTATAACGTATAACGTATAACGTATAACGTATAACGTATAACGTATAACGTATAACGTATAACGTATAACGTATATCGCATAACGTATAACGTATAACGTATAACGTATAACGTATAACGTATAACGTATAACGTATAACGTATAACGTATAACGAATATCGCATAACGTATAACGCATAACGTATAACGTATAACGTATAACGTATAACGTATAACGTATAACGTATAACGTATAACGTATAACGTAGAACGTAAAACGCATAACGTATAACGCAAAACGTATAACGTATAACGTATAACGTATAACGTATAACGTATAACGTATAACGTATAACGTATAACGTATAACGTATAACGTATAACGTATAACGTATAACGTATAACGTATAACGCATAACGAATATCGTTTAAAGTATAACGTATAAGGTATAAGGTATAACGTATAACGTATAACTTATAACTTATAACGTATAACGTATAACGTATAACGTATAACGTATAACGTATAACGTATAACGTATAACGTATAACGTTTAAAGTATAACGTATAACGTATAACGTATAACGTATAACGTATAACGTATAACGTATAACGTATAACGTATAACGCATAACGAATATCGTTTAAAGTATAACGTATAACGTATAACGTATAACGTATAACGTATAACGTATAACGTATAACGTATAACGTATAACGTATAACGCATAACGAATATCGTTTAAAGTATAACGTATAACGTATAACGTATAACGTATAACGTATAACGTATAACGTATAACGTATAACTTATAACGTATAACGTATAACGTATAACGTATAACTTATAACGTATAACGTATAACGTATAACGTATAACGTATAACGTATAAGGTATAAGGTATAACGTATAACGTATAACGTATAACGTATAACGTATAACGTATAACGTATAACGTATAACGTATAACGTATATCGCATAACGTATAACGTATAACGTATAACGTATAACGTATAACGTATAACGTATAACGTATAACGTATAACGAATATCGCATAACGTATAATGCATAACGTATAACGTATAACGTATAACGTATAACGTATAACGTATAACGTATAACGTATAACGTATAACGTATAACGTATAACGTATAACGTAGAACGTATAACGTATAACGTATAACGTATAACGTATAACGTATAACGTATAACGTATAACGTAGAACGTATAACGTAGAACGTATAACGTATAACGTATAACGTATAACGTATAACGTATAACGTATAACGTATAACGTATAACGTATAACGAATATCGCATAACGTATAACGCATAACGTATAACGTATAACGTATAACGTATAACGTATAACGTATAACGTATAACGTATAACGTATAACGTATAACGTATAACGTATAACGTATAACGTATAACGTATAACGTATAACGTATAACGTATTACGTATAACGTATAACGTATAACGTATAACGCATAACGAATATCGTTTAAAGTATAACGTATAACGTATAACGTATAACGTATAACTTATAACGTATAACGTATAACGTATAACGTATAACGTATAAGGTATAAGGTATAACGTATAACGTATAACGTATAACGTATAACGTATAACGTATAACGTATAACGTATAACGTATAACGTATAACGTATAACGTATAACGTATAACGTATAACGTATAACGTATAACGTATAACGTATAACGTATAACGTATAACGTATAACGTATATCGCATAACGTATAACGTATAACGTATAACGTATAACGTATAACGTATAACGTATAACGTATAACGAATATCGCATAACGTATAATGCATAACGTATAACGTATAACGTATAACGTATAACGTATAACGTATAACGTATAACGTATAACGTATAACGTATAACGTATAACGTATAACGTATAACGTAGAACGTATAACGTAGAACGTATAACGTAGAACGTATAACGTATAACGTATAACGTATAACGTATAACGTATAACGTATAACGTTTAACGTATAACGTATAACGAATATCGCATAACGTATAACGCATAACGTATAACGTATAACGTATAACGTATAACGTATAACGTATAACGTATAACGTATAACGTATAACGTATAACGTATAACGTATAACGTATAACGTATAACGTATAACGTATAACGTATAACGTATAACGTATAACGTATAACGTATAACGTATAACGTATTACGTATAACGTATAACGTATAACGTATAACGCATAACGAATATCGTTTAAAGTATAACGTATAACGTATAACGTATAACGTATAACGTATAACTTATAACGTATAACGTATAACGTATAACGCATAACGAATATCGTTTAAAGTATAACGTATAACGTATAACGTATAACGTATAACGTATAACGCATAACGAATATCGTTTAAAGTATAACGTATAACGTATAACGTATAACGTATAACTTATAACGTATAACGTATAACGTATAACGTATAACGTATAAGGTATAAGGTATAACGTATAACGTATAACGTATAACGTATAACGTATAACGTATAACGTATAACGTATAACGTATAACGTATAACGTATAACGTATAACGTATAACGTATAACGTATAACGTATATCGCATAACGTATAACGTATAACGTATAACGTATAACGTATAACGTATAACGTATAACGTATAACGTATAACGAATATCGCATAACGTATAACGCATAACGTATAACGCATAACGTATAACATATAACGTATAACGTATAACGTATAACGAATAACGTATAACGTATAACGTATAACGTAGAACGTATAACGTAGAACGTATAACGCATAACGTATAACGCAAAACGTATAACGTATAACGTATAACGTATAACGTATAACGTATAACGTATAACGTATAACGTATAACGTATAACGCATAACGAATATCGTTTAAAGTATAACGTATAACGTATAACGTATAACGTATAACGTATAACTTATAACGTATAACGTATAACGTATAACGTATAACGTATAACGTATTACGTATAACGTATAACGTATAAGGTATAAGGTATAACGTATAACGTATAACGTATAACGTATAACGTATAACGTATAACGTATAACGTATAACGTATAACGTATATCGCATAACGTATAACGTATAACGTATAACGTATAACGTATAACGTATAACGTATAACGTATAACGTATAACGAATATCGCATAACGTATAACGCATAACGTATAACGTATAACGTATAACGTATAACGTATAACGTATAACGTATAACGTATAACGTATAACGTAGAACGTAAAACGCATAACGTATAACGCAAAACGTATAACGTATAACGTATAACGTATAACGTATAACGTATAACGTATAACGTATAACGTATAACGTATAACGTATAACGTATAACGTATAACGTATAACGTATAACGTATAACGTATAACGCATAACGAATATCGTTTAAAGTATAACGTATAAGGTATAAGGTATAACGTATAACGTATAACTTATAACTTATAACGTATAACGTATAACGTATAACGTATAACGTATAACGTATAACGTATAACGTATAACGTTTAAAGTATAACGTATAACGTATAACGTATAACGTATAACGTATAACGTATAACGTATAACGTATAACGTATAACGCATAACGAATATCGTTTAAAGTATAACGTATAACGTATAACGTATAACGTATAACGTATAACGTATAACGTATAACGTATAACGTATAACGTATAACGCATAACGAATATCGTTTAAAGTATAACGTATAACGTATAACGTATAACGTATAACGTATAACGTATAACGTATAACGTATAACTTATAACGTATAACGTATAACGTATAACGTATAACTTATAACGTATAACGTATAACGTATAACGTATAACGTATAACGTATAACGTATAAGGTATAAGGTATAACGTATAACGTATAACGTATAACGTATAACGTATAACGTATAACGTATAACGTATAACGTATAACGTATATCGCATAACGTATAACGTATAACGTATAACGTATAACGTATAACGTATAACGTATAACGTATAACGTATAACGAATATCGCATAACGTATAATGCATAACGTATAACGTATAACGTATAACGTATAACGTATAACGTATAACGTATAACGTATAACGTATAACGTATAACGTATAACGTATAACGTATAACGTGTGAGAAATGCGCGTTTAGTCGACGAACGTTACGCATAAAAAGTGTAAACAGATCGCGGACCGGGGACGGCGATCCGTTGGCGAGTGCGGCGGAGCGCGATGTTTATGTTTTCGAGAGGACGGACCTCTCATGCGAGTGTGTGTGCGTGTGCTGCCGAAGGTGTTCGGGCGAAGCGTCTTTTGACGCCAGTTGATGGCTGAGAGTCGATCGAGAAGTGTCGATCGCGTATCGTTTCTCGTTGGCCGAACACGGATGGTATTTGGTAAATAAACGATTATAGAAATCCGTGATACAGTTATTTTTTGTGGTGGTTTGATTCTGAACATAGTGGCGACCGTGACAGGATCGTCTAACACGACTTCTCCAGTTCCTCAAGGCCGAGGTCAGCAATGAGGAAAGAATAAATATGGCGATCAGCGGCTTCACATCATCAACCCTTGCCGAAAAAAGAAGTAGGGACAACAAGGAAAAAGAGAAGACCAGTCCGCTGACGGAACTGCCGAGCGCCAGCGTTTTGTTTTCGGGTGAGGAAAGACGTTTAAAATGTATATTTTGCGACGGTAATCACGAAAATGCGAGTTGTGACAAGGCTAAAAAATTATCACATGACGAACGGAAAAATTTGATCAAACAAAGAAGGTGTTGTTTCAAATGTTTGAAACCGAATCATCAGTCGAGTAATTGTCGCGTTAGGATAGCGTGTGCGTTTTGTGGTAACCGTCATTCGGTACTTATGTGTCCGGGTTTATGTAACGCAACGCAAAATGCGATTCCGAATAAGAGCGAAACGCGTGATAGAAAAGAAAGCGTCGAACAGAGCCTCGCGAGTTTTGTAGATATGCCGGACGTCATTTTGCAAACATTGCGCGTCGTACTGTATTCCAACTCAGAGAGAAGGGTTGCACGCGTGGTTATCGATCAGGGTTCACACAGATCATATGTTCGTTCCGAGGTAGCGAAATTTATGGGGTATAAACCTCTCGGAAAAAGAGCAGTGACTCACGCACTGTTTGGCGGTGCGAACTCTGAATCCAAGGAACACGATATTTATTTGATTCGTATGAAGAGTCTAGATGGGAAATATTCATGCAATTTTCAAGTCATGAACCAGGATACGATTTGTACAGACATCCCAACGATTAAACCGGGTCCTTGGGTAAAAGAATTAGGAAAAGCTAACGTTTCTCTCACTGATCTGGAAACTACGAATGTTTCGGATAGGAATATAGATGTATTAATAGGCGCTGACGTAGCGGGCAAGCTTTTTACCGGGGAGAAACGCGATCTACCGAGCGATTTAACAGCTTTCGAGACGAGATTAGGCTGGGTAGTTATGGGTAAAAACCCTACGAACGATCAGGAAAACTGCTCCTCTACCGCATTAACAATGTTCGCGGGTGAGATGGGTATTTCGGATCTCTGGAGGCTAGACCTCATAGGTATACAAGATCCGATTGAAAGAACGACCCAGATCACCAAAGAACAGAGGGTGAAAGAAAATTTTCTAAAAAACATTTCTTTAAGTAAAGACGGGCGGTACACAGTTGGATTGCCCTGGGTCGAGAACCACGCACCAATTTCACACAATTTCGAGTTAGCCAAAAGTAGATTAAATGGTATAGTGAAAAAGCTAAATAGAGATGGTCTTTATGAAGAATATGATAAAATATTAGCAGAGTGGCTCGATCAGGGCATAATTGAGCGCGTACCGGACAGTCAATTAAAGAACTTGGCCCACTATTTGCCTCATCGTCATGTTTTGAAACCTGGAAGTACTACGCCGATACGACCGGTATTTGATGCCTCGGCGAGCGAGAAGGGTTTTCCGTCATTGAATCAGTGTTTAGAGAAGGGACCCAATCTGATCGAGTTAATTCCGGCGACGTTGTTGAGATTTCGTAGAAACGAGATAGCGGTCCTTGCAGACATTCGTAAGGCCTTCCTGCAAATCGAAATCAATTCAAAGGACCGCGATTATTTGCGTTTTTTATGGTTTTCGGAAGGAAAACTAATAGTATTGCGTCATAGGCGAGTAGTATTTGGCCTTACAAGTAGCCCATTTTTATTGGGGGCGGTTTTGGAATACCATTTTGCGAGAATTATGAAGATGCAGAATCAACAGTTATGGTCTAAGGATGTTGTTGGCAAATTAGCAAAATCCTTTTATGTGGACAACTGTGTCACGAGTGTCGGATCTCGTTCGGAATTGAGTTCTTTTATGCAACAAGCGAAGGGAATAATGGCCGAGGGTAATTTTGAGTTACGAGGGTGGGAGTATACTCACGACTTTTCGGGAAAGGAAACCACATCCGTGCTCGGAATTTTATTCAATAAATCTCGCGATGCGATATCGATTAGTCCTGCAATTCTCGACAATTGCGGTAAGGACGTGACGAAACGAACGATTCTTTCAATGGCACATAGGGTGTTCGACCCGATCGGTTTTACGGCACCGATCACATTGATCCCAAGATTAATATTAAAAAATCTGTGGAGAACGGGGTATGACTGGGACACACCGGTAGACGAGAATACGCGGAAAGAGTTTTGTAATTGGCAGAAACAATTACACTATTTAAGTGATATAGAGATTCCGAGAAAATTCGGCATGGGCGTCTTTTCGCTGCACACCTTTTGTGATGCAAGCCGGTCGGCGTACGCGACGGTCACCTTCTTGCGCGTGCAAAACAATGGTCGGGTGGAATTGCATTTGCTTGCCGCGAGAGCGCGAATCGCGCCGGATAACGCGACCATTCCACGTCTCGAACTCTTGGCCGCGTGCATAGGTAGTCGTCAAACTGACGACATTTTACAAGCCCTCAGTTGTAGGGACATTCCAGTTTTTTGTTGGTCCGATTCAACTACAGTTTTGACCTGGATAAATCGAGACAGTCAATGGGGTATTTTTGTCTGGAATCGCGTGCGCGAGATTCGACGTCTATCGGAGTCGTGGAAATGGAAGTATGTACCCGGACCATTAAATCCAGCCGATCTTCCGTCGCGCGGATGTCAAGCTAAACAGCTGCTCGATTCGCGCTGGTGGGAGGGGCCTGATTGGTTGCGCGAGCGTCAGCAGGATTGGCCAAGTATGAAGGGCGAAATCGACGAAAGTGAGGTAAATGGTGAGCTGAAGAAGTCCGCCGAGATCTCAATGCTTAATGTCAAACGCATAGATGTAAGCTTGGTAAATAGATTTTCATCGTATAACAAGCTAATAAGATTCTTTAGTATTATGCTGAGATTTAAGAAGTTTCTGAGAAAAGAAAGCATGAAAGAGAAATATTTGACGTATAGAGAGATTTACGAAACAGAAGTAAAGCTATTAAAATGTTTGCAAAGGGAGATGTTTTTACCGAAGGGGGACCCAAAGTTATCTGCCATTAAAGTTTTCAAGCATACCGATGGTCTACTACGACTAAGAACAAGGATAATAGAACGGAATGATAGTTTTCCTTTTCTGTACCCAATATTATTAGATAATAAACACGAAGTGGTAGAATTGCTGATTCGTGAGACACATGAGAATATGAACCATGCTGGGGTGCAATCAGTAATGTGTCAATTAAGAGAGAAATATTGGATAATTCAGATGCGCAAGGCTGTACGTCGAATTATTTTAAAGTGCGTCATTTGTAAACGACAAGGTTCCAAGCCGATGAAGGCAAGTCCGGGTGCGTTGCCGCTGAATCGCGTAAGGGATGCGGTTGTTTTCGAGGTTACAGGCGTAGATTTCGCGGGACCACTGTATTTGCGAGGGCAACAAAAGGCCTGGATATGCTTGTTCACATGCGCTGTATATCGCGCGGTACATTTAGAGCTTGTCACATCTTTGTCGACGGCAGCGTTTTTGGATGCGTTAGATAATTTTATCGGTCGTCGCAATCGACCCTCCGTCATTTATAGCGATAACGGCACAAACTTTGTAGGAGCCAACAGCGCTTTTGAAAAGCTGAATTGGGACATTATCGCTAAGACCAGTTCAGTTAAACGTATACAGTGGATTTTTAATCCACCAACGGCAGCGTGGTGGGGAGGTTGGTGGGGAGCGGTTGATAGGCATGATCAAAGTTATTCTACGCAAAGTGCTTAGAAAATCATGCCTCACGTACGATCAAATGTATACTGTCCTAGTTAATTGCGAGCGGACGATTAATTCGCGCCCTTTAACGTACGTTTCGGATTCACCGGATGACCCGAAACCTCTCACACCAGCGATGTTTCTGAACGATATAAGAGAATCTGAATGTCCAGATATAGATATTTTCAGGAAAACTGACCTGAATCGTGTTATCCGGCGTAAACAAGAAATAATAGAACATCTGCGTCAACGTTTTCGTGCGGAGTACCTCAGTCAGTTAATTTTCAAAAATAATGTAAAAGAATCCCGCATAATAAAACTGGGAGATATTGTTTTGATTGGTGATGATAATCGCAAGCGGATCGATTGGCCGCTGGCCAGAATAGAAGAATTGATCGAAGGTCGCGACGGTACCTTTAGAGTAGCGATTTTAAAAACCAAAGATGGCATATTGAAGAGACCAATACAGCGAATTTACCCGTTAGAGATCGAGCGTAATGATGTAATCGGAAAAGACATGCGTGAAGTAGTGTTAAATGAACAAACTATGCGTGACAGCGACGACGAAGAAAACCGCGAGGCTCAAACTACTAATACCGAAAACGTTGTTAGAACTCGAAGCGGGCGGATTATTCAAAAACCCGATTATTATGTATCGTGAAGATTATTCCAAGGAGAATTCCATGTATTCTTATTTTATGTTGTTTGATATGTATTCTGTTTTTATATCTTAAGCGATTTATGTGAGTGTCGGTCAGCGAAGGCGTATTGAGTCCAGGACTCAAGGTGGGAGGATGTGAGAAATGCGCGTTTAGTCGACGAACGTTACGCATAAAAAGTGTAAACAGATCGCGGACCGGGGACGGCGATCCGTTGGCGAGTGCGGCGGAGCGCGATGTTTATGTTTTCGAGAGGACGGACCTCTCATGCGAGTGTGTGTGCGTGTGCTGCCGAAGGTGTTCGGGCGAAGCGTCTTTTGACGCCAGTTGATGGCTGAGAGTCGATCGAGAAGTGTCGATCGCGTATCGTTTCTCGTTGGCCGAACACGGATGGTATTTGGTAAATAAACGATTATAGAAATCCGTGATACAGTTATTTTTTGTGGTGGTTTGATTCTGAACATAACGTATAACGTATAACGTATAACGTATAACGTATAACGTATAACGTATAACGTAGAACGTATAACGTAGAACGTATAACGTATAACGTATAACGTATAACGTATAACGTATAACGTATAACGTATAACGTATAACGTATAACGTATAACGAATATCGCATAACGTATAACGCATAACGTATAACGTATAACGTATAACGTATAACGTATAACGTATAACGTATAACGTATAACGTATAACGTATAACGTATAACGTATAACGTATAACGTATAACGTATAACGTATAACGTATAACGTATTACGTATAACGTATAACGTATAACGTATAACGCATAACGAATATCGTTTAAAGTATAACGTATAACGTATAACGTATAACGTATAACGTATAACTTATAACGTATAACGTATAACGTATAACGCATAACGAATATCGTTTAAAGTATAACGTATAACGTATAACGTATAACGTATAACGTATAACGCATAACGAATATCGTTTAAAGTATAACGTATAACGTATAACGTATAACGTATAACTTATAACGTATAACGTATAACGTATAACGTATAACGTATAAGGTATAAGGTATAACGTATAACGTATAACGTATAACGTATAACGTATAACGTATAACGTATAACGTATAACGTATAACGTATAACGTATAACGTATAACGTATAACGTATAACGTATAACGTATAACGTATAACGTATAACGTATAACGTATAACGTATAACGTATAACGTATAACGTATTACGTATAACGTATAACGTATAACGTATAACGCATAACGAATATCGTTTAAAGTATAACGTATAACGTATAACGTATAACGTATAACGTATAACGTATAACTTATAACGTATAACGTATAACGTATAACGCATAACGAATATCGTTTAAAGTATAACGTATAACGTATAACGTATAACGTATAACGTATAACGCATAACGAATATCGTTTAAAGTATAACGTATAACGTATAACGTATAACGTATAACTTATAACGTATAACGTATAACGTATAACGTATAACGTATAAGGTATAAGGTATAACGTATAACGTACAACGTATAACGTATAACGTATAACGTATAACGTATAACGTATAACGTATAACGTATAACGTATAACGTATAACGTATAACGTATAACGTATATCGCATAACGTATAACGTATTACGTATAACGTATAACGTATAACGTATAACGTATAACGTATAACGTATAACGAATATCGCATAACGTATAACGCATAACGTATAACGCATAACGTATAACATATAACGTATAACGTATAACGTATAACGTATAACGTATAACGTATAACGTATAACGTAGAACGTATAACGTAGAACGTATAACGCATAACGTATAACGCAAAACGTATAACGTATAACGTATAACGTATAACGTATAACGTATAACGTATAACGTATAACGTATAACGTATAACGTATAACGTATAACGTATAACGTATAACGCATAACGAATATCGTTTAAAGTATAACGTATAACGTATAACGTATATCGCATAACGTATAACGTATAACGTATAACGTATAACGTATAACGTATAACGTATAACGTAGAACGTATAACGCATAACGTATAACGCAAAACGTATAACGTATAACGTATAACGTATAACGTATAACGTATAACGTATAACGTATAACGTGTAACGTATAACGTATAACGTATAACGTATAACGTATAACGCATAACGAATATCGTTTAAAGTATAACGTATAAGGTATAAGGTATAACGTATAACGTATAACTTATAACTTATAACGTATAACGTATAACGTATAACGTATAACGTATAACGTATAACGTATAACGTATAACGTTTAAAGTATAACGTATAACGTATAACGTATAACGTATAACGTATAACGTATAACGTATAACGTATAACGTATAACGTATAACGCATAACGAATATCGTTTAAAGTATAACGTATAACGTATAACGTATAACGTATAACGTATAACGTATAACGTATAACGTATAACGTATAACGTATAACGCATAACGAATATCGTTTAAAGTATAACGTATAACGTATAACGTATAACGTATAACGTATAACGTATAACGTATAACGTATAACGTATAACGTATAACTTATAACGTATAACGTATAACGTATAACGTATAACGTATAACGTATAAGGTATAAGGTATAACGTATAACGTATAACGTATAACGTATAACGTATAACGTATAACGTATAACGTATAACGTATAACGTATATCGCATAACGTATAACGTATAACGTATAACGTATAACGTATAACGTATAACGTATAACGTATAACGTATAACGAATATCGCATAACGTATAATGCATAACGTATAACGTATAACGTATAACGTATAACGTATAACGTATAACGTATAACGTATAACGTATAACGTATAACGTATAACGTATAACGTATAACGTATAACGTATAACGTATAACGTATAACGTATAACGTATAACGTATAACGTATAACGTATAACGTATAACGTAGAACGTATAACGTAGAACGTATAACGTATAACGTATAACGTATAACGTATAACGTATAACGTATAACGTATAACGTATAACGTATAACGAATATCGCATAACGTATAACGCATAACGTATAACGTATAACGTATAACGTATAACGTATAACGTATAACGTATAACGTATAACGTATAACGTATAACGTATAACGTATAACGTATAACGTATAACGTATAACGTATAACGTATAAGGTATAACGTATAACGTATAACGTATAACGTATAACGTATAACGCATAACGAATATCGTTTAAAGTATAACGTATAACGTATAACGTATAACGTATAACGTATAACTTATAACGTATAACGTATAACGTATAACGCATAACGAATATCGTTTAAAGTATAACGTATAACGTATAACGTAGAACGTAAAACGCATAACGTATAACGCAAAACGTATAACGTATAACGTATAACGTATAACGTATAACGTATAACGTATAACGTATAACGTATAACGTATAACGTATAACGTATAACGTATAACGTATAACGTATAACGCATAACGAATATCGTTTAAAGTATAACGTATAAGGTATAAGGTATAACGTATAACGTATAACTTATAACTTATAACGTATAACGTATAACGTATAACGTATAACGTATAACGTATAACGTATAACGTATAACGTTTAAAGTATAACGTATAACGTATAACGTATAACGTATAACGTATAACGTATAACGTATAACGTATAACGTATAACGCATAACGAATATCGTTTAAAGTATAACGTATAACGTATAACGTATAACGTATAACGTATAACGTATAACGTATAACGTATAACGTATAACGTATAACGCATAACGAATATCGTTTAAAGTATAACGTATAACGTATAACGTATAACGTATAACGTATAACGTATAACGTATAACGTATAACTTATAACGTATAACGTATAACGTATAACGTATAACTTATAACGTATAACGTATAACGTATAACGTATAACGTATAACGTATAACGTATAAGGTATAAGGTATAACGTATAACGTATAACGTATAACGTATAACGTATAACGTATAACGTATAACGTATAACGTATAACGTATATCGCATAACGTATAACGTATAACGTATAACGTATAACGTATAACGTATAACGTATAACGTATAACGTATAACGAATATCGCATAACGTATAATGCATAACGTATAACGTATAACGTATAACGTATAACGTATAACGTATAACGTATAACGTATAACGTATAACGTATAACGTATAACGTATAACGTATAACGTATAACGTATAACGTATAACGTATAACGTATAACGTATAACGTATAACGTAGAACGTATAACGTAGAACGTATAACGTATAACGTATAACGTATAACGTATAACGTATAACGTATAACGTATAACGTATAACGTATAACGTATAACGAATATCGCATAACGTATAACGCATAACGTATAACGTATAACGTATAACGTATAACGTATAACGTATAACGTATAACGTATAACGTATAACGTATAACGTATAACGTATAACGTATAACGTATAACGTATAACGTATAACGTATAACGTATTACGTATAACGTATAACGTATAACGTATAACGCATAACGAATATCGTTTAAAGTATAACGTATAACGTATAACGTATAACGTATAACGTATAACTTATAACGTATAACGTATAACGTATAACGCATAACGAATATCGTTTAAAGTATAACGTATAACGTATAACGTATAACGTATAACGTATAACGCATAACGAATATCGTTTAAAGTATAACGTATAACGTATAACGTATAACGTATAACTTATAACGTATAACGTATAACGTATAACGTATAACGTATAAGGTATAAGGTATAACGTATAACGTATAACGTATAACGTATAACGTATAACGTATAACGTATAACGTATAACGTATAACGTATAACGTATAACGTATAACGTATAACGTATAACGTATAACGTATAACGTATAACGTATAACGTATAACGTATAACGTATAACGTATTACGTATAACGTATAACGTATAACGTATAACGCATAACGAATATCGTTTAAAGTATAACGTATAACGTATAACGTATAACGTATAACGTATAACGTATAACTTATAACGTATAACGTATAACGTATAACGCATAACGAATATCGTTTAAAGTATAACGTATAACGTATAACGTATAACGTATAACGTATAACGCATAACGAATATCGTTTAAAGTATAACGTATAACGTATAACGTATAACGTATAACTTATAACGTATAACGTATAACGTATAACGTATAACGTATAAGGTATAAGGTATAACGTATAACGTATAACGTATAACGTATAACGTATAACGTATAACGTATAACGTATAACGTATAACGTATAACGTATAACGTATAACGTATAACGTATAACGTATATCGCATAACGTATAACGTATTACGTATAACGTATAACGTATAACGTATAACGTATAACGTATAACGTATAACGAATATCGCATAACGTATAACGCATAACGTATAACGCATAACGTATAACATATAACGTATAACGTATAACGTATAACGTATAACGTATAACGTATAACGTATAACGTAGAACGTATAACGTAGAACGTATAACGCATAACGTATAACGCAAAACGTATAACGTATAACGTATAACGTATAACGTATAACGTATAACGTATAACGTATAACGTATAACGTATAACGTATAACGTATAACGTATAACGTATAACGCATAACGAATATCGTTTAAAGTATAACGTATAACGTATAACGTATAACGTATAACTTATAACGTATAACGTATAACGTATAACGTATAACGTATAACGTATTACGTATAACGTATAACGTATAAGGTATAAGGTATAACGTATAACGTATAACGTATAACGTATAACGTATAACGTATAACGTATAACGTATAACGTATAACGTATATCGCATAACGTATAACGTATAACGTATAACGTATAACGTATAACGTATAACGTATAACGTATAACGTATAACGAATATCGCATAACGTATAACGCATAACGTATAACGTATAACGTATAACGTATAACGTATAACGTATAACGTATAACGTATAACGTATAACGTATAACGTATAACGTATAACGTATAACGTATAACGTATAACGTATAACGTGTAACGTATAAGGTATAAGGTATAACGTATAACGTATAACGTATAACGTATAACGTATAACGTATAACGTATAACGTATAACGTATAACGTATAACGTATAACGTATAACGTATAACGTATAACGTATAACGTATAACGTATAACGTATAACGTATATCGCATAACGTATAACGTATAACGTATAACGTATAACGTATAACGTATAACGTATAACGTAGAACGTATAACGCATAACGTATAACGCAAAACGTATAACGTATAACGTATAACGTATAACGTATAACGTATAACGTATAACGTATAACGTATAACGTGTAACGTATAACGTATAACGTATAACGTATAACGTATAACGCATAACGAATATCGTTTAAAGTATAACGTATAAGGTATAAGGTATAACGTATAACGTATAACTTATAACTTATAACGTATAACGTATAACGTATAACGTATAACGTATAACGTATAACGTATAACGTATAACGTTTAAAGTATAACGTATAACGTATAACGTATAACGTATAACGTATAACGTATAACGTATAACGTATAACGTATAACGTATAACGCATAACGAATATCGTTTAAAGTATAACGTATAACGTATAACGTATAACGTATAACGTATAACGTATAACGTATAACGTATAACGTATAACGTATAACGCATAACGAATATCGTTTAAAGTATAACGTATAACGTATAACGTATAACGTATAACGTATAACGTATAACGTATAACGTATAACGTATAACGTATAACTTATAACGTATAACGTATAACGTATAACGTATAACGTATAACGTATAAGGTATAAGGTATAACGTATAACGTATAACGTATAACGTATAACGTATAACGTATAACGTATAACGTATAACGTATAACGTATATCGCATAACGTATAACGTATAACGTATAACGTATAACGTATAACGTATAACGTATAACGTATAACGTATAACGAATATCGCATAACGTATAATGCATAACGTATAACGTATAACGTATAACGTATAACGTATAACGTATAACGTATAACGTATAACGTATAACGTATAACGTATAACGTATAACGTATAACGTATAACGTATAACGTATAACGTATAACGTATAACGTATAACGTATAACGTAGAACGTATAACGTAGAACGTATAACGTATAACGTATAACGTATAACGTATAACGTATAACGTATAACGTATAACGTATAACGTATAACGAATATCGCATAACGTATAACGCATAACGTATAACGTATAACGTATAACGTATAACGTATAACGTATAACGTATAACGTATAACGTATAACGTATAACGTATAACGTATAACGTATAACGTATAACGTATAACGTATAACGTATAACGTATAACGTATTACGTATAACGTATAACGTATAACGTATAACGCATAACGAATATCGTTTAAAGTATAACGTATAACGTATAACGTATAACGTATAACGTATAACTTATAACGTATAACGTATAACGTATAACGCATAACGAATATCGTTTAAAGTATAACGTATAACGTATAACGTATAACGTATAACGTATAACGCATAACGAATATCGTTTAAAGTATAACGTATAACGTATAACGTATAACGTATAACTTATAACGTATAACGTATAACGTATAACGTATAACGTATAAGGTATAAGGTATAACGTATAACGTATAACGTATAACGTATAACGTATAACGTATAACGTATAACGTATAACGTATAACGTATAACGTATAACGTATAACGTATAACGTATAACGTATATCGCATAACGTATAACGTATAACGTATAACGTATAACGTATAACGTATAACGTATAACGTATAACGAATATCGCATAACGTATAACGCATAACGTATAACGCATAACGTATAACATATAACGTATAACGTATAACGTATAACGTATAACGTATAACGTATAACGTATAACGTATAACGTATAACGTATAACGTATAACGTAGAACGTATAACGCATAACGTATAACGCAAAACGTATAACGTATAACGTATAACGTATAACGTATAACGTATAACGTATAACGTATAAGGTATAAGGTATAACGTATAACGTATAACGTATAACGTATAACGTATAACGTATAACGTATAACGTATAACGTATAACGTATAAAGTATAACGTATATCGCATAACGTATAACGTATAACGTATAACGTATAGCGTATAACGTATAACGTATAACGTATAACGAATATCGCATAACGTATAACGCATAACGTATAACGTATAACGTACAACGTATAACGTATAACGTATAACGTATAACGTATAACGTATAACGTATAACGTATAACGTATAACGTATAACGTATAACGTATAACGTGTAACGTATAAGGTATAAGGTATAACGTATAACGTATAACGTATAACGTATAACGTATAACGTATAACGTATAACGTATAACGTATAACGTATAACGTATAACGTATAACGTATAACGTATAACGTATAACGTATAACGTATAACGTATAACGTATAACGTATAACGTACAACGTATAACGTATAACGTATAACGTATAACGTATAACGCATAACGAATATCGTTTAAAGTGTAACGTATAACGTAGAACGTATAACGCATAACGTATAACGTATAACGTATAACGTATAACGTATAACGTATAACGTATAACGTATAACGTATAACGTATAACGTATAACGTATAACGTATAACGTATAACGCAAAACGTATAACGTATAACGTATAACGTATAACGTATAACGTATAACGTATAACGCATAACGAATATCGTTTAAAGTATAACGTATAACGTATAACGTATAACGTATAACGTATAACGTATAACGTATAACGTATAACGTATAACGTATAACGTATAACGTATAACGTATAACGTATAACGTATAACGTATAACGCATAACGAATATCGTTTAAAGTATAACGTATAACGTATAACGTATAACGTATAACGTATAACTTATAACGTATAACGTATAACGTATAACGTATAACGTATAACGTATAAGGTATAAGGTATAACGTATAACGTATAACGTATAACGTATAACGTATAACGTATAACGTATAACGTATAACGTATAACGTATATCGCATAACGTATAACGTATAACGTATAACGTATAACGTATAACGTATAACGTATAACGTATAACGTATAACGTATAACGAATATCGCATAACGTATAATGCATAACGTATAACGTATAACGTATAACGTATAACGTATAACGTATAACGTATAACGTATAACGTATAACGTATAACGTATAACGTATAACGTATAACGTATAACGTATAACGTATAACGTATAACGTATAACGTATAACGTATAACGTAGAACGTATAACGTAGAACGTATAACGCATAACGTATAACGCAAAACGTATAACGTATAACGTATAACGTATAACGTATAACGTATAACGTATAACGTATAACGTATAACGTATAACGTATAACGTATAACGTATAACGTATAACGTATAACGTATAACGTATAACGTATAACGTATAACGTATAACGTATAACGTATAACGTATAACGTATAACGTATAACGTATAACGTATAACGTATAACGTATAACGTATAACGTATAACGTATAACGTATAACGTATAACGAATATCGCATAACGTATAACGCATAACGTATAACGTATAACGTATAACGTATAACGTATAACGTATAACGTATAACGTATAACGTATAACTTATAACGTATAACGTATAACGTATAACGTATAACGTATAACGTATAACGTATAACGTATAACGCATAACGAATATCGTTTAAAGTATAACGTATAACGTATAACGTATAACGTATAACGTATAACTTATAACGTATAACGTATAACGTATAACGCATAACGAATATCGTTTAAAGTATAACGTATAACGTATAACGTATAACGTATAACGTATACCGCATAACGAATATCGTTTAAAGTATAACGTATAACGTATAACGTATAACGTATAACTTATAACGTATAACGTATAACGTATAACGTATAACGTATAACGTATAAGGTATAAGGTATAACGTATAACGTATAACGTATAACGTATAACGTATAACGTATAACGTATAACGTATAACGTATAACGTATAACGTATACGTATAACGTATAACGTATAACGTATAACGTATAACGTATAACGTATAACGTATAACGTATTAACGTATAACGTATAACGTATAACGTATAACGAATATCGCATAACGTATAACGCATAACGTATAACGCATAACGTATAACGTATAACGTATAACGTATAACGTATAACGTATAACGTATAACGTATAACGTATAACGTATAACGTATAACGTATAACGTAGAACGTATAACGCATAACGTATAACGCAAAACGTATAACGTATAACGTATAACGTATAACGTATAACGTATATCGTATAACGTATAACGTATAACGTATAACGTATAACGTATAACGTATAACGTATATCGTATAACGTATAACGTATAACGTATATCGTATAAGGTATTAGGTATAACGTATGACGTATAACGTATAACGTATAACGTCTAACGTATAACGTATAACGTATAACGTATAACGTATAAGGTATAAGGTATAACGTATAACGTATAACGTATAACGTATAACGTATAACGTCTAACGTATAACGTATAACGTATAACGTATAACGTATAACGTATAACGTATAACGTATAACGAATATCGCATAACGTATAACGCATAACGTATAACGTATAACGTATAACGTATAACGTATAACTTATAACGTATAACGTATAACGTATAACGTATAACGTATAACGTATAACGTATAACGTATAACGTATAACGTATAACGTATAAGGTATAAGGTATAACGTATAACGTATAACGTATAACGTATAACGTCTAACGTATAACGTATAACGTATAACGCATAACGTATAACGTATAACGTATAACGTATAACGTATAACGTATAACGCATAACGAATATCGTTTAAAGTGTAACGTATAACGTATAACGTATAACGTATAACGTATAACGTATAACGCAAAACGTATAACGTATAACTTATAACGTATAACGTATAACGTATAACGTATAACGTATAACGTATAACGTATAACGTATAACGCATAACGAATATCGTTTAAAGTATAACGTATAACGTATAACGTATAACGTATAACGTATAACGTATAACGTATAACGTATAACTTATAACGTATAACGTATAACGTATAACGTATAACGTATAACGTATAACGTATAACGTATAACGTATAACGTATAACGTATAACGTATAAGGTATAACGTATAACGTATAACGTATAACGTATAACGTATAACGTATAACGTATAACGTATAACGTATAACGTATATCGCATAACGTATAACGTATAACGTATAACGTATAACGTATAACGTATAACGTATAACGTATAACGTATAACGTATAACGTATAACGTATAACGAATATCGCATAACGTATAACGCATAACGTATAACGCATAACGTATAACGTATAACGTATAACGTATAACGTATAACGTATAACGTATAACGTATAACGTATAACGTATAACGTATAACGTATAACGTAGAACGTATAACGCATAACGTATAACGCAAAACGTATAACGTATAACGTATAACGTATAACGTATAACGTATAACGTATAACGTATATCGTATAACGTATAACGTATAACGTATAACGTATAAGGTATTAGGTATAACGTATAACGTATAACGTATAACGTATAACGTCTAACGTATAACGTATAACGTATAACGTATAACGTATAACGTATAAGGTATAAGGTATAACGTATAACGTATAACGTATAACGTATAACGTATAACGTATAACGTATAACGTATAACGTATAACGTATAACGTATAACGTATAACGTATAACGTATAACGAATATCGCATATCGTATAACGCATAACGTATAACGTATAACGTATAACGTATAACGTATAACGTATAACGTATAACGTATAACGTATAACGTATAACGTATAACGTATAACGTATAACGTATAACGTATAACGTATAACGTATAACGTATAACGTATAACGTATAACGTATAACGTATAACGTATAACGTATAACGTATAACGTATAACGTATAACGTATAACGTATAACGTATAACGTATAACGTATAACGTATAACGTATAACGTATAACGTATAACGTATAACGTATAACGTATAACGCATAACGAATATCGTTTAAAGTATAACGTATAAGGTATAACGTATAACGTATAACTTATAACTTATAACGTATAACGTATAACGTATAACGTATAACGTATAACGTATAACGTTTAAAGTATAACGTATAACGTATAACGTATAACGTATAACGTATAACGTATAACGTATAACGTATAACGCATAACGAATATCGTTTAAAGTATAACGTATAACGTATAACGTATAACGTATAACGTATAACGTATAACGTATAACGTATAACGTATAACTTATAACGTATAACGTATAACGTATAACGTATAACGTATAACGTATAACGTATAACGTATAACGTATAACGTATAACGTATAAGGTATAACGTATAACGTATAACGTATAACGTATAACGTATAACGTATAACGTATAACGTATAACGTATAACGTATAACGTATATCGCATAACGTATAACGTATAACGTATAACGTATAACGTATAACGTATAACGTATAACGTATAACGTATAACGTATAACGTATAACGAATATCGCATAACGTATAACGCATAACGTATAACGCATAACGTATAACGTATAACTTATAACGTATAACGTATAACGTATAACGTATAACGTATAACGTATAACGTATAACGTATAACGTAGAACGTATAACGCATAACGTATAACGCAAAACGTATAACGTATAACGTATAACGTATAACGTATAACGTATAACGTATAACGTATAACGTATAACGTATATCGTATAACGTATAACGTATAACGTATAACGTATAAGGTATTAGGTATAACGTATAACGTATAACGTATAACGTATAACGTCTAACGTATAACGTATAACGTATAACGTATAACGTATAAGGTATAAGGTATAACGTATAACGTATAACGTATAACGTATAACGTCTAACGTATAACGTATAACGTATAACGTATAACGTATAACGTATAACGTATAACGTATAACGTATAACGAATATCGCATATCGTATAACGCATAACGTATAACGTATAACGTATAACGTATAACGTATAACGTATAACGTATAACGTATAACGTATAACGTATAACGTATAACGTATAACGTATAACGTATAACGTATAACGTATAACGTATAACGTATAACGTATAACGTATAACGTATAACGTATAACGTATAACGTATAACGTATAACGTATAACGTATAACGTATAACGTATAACGTATAACGTATAACGTATAACGTATAACGTATAACGTATAACGTATAACGTATAACGTATAACGTATAACGTATAACGTATAACGTATAACGTATAACGTATAACGTATAACGTATAACGTATAACGTATAACGTATAACGTATAACGTATAACGCATAACGAATATCGTTTAAAGTATAACGTATAAGGTATAACGTATAACGTATAACTTATAACTTATAACGTATAACGTATAACGTATAACGTATAACGTATAACGTTTAAAGTATAACGTATAACGTATAACGTATAACGTATAACGTATAACGTATAACGTATAACGTATAACGTATAACGTATAACGCATAACGAATATCGTTTAAAGTATAACGTATAACGTATAACGTATAACGTATAACTTATAACGTATAACGTATAACGTATAACGTATAACGTATAACGTATAACGTATAACGTATAACGTATAAGGTATAAGGTATAACGTATAACGTATAACGTATAACGTATAACGTATAACGTATAACGTATAACGTATAACGTATATCGCATAACGTATAACGTATAACGTATAACGTATAACGTATAACGTATAACGTATAACGTATAACGAATATCGCATAACGTATAACGCATAACGTATAACGTATAACGTATAACGAATATCGCATAACGTATAACGCATAACGTATAACGTATAACGTATAACGTATAACGTATAACGTATAACGTATAACGTATAACGTATAACGTATAACGTATAACGTATAACGTATAACGTATAACGTATAACGTATAACGTATAACGTATAACGTATAACGTATAACGTATAACGTATAACGTATAACGTATAACGTATAACGTATAACGTATAACGTATAACGTATAACGTATAACGTATAACGCATAACGAATATCGTTTAAAGTATAACGTATAACGTATAACGTATAACGTATAACGTATAACGTATAACTTATAACGTATAACGTATAACGTATAACGCATAACGAATATCGTTTAAAGTATAACGTATAACGTATAACGTATAACGTATAACGCATAACGAATATCGTTTAAAGTATAACGTATAACGTATAACGTATAACGTATAACGTATAACGTATAACTTATAACGTATAACGTATAACGTATAACGTATAACGTATAACGTATAAGGTATAAGGTATAACGTATAACGTATAACGTATAACGTATAACGTATAACGTATAACGTATAACGTATAACGTATAACGTATAACGTATATCGCATAACGTATAACGTATAACGTATAACGTATAACGTATAACGTATAACGTATAACGTATAACGTATAACGTATAACGTATAACGTATAACGTATAACGAATATCGCATAACGTATAACGCATAACGTATAACGCATAACGTATAACGTATAACGTATAACGTATAACGTATAACGTATAACGTATAACGTATAACGTATAACGTATAACGTATAACGTATAACGTATAACGTATAACGTATAACGTATAACGTATAACGTAGAACGTATAACGCATAACGTATAACGCAAAACGTATAACGTATAACGTATAACGTATAACGTATAACGTATAACGTATATCGTATGACGTATAACGTATAACGTATAACGTATAACGTATAACGTATAACGTATAACGTATAACGTATAACGCAAAACGTATAACGTATAACTTATAACGTATAACGTATAACGTATAACGTATAACGTATAACGTATAACGTATAACGTATAACGTATAAGGTATAAGGTATAACGTATAACGTATAACGTATAACGTATAACGTCTAACGTATAACGTATAACGTATAACGTATAACGTATAACGTATAACGTATAACGTATAACGTATAACGTATAACGAATATCGCATAACGTATAACGCATAACGTATAACGTATAACGTATAACGTATAACGTATAACGTATAACGTATAACGTATAACGTATAACGTATAACGTATAACGTATAACGTATAACGTATAACGCATAACGAATATCGTTTAAAGTATAACGTATAACGTATAACGTATAACGTATAACGTATAACGTATAACGTATAACTTATAACGTATAACGTAGAACGTATAACGCATAACGTATAACGTATAACGTATAACGTATAACGTATAACGCATAACGAATATCGTTTAAAGTGTAACGTATAACGTATAACGTATAACGTATAACGTATAACGTATAACGCAAAACGTATAACGTATAACTTATAACGTATAACGTATAACGTATAACGTATAACGTATAACGTATAACGTATAACGTATAACGCATAACGAATATCGTTTAAAGTATAACGTATAACGTATAACGTATAACGTATAACGTATAACTTATAACGTATAACGTATAACGTATAACGTATAACGTATAACGTATAACGTATAACGTATAACGTATAACGTATAACGTATAACGTATAACGTATAACGTATAACGTATAACGTATAACGTATAACGTATAACGCAAAACGTATAACGTATAACTTATAACGTATAACGTATAACGTATAACGTATAACGTATAACGTATAACGTATAACGTATAACGTATAACGTATAACGTATAACGTATAAGGTATAAGGTATAACGTATAACGTATAACGTATAACGTATAACGTATAACGTATAACGTATAACGTATAACGTATAACGTATAACGTATAACGTATAACGTATAACGTATAACGTATAACGTATAACGTATAACGTATATCGCATAACGTATAACGTATAACGTATAACGTATAACGTATAACGTATAACGTATAACGAATATCGCATAACGTATAACGCATAACGTATAACGCATAACGTATAACGTATAACGTATAACGTATAACGTATAACGTATAACGTATAACGTAGAACGTATAACGCATAACGTATAACGCAAAACGTATAACGTATAACGTATAACGTATAACGTATAACGTATAACGTATAACGTATAACGTATAACGTATAACGTATAACGTATAACGTATAACGTATAACGTATAACGTATAACGTATAACGTATAACGTATAACGTATAACGTATAACGTATAACATATAACGTATAACGTATAACGTATAACGTATAACGTATAACGAATATCGCATAACGTATAACGAATAACGTATAACGTATAACGAATATCGCATTACGTATAACGCATAACGTATAACGCATAACGTATAACGTATAACGAATATCGCATAACGTATAACGCATAACGTATAACGCATAACGTATAACGTATAACGTATAACTTATAACGTATAACGTATAACGTATAACGTATAACGTATAACGTATAACGTATAACGTATAACGTATAACGTATAACGTATAACGTATAACGTATAACGTATAACGTATAACGTATAACGTATAACGTATAACGTATAACGTATAACGTATAACGTATAACGTATAACGTATAACGTATAACGTATAACGTATAACGTATAACGTATAACGTATAACGTATAACGTATAACGTATAACGTATAACGTATAACGTATAACGTATAACGTATAACGTATAACGTATAACGTATAACGTATAACGTATAACGTATAACGTATAACGCAAAACGTATAACGTATAACTTATAACGTATAACGTATAACGTATAACGTATAACGTATAACGTATAACGTATAACGTATAACGTATAACGTATAACGTATAACGTATAACGTATAACGTATAACGTATAACGTATAACGTATAACGTATAAGGTATAAGGTATAAGGTATAACGTATAACGTATAACGTATAACGCAAAACGTATAACGTATAACGTATAACGTATAACGTATAACGTATAAGGTATAAGGTATAACGTATAACGTATAACGTATAACGTATAAGGTATAAGGTATAACGTATAACGTATAACGTATAACGTATAACGTATAACGTATAACGTATAACGTATAACGTATAACGCATAACGAATATCGTTTAAAGTATAACGTATAACGTATAACGTATAACGTATAACGTATAACTTATAACGTATAACGTAGAACGTATAACGCATAACGTATAACGTATAACGTATAACGCATAACGAATATCGTTTAAAGTATAACGTATAACGTATAACGTATAACGTATAACTTATAACGTATAACGTATAACGTATAACGTATAACGTATAAGGTATAAGGTATAACGTATAACGTATAACGTATAACGTATAACGTATAACGTATAACGTATAACGTATAACGTATAACGTATAACGTATATCGCATAACGTATAACGTATAACGTATAACGTATAACGTATAACGTATAACGTATAACGTATAACGTATAACGTATAACGTATAACGTATAACGTATAACGTATAACGTATAACGTATAACGTATAACGTATAACGTATAACGTATAACGTATAACGTATAACGTATAACGTATAACGTATAACGTATAACGTATAACGTAGAACGTATAACGCATAACGTATAACGCAAAACGTATAACGTATAACGTATAACGTATAACGTATAACGTATATCGTATAACGTATAACGTATAACGTATAACGTATAACGTATAACGTATAACGTATAACGTATAACGCAAAACGTATAACGTATAACTTATAACGTATAACGTATAACGTATAACGTATAACGTATAACGTATAACGTATAACGTATAACGTATAACGTATAACGTATAAGGTATAAGGTATAACGTATAACGTATAACGTATAACGTATAACGTATAACGTCTAACGTATAACGTATAACGTATAACGTATAACGTATAACGTATAACGTATAACGTATAACGTATAACGAATATCGCATAACGTATAACGCATAACGTATAACGTATAACGTATAACGTATAACGTATAACGTATAACGTATAACGTATAACGTATAACGTATAACGTATAACGTATAACGTATAACGTATAACGTATAACGTATAACGTATAACGCATAACGAATATCGTTTAAAGTATAACGTATAACGTATAACGTATAACGTATAACGTATAACGTATAACGTATAACGTATAACTTATAACGTATAACGTAGAACGTATAACGCATAACGTATAACGTATAACGTATAACGTATAACGTATAACGTATAACGCATAACGAATATCGTTTAAAGTGTAACGTATAACGTATAACGTATAACGTATAACGTATAACGTATAAAGCAAAACGTATAACGTATAACTTATAACGTATAACGTATAACGTATAACGTATAACGTATAACGCATAACGAATATCGTTTAAAGTATAACGTATAACGTATAACGTATAACGTATAACGTATAACGTATAACTTATAACGTATAACGTATAACGTATAACGTATAACGTATAACGTATAACGTATAACGTATAACGTATAACGTATAACGTATAACGTATAACGTATAACGTATAACGTATAACGTATAACGTATAACGTATAACGTATAACGCAAAACGTATAACGTATAACTTATAACGTATAACGTATAACGTATAACGTATAACGTATAACGTATAACGTATAACGTATAACGTATAACGTATAAGGTATAAGGTATAACGTATAACGTATAACGTATAACGTATAACGTCTAACGTATAACGTATAACGTATAACGTATAACGTATAACGTATAACGTATAACGTATAACGTATAACGAATATCGCATAACGTATAACGCATAACGTATAACGTATAACGTATAACGTATAACGTATAACGTATAACGTATAACGTATAACGTATAACGTATAACGTATAACGTATAACGTATAACGTATAACGTATAACGTATAACGTATAACGTATAACGTATAACGTATAACGTATAACGTATAACGCATAACGAATATCGTTTAAAGTATAACGTATAACGTATAACGTATAACGTATAACGTATAACTTATAACGTATAACGTATAACGTATAACGTATAACGTATAAGGTATAAGGTATAACGTATAACGTATAACGTATAACGTATAACGTATAACGTATAACGTATAACGTATAACGTATAACGTATATCGCATAACGTATAACGTATAACGTATAACGTATAACGTATAACGTATAACGTATAACGTATAACGAATATCGCATAACGTATAACGCATAACGTATAACGCATAACGTATAACGTATAACGTATAACGTATAACGTATAACGTATAACGTATAACGTAGAACGTATAACGCATAACGTATAACGCAAAACGTATAACGTATAACGTATAACGTATAACGTATAACGTATAACGTATAACGTATAACGTATAACGTATAACGTATAACGTATAACGTATAACGTACAACGTATAACGTATAACGTATAACGTATAACGTATAACGTATAACGTATAACGCATAACAAATATCGTTTAAAGTGTAACGTATAACGTAGAACGTATAACGCATAACGAATAACGTATAACGTATAACGTATAACGTATAACGTATAACGTATAACGTATAACGTATAACGTATAACGTATAACGTATAACGTATAACGTATAACGTATAACGTATAACGTATAACGTATAACATATAACGTATAACGTATAACGTATAACATATAACGTATAACGTATAACGTATAACGTATAACGTATAACGAATATCGCATAACGTATAACGAATAACGTATAACGTATAACGAATATCGCATTACGTATAACGCATAACGTATAACGCATAACGTATAACGTATAACGAATATCGCATAACGTATAACGCATAACGTATAACGCATAACGTATAACGTATAACGTATAACTTATAACGTATAACGTATAACGTATAACGTATAACGTATAACGTATAACGTATAACGTATAACGTATAACGTATAACGTATAACGTATAACGTATAACGTATAACGTATAACGTATAACGTATAACGTATAACGTATAACGTATAACGTATAACGTATAACGTATAACGTATAACGTATAACGTATAACGTATAACGTATAACGTATAACGTATAACGTATAACGCAAAACGTATAACGTATAACTTATAACGTATAACGTATAACGTATAACGTATAACGTATAACGTATAACGTATAACGTATAACGTATAACGTATAACGTATAACGTATAAGGTATAAGGTATAAGGTATAACGTATAACGTATAACGTATAACGCAAAACGTATAACGTATAACTTATAACGTATAACGTATAACGTATAACGTATAACGTATAACGTATAACGTATAACGTATAACGTATAACGTATAACGTATAACGTATAAGGTATAAGGTATAACGTATAACGTATAACGTATAACGTATAACGTATAACGTATAACGTATAACGTATAACGCATAACGAATATCGTTTAAAGTATAACGTATAACGTATAACGTATAACGTATAACGTATAACTTATAACGTATAACGTAGAACGTATAACGCATAACGTATAACGTATAACGTATAACGCATAACGAATATCGTTTAAAGTATAACGTATAACGTATAACGTATAACGTATAACTTATAACGTATAACGTATAACGTATAACGTATAACGTATAAGGTACAAGGTATAACGTATAACGTATAACGTATAACGTATAACGTATAACGTATAACGTATAACGTATAACGTATAACGTATAACGTATAACGTATATCGCATAACGTATAACGTATAACGTATAACGTATAACGTATAACGTATAACGTATAACGTATAACGTATAACGTATAACGTATAACGTAGAACGTATAACGCATAACGTATAACGCAAAACGTATAACGTATAACGTATAACGTATAACGTATAACGTATAACGTATAACGTATAACGTATAACGTATAACGTATAACGTATAACGTATAACGCATAACGAATATCGTTTAAAGTATAACGTATAACGTATAACGTATAACGTATAACGTATAACGTATAACGTATAACGTATAACGTATAACGTATAACGTTTAAAGTATAACGTATAACGTATAACGTATAACGTATAACGTATAACGTATAACGTATAACGTATAACGTATAACGTATAACGCATAACGAATATCGTTTAAAGTATAACGTATAACGTATAACGTATAACGTATAACTTATAACGTATAACGTATAACGTATAACGTATAACGTATAACGTATAACGTATAACGTATAACGTATAACGTATAACGTATAAGGTATAACGTATAACGTATAACGTATAACGTATAACGTATAACGTATAACGTATAACGTATAACGTATAACGTATAACGTATAACGTATATCGCATAACGTATGACGTATAACGTACAACGTATAACGCATAACGTATAACGTATAACGTATAACGCATAACGAATATCGTTTAAAGTGTAACGTATAACGTAGAACGTATAACGCATAACGTATAACGTATAACGTATAACGTATAACGTATAACGTATAACGTATAACGTATAACGTATAACGTATAACGTATAACGTATAACGTATAACGTATAACGTATAACGTATAACGTATAACGCAAAACGTATAACGTATAACTTATAACGTATAACGTATAACGTATAACGTATAACGTATAACGTATAACGTATAACGTATAACGTATAACGTATAACGTATAACGTATAACGTATAACGTATAACGTATAACGTATAACGTATAAGGTATAAGGTATAAGGTATAACGTATAACGTATAACGTATAACGCAAAACGTATAACGTATAACGTATAACGTATAACGTATAACGTATAAGGTATAAGGTATAACGTATAACGTATAACGTATAACGTATAAGGTATAAGGTATAACGTATAACGTATAACGTATAACGTATAACGTATAACGTATAACGTATAACGTATAACGTATAACGCATAACGAATATCGTTTAAAGTATAACGTATAACGTATAACGTATAACGTATAACGTATAACTTATAACGTATAACGTAGAACGTATAACGCATAACGTATAACGTATAACGTATAACGCATAACGAATATCGTTTAAAGTATAACGTATAACGTATAACGTATAACGTATAACTTATAACGTATAACGTATAACGTATAACGTATAACGTATAAGGTATAAGGTATAACGTATAACGTATAACGTATAACGTATAACGTATAACGTATAACGTATAACGTATAACGTATAACGTATAACGTATATCGCATAACGTATAACGTATAACGTATAACGTATAACGTATAACGTATAACGTATAACGTATAACGTATAACGTATAACGTATAACG
Organism: Lasioglossum calceatum; assembly: GCA_963966675.1. NCBI lineage: Eukaryota > Metazoa > Arthropoda > Insecta > Hymenoptera > Halictidae > Lasioglossum > Lasioglossum calceatum. The sequence goes on from CAXAAD010000234.1 coordinate 313,018, forward strand.
TATAACGTATAACGTATAACGTATAACGTATAACGTATAACGTATAACGTATAACGTATAACGTATAACGTATAACGTATAACGTATAACGTATAACGTATAACGTATAACGTAGAACGTATAACGCATAACGTATAACGCAAAACGTATAACGTATAACGTATAACGTATAACGTATAACGTATATCGTATAACGTATAACGTATAACGTATAACGTATAACGTATAACGTATAACGTATAACGTATAACGCAAAACGTATAACGTATAACTTATAACGTATAACGTATAACGTATAACGTATAACGTATAACGTATAACGTATAACGTATAACGTATAACGTATAACGTATAAGGTATAAGGTATAACGTATAACGTATAACGTATAACGTATAACGTATAACGTCTAACGTATAACGTATAACGTATAACGTATAACGTATAACGTATAACGTATAACGTATAACGTATAACGAATATCGCATAACGTATAACGCATAACGTATAACGTATAACGTATAACGTATAACGTATAACGTATAACGTATAACGTATAACGTATAACGTATAACGTATAACGTATAACGTATAACGTATAACGTATAACGTATAACGTATAACGCATAACGAATATCGTTTAAAGTATAACGTATAACGTATAACGTATAACGTATAACGTATAACGTATAACGTATAACGTATAACTTATAACGTATAACGTAGAACGTATAACGCATAACGTATAACGTATAACGTATAACGTATAACGTATAACGTATAACGCATAACGAATATCGTTTAAAGTGTAACGTATAACGTATAACGTATAACGTATAACGTATAACGTATAAAGCAAAACGTATAACGTATAACTTATAACGTATAACGTATAACGTATAACGTATAACGTATAACGCATAACGAATATCGTTTAAAGTATAACGTATAACGTATAACGTATAACGTATAACGTATAACGTATAACTTATAACGTATAACGTATAACGTATAACGTATAACGTATAACGTATAACGTATAACGTATAACGTATAACGTATAACGTATAACGTATAACGTATAACGTATAACGTATAACGTATAACGTATAACGTATAACGTATAACGCAAAACGTATAACGTATAACTTATAACGTATAACGTATAACGTATAACGTATAACGTATAACGTATAACGTATAACGTATAACGTATAACGTATAAGGTATAAGGTATAACGTATAACGTATAACGTATAACGTATAACGTCTAACGTATAACGTATAACGTATAACGTATAACGTATAACGTATAACGTATAACGTATAACGTATAACGAATATCGCATAACGTATAACGCATAACGTATAACGTATAACGTATAACGTATAACGTATAACGTATAACGTATAACGTATAACGTATAACGTATAACGTATAACGTATAACGTATAACGTATAACGTATAACGTATAACGTATAACGTATAACGTATAACGTATAACGTATAACGCATAACGAATATCGTTTAAAGTATAACGTATAACGTATAACGTATAACGTATAACGTATAACTTATAACGTATAACGTATAACGTATAACGTATAACGTATAAGGTATAAGGTATAACGTATAACGTATAACGTATAACGTATAACGTATAACGTATAACGTATAACGTATAACGTATAACGTATATCGCATAACGTATAACGTATAACGTATAACGTATAACGTATAACGTATAACGTATAACGTATAACGAATATCGCATAACGTATAACGCATAACGTATAACGCATAACGTATAACGTATAACGTATAACGTATAACGTATAACGTATAACGTATAACGTAGAACGTATAACGCATAACGTATAACGCAAAACGTATAACGTATAACGTATAACGTATAACGTATAACGTATAACGTATAACGTATAACGTATAACGTATAACGTATAACGTATAACGTATAACGTACAACGTATAACGTATAACGTATAACGTATAACGTATAACGTATAACGTATAACGCATAACAAATATCGTTTAAAGTGTAACGTATAACGTAGAACGTATAACGCATAACGAATAACGTATAACGTATAACGTATAACGTATAACGTATAACGTATAACGTATAACGTATAACGTATAACGTATAACGTATAACGTATAACGTATAACGTATAACGTATAACGTATAACGTATAACATATAACGTATAACGTATAACGTATAACATATAACGTATAACGTATAACGTATAACGTATAACGTATAACGAATATCGCATAACGTATAACGAATAACGTATAACGTATAACGAATATCGCATTACGTATAACGCATAACGTATAACGCATAACGTATAACGTATAACGAATATCGCATAACGTATAACGCATAACGTATAACGCATAACGTATAACGTATAACGTATAACTTATAACGTATAACGTATAACGTATAACGTATAACGTATAACGTATAACGTATAACGTATAACGTATAACGTATAACGTATAACGTATAACGTATAACGTATAACGTATAACGTATAACGTATAACGTATAACGTATAACGTATAACGTATAACGTATAACGTATAACGTATAACGTATAACGTATAACGTATAACGTATAACGTATAACGTATAACGTATAACGCAAAACGTATAACGTATAACTTATAACGTATAACGTATAACGTATAACGTATAACGTATAACGTATAACGTATAACGTATAACGTATAACGTATAACGTATAACGTATAAGGTATAAGGTATAAGGTATAACGTATAACGTATAACGTATAACGCAAAACGTATAACGTATAACTTATAACGTATAACGTATAACGTATAACGTATAACGTATAACGTATAACGTATAACGTATAACGTATAACGTATAACGTATAACGTATAAGGTATAAGGTATAACGTATAACGTATAACGTATAACGTATAACGTATAACGTATAACGTATAACGTATAACGCATAACGAATATCGTTTAAAGTATAACGTATAACGTATAACGTATAACGTATAACGTATAACTTATAACGTATAACGTAGAACGTATAACGCATAACGTATAACGTATAACGTATAACGCATAACGAATATCGTTTAAAGTATAACGTATAACGTATAACGTATAACGTATAACTTATAACGTATAACGTATAACGTATAACGTATAACGTATAAGGTACAAGGTATAACGTATAACGTATAACGTATAACGTATAACGTATAACGTATAACGTATAACGTATAACGTATAACGTATAACGTATAACGTATATCGCATAACGTATAACGTATAACGTATAACGTATAACGTATAACGTATAACGTATAACGTATAACGTATAACGTATAACGTATAACGTAGAACGTATAACGCATAACGTATAACGCAAAACGTATAACGTATAACGTATAACGTATAACGTATAACGTATAACGTATAACGTATAACGTATAACGTATAACGTATAACGTATAACGTATAACGCATAACGAATATCGTTTAAAGTATAACGTATAACGTATAACGTATAACGTATAACGTATAACGTATAACGTATAACGTATAACGTATAACGTATAACGTTTAAAGTATAACGTATAACGTATAACGTATAACGTATAACGTATAACGTATAACGTATAACGTATAACGTATAACGTATAACGCATAACGAATATCGTTTAAAGTATAACGTATAACGTATAACGTATAACGTATAACTTATAACGTATAACGTATAACGTATAACGTATAACGTATAACGTATAACGTATAACGTATAACGTATAACGTATAACGTATAAGGTATAACGTATAACGTATAACGTATAACGTATAACGTATAACGTATAACGTATAACGTATAACGTATAACGTATAACGTATAACGTATATCGCATAACGTATGACGTATAACGTACAACGTATAACGCATAACGTATAACGTATAACGTATAACGCATAACGAATATCGTTTAAAGTGTAACGTATAACGTAGAACGTATAACGCATAACGTATAACGTATAACGTATAACGTATAACGTATAACGTATAACGTATAACGTATAACGTATAACGTATAACGTATAACGTATAACGTATAACGTATAACGTATAACGTATAACGTATAACGTATAACGTATAACTTATAACGTATAACGTATAACGTATAACGTATAACGTATAAGGTATAAGGTATAACGTATAACGTATAACGTATAACGTATAACGTATAACGTATAACGTATAAGGTATAAGGTATAACGTATAACGTATAACGTATAACGTATAACGTCTAACGTATAACGTATAACGTATAACGTATAACGTATAACGTATAACGTATAACGTATAACGTATAACGTATAACGTATAACGAATATCGCATAACGTATAACGCATAACGTATAACGTATAACGTATAACGTATAACGTATAACGTATAACGTATAACGTATAACGTATAACGTATAACGTATAACGTATAACGTATAACGTATAACGTATAACGTATAACGTATAACGCATAACGAATATCGTTTAAAGTATAACGTATAACGTATAACGTATAACGTATAACGTATAACGTATAACGTATAACGTATAACTTATAACGTATAACGTAGAACGTATAACGCATAACGTATAACGTATAACGTATAACGTATAACGTATAACGTATAACGCATAACGAATATCGTTTAAAGTGTAACGTATAACGTATAACGTATAACGTATAACGTATAACGTATAACGCAAAACGTATAACGTATAACTTATAACGTATAACGTATAACGTATAACGTATAACGTATAACGTATAACGTATAACGCATAACGAATATCGTTTAAAGTATAACGTATAACGTATAACGTATAACGTATAACGTATAACTTATAACGTATAACGTATAACGTATAACGTATAACGTATAACGTATAACGTATAACGTATAACGTATAACGTATAACGTATAACGTATAACGTATAACGTATAACGTATAACGTATAACGTATAACGCAAAACGTATAACGTATAACTTATAACGTATAACGTATAACGTATAACGTATAACGTATAACGTATAACGTATAACGTATAACGTATAACGTATAACGTATAAGGTATAAGGTATAACGTATAACGTATAACGTATAACGTATAACGTCTAACGTATAACGTATAACGTATAACGTATAACGTATAACGTATAACGTATAACGTATAACGTATAACGAATATCGCATAACGTATAACGCATAACGTATAACGTATAACGTATAACGTATAACGTATAACGTATAACGTATAACGTATAACGTATAACGTATAACGTATAACGTATAACGTATAACGTATAACGTATAACGTATAACGTATAACGTATAACGTATAACGTATAACGTATAACGTATAACGTATAACGTATAACGTATAACGCATAACGAATATCGTTTAAAGTATAACGTATAACGTATAACGTATAACGTATAACGTATAACGTATAACGTATAACGTATAACTTATAACGTATAACGTATAACGTATAACGTATAACGTATAAGGTATAAGGTATAACGTATAACGTATAACGTATAACGTATAACGTATAACGTATAACGTATAACGTATAACGTATAACGTATATCGCATAACGTATAACGTATAACGTATAACGTATAACGTATAACGTATAACGTATAACGTATAACGTATAACGAATATCGCATAACGTATAACGCATAACGTATAACGCATAACGTATAACGTATAACGTATAACGTATAACGTATAACGTATAACGTATAACGTAGAACGTATAACGCATAACGTATAACGCAAAACGTATAACGTATAACGTATAACGTATAACGTATAACGTATAACGTATAACGTATAACGTATAACGTATAACGTATAACGTATAACGTATAACGTATAACGTATAACGTATAACGTACAACGTATAACGTATAACGTATAACGTATAACGTATAACGTATAACGTATAACGTATAACGCATAACGAATATCGTTTAAAGTGTAACGTATAACGTAGAACGTATAACGCATAACGAATAACGTATAACGTATAACGTATAACGTATAACGTATAACGTATAACGTATAACGTATAACGTATAACGTATAACGTATAACGTATAACGTATAACGAATATCGCATAACGTATAACGAATAACGTATAACGTATAACGAATATCGCATTACGTATAACGCATAACGTATAACGCATAACGTATAACGTATAACGAATATCGCATAACGTATAACGCATAACGTATAACGCATAACGTATAACGTATAACGTATAACTTATAACGTATAACGTATAACGTATAACGTATAACGTATAACGTATAACGTATAACGTATAACGTATAACGTATAACGTATAACGTATAACGTATAACGTATAACGTATAACGTATAACGTATAACGTATAACGTATAACGTATAACGTATAACGTATAACGTATAACGTATAACGTATAACGTATAACGTATAACGTATAACGTATAACGTATAACGTATAACGTATAACGCAAAACGTATAACGTATAACTTATAACGTATAACGTATAACGTATAACGTATAACGTATAACGTATAACGTATAACGTATAACGTATAACGTATAACGTATAACGTATAAGGTATAAGGTATAAGGTATAACGTATAACGTATAACGTATAACGCAAAACGTATAACGTATAACTTATAACGTATAACGTATAACGTATAACGTATAACGTATAACGTATAACGTATAACGTATAACGTATAACGTATAACGTATAAGGTATAAGGTATAACGTATAACGTATAACGTATAACGTATAACGTATAACGTATAACGTATAACGCATAACGAATATCGTTTAAAGTATAACGTATAACGTATAACGTATAACGTATAACGTATAACTTATAACGTATAACGTAGAACGTATAACGCATAACGTATAACGTATAACGTATAACGCATAACGAATATCGTTTAAAGTATAACGTATAACGTATAACGTATAACGTATAACTTATAACGTATAACGTATAACGTATAACGTATAACGTATAAGGTATAAGGTATAACGTATAACGTATAACGTATAACGTATAACGTATAACGTATAACGTATAACGTATAACGTATAACGTATAACGTATATCGCATAACGTATAACGTATAACGTATAACGTATAACGTATAACGTATAACGTATAACGTATAACGTATAACGTATAACGTATAACGTATAACGTATAACGTAGAACGTATAACGCATAACGTATAACGCAAAACGTATAACGTATAACGTATAACGTATAACGTATAACGTATAACGTATAACGTATAACGTATAACGTATAACGTATAACGTATAACGTATAACGCATAACGAATATCGTTTAAAGTATAACGTATAACGTATAACGTATAACGTATAACGTATAACGTATAACGTATAACGTATAACGTATAACGTTTAAAGTATAACGTATAACGTATAACGTATAACGTATAACGTATAACGTATAACGTATAACGTATAACGTATAACGTATAACGCATAACGAATATCGTTTAAAGTATAACGTATAACGTATAACGTATAACGTATAACTTATAACGTATAACGTATAACGTATAACGTATAACGTATAACGTATAACGTATAACGTATAACGTATAAGGTATAAGGTATAACGTATAACGTATAACGTATAACGTATAACGTATAACGTATAACGTATAACGTATAACGTATAACGTATAACGTATAACGTATAACGTATATCGCATAACGTATAACGTATAACGTACAACGTATAACGCATAACGTATAACGTATAAAGTATAACGCATAACGAATATCGTTTAAAGTGTAACGTATAACGTAGAACGTATAACGCATAACGTATAACGTATAACGTATAACGTATAACGTATAACGTATAACGTATAACGTATAACGTATAACGTATAACGTATAACGTATAACGTATAACGTATAACGTATAACGTATAACGTATAACTTATAACGTATAACGTATAACGTATAACGTATAACGTATAAGGTATAAGGTATAACGTATAACGTATAACGTATAACGTATAACGTATAACGTATAACGTATAACGTATAACGTATAACGTATAACGTATAACGTATAACGAATATCGCATAACGTATAACGAATAACGTATAACGTATAACGAATAACGTATAACGTATAACGTATAACGTATAACGTATAACGTATAACGTATAACTTATAACGTATAACGTATAACGAATATCGCATAACGTATATCGCATAACGTATAACGCATAACGTATAACGTATAACGTATAACGTATAACGTATAACGTATAACGTATAACGTATAACGTAGAACGTATAACGCATAACGTATAACGCAAAACGTATAACGTATAACGTATAACGTATAACGTATAACGTATAACGTATAACGTATAACGTATAACGTATAACGTATAACGTATAACGTATAACGTATAACGTATAACGTATAACGTATAACGTATAACGTATAACGTATAACGTATAACGTATAACGTATAACGTATAACGTATAACGTATAACGTATAACGTATAACGTATAACGTATAACGTATAACGCAAAACGTATAACGTATAACTTATAACGTATAACGTATAACGTATAACGTATAACGTATAACGTATAACGTATAACGTATAACGTATAACGTATAACGTATAAGGTATAAGGTATAAGGTATAACGTATAACGTATAACGTATAACGCAAAACGTATAACGTATAACTTATAACGTATAACGTATAACGTATAACGTATAACGTATAACGTATAACGTATAACGTATAACGTATAACGTATAACGTATAACGTATAACGTATAACGTATAAGGTATAAGGTATAACGTATAACGTATAACGTATAACGTATAACGTATAACGTATAACGTATAACGCATAACGAATATCGTTTAAAGTATAACGTATAACGTATAACGTATAACGTATAACGTATAACTTATAACGTATAACGTAGAACGTATAACGCATAACGTATAACGTATAACGTATAACGCATAACGAATATCGTTTAAAGTATAACGTATAACGTATAACGTATAACGTATAACTTATAACGTATAACGTATAACGTATAACGTATAACGTATAAGGTATAAGGTATAACGTATAACGTATAACGTATAACGTATAACGTATAACGTATAACGTATAACGTATAACGTATAACGTATAACGTATATCGCATAACGTATAACGTATAACGTATAACGTATAACGTATAACGTATAACGTATAACGTATAACGTATAACGTATAACGTATAACGTATAACGTAGAACGTATAACGCATAACGTATAACGCAAAACGTATAACGTATAACGTATAACGTATAACGTATAACGTATAACGTATAACGTATAACGTATAACGTATAACGTATAACGTATAACGTATAACGTATAACGTATAACGCATAACGAATATCGTTTAAAGTATAACGTATAACGTATAACGTATAACGTATAACGTATAACGTATAACGTATAACGTATAACGTATAACGTTTAAAGTATAACGTATAACGTATAACGTATAACGTATAACGTATAACGTATAACGTATAACGTATAACGTATAACGTATAACGCATAACGAATATCGTTTAAAGTATAACGTATAACGTATAACGTATAACGTATAACTTATAACGTATAACGTATAACGTATAACGTATAACGTATAACGTATAACGTATAACGTATAACGTATAAGGTATAAGGTATAACGTATAACGTATAACGTATAACGTATAACGTATAACGTATAACGTATAACGTATAACGTATAACGTATAACGTATAACGTATATCGCATAACGTATAACGTATAACGTACAACGTATAACGCATAACGTATAACGTATAAAGTATAACGCATAACGAATATCGTTTAAAGTGTAACGTATAACGTAGAACGTATAACGCATAACGTATAACGTATAACGTATAACGTATAACGTATAACGTATAACGTATAACGTATAACGTATAACGTATAACGTATAACGTATAACGTATAACGTATAACGTATAACGTATAACGTATAACGTATAACTTATAACGTATAACGTATAACGTATAACGTATAACGTATAAGGTATAAGGTATAACGTATAACGTATAACGTATAACGTATAACGTATAACGTATAACGTATAACGTATAACGTATAACGTATAACGTATAACGTATAACGTATAACGTATAACGAATATCGCATAACGTATAACGAATAACGTATAACGTATAACGAATAACGTATAACGTATAACGTATAACGTATAACGTATAACGTATAACGTATAACTTATAACGTATAACGTATAACGAATATCGCATAACGTATAACGCATAACGTATAACGCATAACGTATAACGTATAACGTATAACGTATAACGTATAACGTATAACGTATAACGTATAACGTAGAACGTATAACGCATAACGTATAACGCAAAACGTATAACGTATAACGTATAACGTATAACGTATAACGTATAACGTATAACGTATAACGTATAACGTATAACGTATAACGTATAACGTATAACGTATAACGTATAACGTATAACGTATAACGTATAACGCATAACGAATATCGTTTAAAGTATAACGTATAACGTATAACGTATAACGTATAACGTATAACTTATAACGTATAACGTAGAACGTATAACGCATAACGTATAACGTATAACGTATAACGCATAACGAATATCGTTTAAAGTATAACGTATAACGTATAACGTATAACGTATAACTTATAACGTATAACGTATAACGTATAACGTATAACGTATAAGGTATAAGGTATAACGTATAACGTATAACGTATAACGTATAACGTATAACGTATAACGTATAACGTATAACGTATAACGTATAACGTATAACGTATAACGTATAACGTATATCGCATAACGTATAACGTATAACGTATAACGTATAACGTATAACGTATAACGTATAACGTATAACGTATAACGAATATCGCATAACGTATAACGCATAACGTATAACGCATAACGTATAACGTATAACGTATAACGTATAACGTATAACGTATAACGTATAACGTATAACGTATAACGTATAACGTATAACGTATAACGTATAACGTATAACGTAGAACGTATAACGTATAACTTATAACGTATAACGTATAACGTATAACGTATAACGTATAACGTATAACGTATAACGTATAACGTATAACGAATATCGCATAACGTATAACGCATAACGTATAACGCATAACGTATAACGTATAACGTATAACGTATAACGTATAACGTATAACGTATAACGTAGAACGTATAACGCATAACGTATAACGCAAAACGTATAACGTATAACGTATAACGTATAACGTATAACGTATAACGTATAACGTATAACGTATAACGTATAACGTATAACGTATAACGTATAACGTATAACGTATAACGTATAACGTATAACGTATAACGTATAACGTACAACGTATAACGTATAACGTATAACGTATAACGTATAACGTATAACGTATAACGCATAACGAATATCGTTTAAAGTGTAACGTATAACGTAGAACGTATAACGCATAACGAATAACGTATAACGTATAACGTATAACGTATAACGTATAACGTATAACGTATAACGTATAACGTATAACGTATAACGTATAACGTATAACGTATAACATATAACGTATAACGTATAACGTATAACGTATAACGTATAACGAATATCGCATAACGTATAACGAATAACGTATAACGTATAACGAATATCGCATTACGTATAACGCATAACGTATAACGCATAACGTATAACGTATAACGAATATCGCATAACGTATAACGCATAACGTATAACGCATAACGTATAACGTATAACGTATAACTTATAACGTATAACGTATAACGTATAACGTATAACGTATAACGTATAACGTATAACGTATAACGTATAACGTATAACGTATAACGTATAACGTATAACGTATAACGTATAACGTATAACGTATAACGTATAACGTATAACGTATAACGTATAACGTATAACGTATAACGTATAACGTATAACGTATAACGTATAACGTATAACGTATAACGTATAACGTATAACGTATAACGTATAACGTATAACGTATAACGTATAACGTATAACGTATAACGTATAACGTATAACGTATAACGTATAACGCAAAACGTATAACGTATAACTTATAACGTATAACGTATAACGTATAACGTATAACGTATAACGTATAACGTATAACGTATAACGTAAAACGTATAACGTATAAGGTATAAGGTATAAGGTATAACGTATAACGTATAACGTATAACGCAAAACGTATAACGTATAACTTATAACGTATAACGTATAACGTATAACGTATAACGTATAACGTATAACGTATAACGTATAACGTATAACGTATAACGTATAACGTATAAGGTATAAGGTATAACGTATAACGTATAACGTATAACGTATAACGTATAACGTATAACGCATAACGAATATCGTTTAAAGTATAACGTATAACGTATAACGTATAACGTATAACGTATAACTTATAACGTATAACGTAGAACGTATAACGCATAACGTATAACGTATAACGTATAACGCATAACGAATATCGTTTAAAGTATAACGTATAACGTATAACGTATAACGTATAACTTATAACGTATAACGTATAACGTATAACGTATAACGTATAAGGTATAAGGTATAACGTATAACGTATAACGTATAACGTATAACGTATAACGTATAACGTATAACGTATAACGTATAACGTATAACGTATAACGTATATCGCATAACGTATAACGTATAACGTATAACGTATAACGTATAACGTATAACGTATAACGTATAACGTATAACGTATAACGTATAACGTATAACGTAGAACGTATAACGCATAACGTATAACGCAAAACGTATAACGTATAACGTATAACGTATAACGTATAACGTATAACGTATAACGTATAACGTATAACGTATAACGTATAACGTATAACGTATAACGCATAACGAATATCGTTTAAAGTATAACGTATAACGTATAACGTATAACGTATAACGTATAACGTATAACGTATAACGTTTAAAGTATAACGTATAACGTATAACGTATAACGTATAACGTATAACGTATAACGTATAACGTATAACGTATAACGTATAACGTATAACGCATAACGAATATCGTTTAAAGTATAACGTATAACGTATAACGTATAACGTATAACTTATAACGTATAACGTATAACGTATAACGTATAACGTATAACGTATAACGTATAACGTATAACGTATAACGTATAAGGTATAAGGTATAACGTATAACGTATAACGTATAACGTATAACGTATAACGTATAACGTATAACGTATAACGTATAACGTATAACGTATAACGTATAACGTATAACGTATAACGTATAACGTATATCGCATAACGTATAACGTATAACGTACAACGTATAACGCATAACGTATAACGTATAACGTATAACGCATAACGAATATCGTTTAAAGTGTAACGTATAACGTAGAACGTATAACGCATAACGTATAACGTATAACGTATAACGTATAACGTATAACGTATAACGTATAACGTATAACGTATAACGTATAACGTATAACGTATAACGTATAACGTATAACGTATAACGTATAACTTATAACGTATAACGTATAACGTATAACGTATAACGTATAAGGTATAAGGTATAACGTATAACGTATAACGTATAACGTATAACGTATAACGTATAACGTATAACGTATAACGTATAACGTATAACGTATAACGTATAACGTATAACGAATATCGCATAACGTATAACGAATAACGTATAACGTATAACGTATAACGTATAACGTATAACGTATAACGTATAACTTATAACGTATAACGTATAACGAATATCGCATAACGTATAACGCATAACGTATAACGCATAACGTATAACGTATAACGTATAACGTATAACGTATAACGTATAACGTATAACGTATAACGTAGAACGTATAACGCATAACGTATAACGCAAAACGTATAACGTATAACGTATAACGTATAACGTATAACGTATAACGTATAACGTATAACGTATAACGTATAACGTATAACGTATAACGTATAACGTATAACGTATAACGTATAACGTATAACGTATAACGTATAACGTATAACGTATAACGTATAACGTATAACGTATAACGTAGAACGTATAACGCATAACGTATAACGCAAAACGTATAACGTATAACGTATAACGTATAACGTATAACGTATAACGTATAACGTATAACGTATAACGTATAACGTATAACGTATAACGTATAACGTATAACGTATAACGTATAACGCATAACGAATATCGTTTAAAGTATAACGTATAACGTATAACGTATAACGTATAACGTATAACGTATAACGTATAACGTATAACGTATAACGTTTAAAGTATAACGTATAACGTATAACGTATAACGTATAACGTATAACGTATAACGTATAACGTATAACGTATAACGTATAACGCATAACGAATATCGTTTAAAGTATAACGTATAACGTATAACGTATAACGTATAACTTATAACGTATAACGTATAACGTATAACGTATAACGTATAACGTATAACGTATAACGTATAACGTATAAGGTATAAGGTATAACGTATAACGTATAACGTATAACGTATAACGTATAACGTATAACGTATAACGTATAACGTATAACGTATAACGTATAACGTATATCGCATAACGTATAACGTATAACGTACAACGTATAACGCATAACGTATAACGTATAAAGTATAACGCATAACGAATATCGTTTAAAGTGTAACGTATAACGTAGAACGTATAACGCATAACGTATAACGTATAACGTATAACGTATAACGTATAACGTATAACGTATAACGTATAACGTATAACGTATAACGTATAACGTATAACGTATAACGTATAACGTATAACGTATAACGTATAACGTATAACTTATAACGTATAACGTATAACGTATAACGTATAACGTATAAGGTATAAGGTATAAGGTATAACGTATAACGTATAACGTATAACGTATAACGTATAACGTATAACGTATAACGTATAACGTATAACGTATAACGTATAACGTATAACGTATAACGTATAACGAATATCGCATAACGTATAACGAATAACGTATAACGTATAACGAATAACGTATAACGTATAACGTATAACGTATAACGTATAACGTATAACGTATAACTTATAACGTATAACGTATAACGAATATCGCATAACGTATAACGCATAACGTATAACGCATAACGTATAACGTATAACGTATAACGTATAACGTATAACGTATAACGTATAACGTATAACGTAGAACGTATAACGCATAACGTATAACGCAAAACGTATAACGTATAACGTATAACGTATAACGTATAACGTATAACGTATAACGTATAACGTATAACGTATAACGTATAACGTATAACGTATAACGTATAACGTATAACGTATAACGTATAACGTATAACGCATAACGAATATCGTTTAAAGTATAACGTATAACGTATAACGTATAACGTATAACGTATAACTTATAACGTATAACGTAGAACGTATAACGCATAACGTATAACGTATAACGTATAACGCATAACGAATATCGTTTAAAGTATAACGTATAACGTATAACGTATAACGTATAACTTATAACGTATAACGTATAACGTATAACGTATAACGTATAAGGTATAAGGTATAACGTATAACGTATAACGTATAACGTATAACGTATAACGTATAACGTATAACGTATAACGTATAACGTATAACGTATAACGTATAACGTATAACGTATATCGCATAACGTATAACGTATAACGTATAACGTATAACGTATAACGTATAACGTATAACGTATAACGTATAACGAATATCGCATAACGTATAACGCATAACGTATAACGCATAACGTATAACGTATAACGTATAACGTATAACGTATAACGTATAACGTATAACGTATAACGTATAACGTATAACGTATAACGTATAACGTATAACGTATAACGTAGAACGTATAACGTATAACTTATAACGTATAACGTATAACGTATAACGTATAACGTATAACGTATAACGTATAACGTATAACGTATAACGAATATCGCATAACGTATAACGCATAACGTATAACGCATAACGTATAACGTATAACGTATAACGTATAACGTATAACGTATAACGTATAACGTAGAACGTATAACGCATAACGTATAACGCAAAACGTATAACGTATAACGTATAACGTATAACGTATAACGTATAACGTATAACGTATAACGTATAACGTATAACGTATAACGTATAACGTATAACGTATAACGTATAACGTATAACGTATAACGTATAACGTATAACGTATAACGTACAACGTATAACGTATAACGTATAACGTATAACGTATAACGTATAACGTATAACGCATAACGAATATCGTTTAAAGTGTAACGTATAACGTAGAACGTATAACGCATAACGAATAACGTATAACGTATAACGTATAACGTATAACGTATAACGTATAACGTATAACGTATAACGTATAACGTATAACGTATAACGTATAACGTATAACATATAACGTATAACGTATAACGTATAACGTATAACGTATAACGAATATCGCATAACGTATAACGAATAACGTATAACGTATAACGAATATCGCATTACGTATAACGCATAACGTATAACGCATAACGTATAACGTATAACGAATATCGCATAACGTATAACGCATAACGTATAACGCATAACGTATAACGTATAACGTATAACTTATAACGTATAACGTATAACGTATAACGTATAACGTATAACGTATAACGTATAACGTATAACGTATAACGTATAACGTATAACGTATAACGTATAACGTATAACGTATAACGTATAACGTATAACGTATAACGTATAACGTATAACGTATAACGTATAACGTATAACGTATAACGTATAACGTATAACGTATAACGTATAACGTATAACGTATAACGTATAACGTATAACGTATAACGTATAACGTATAACGTATAACGTATAACGTATAACGTATAACGTATAACGTATAACGCAAAACGTATAACGTATAACTTATAACGTATAACGTATAACGTATAACGTATAACGTATAACGTATAACGTATAACGTATAACGTAAAACGTATAACGTATAAGGTATAAGGTATAAGGTATAACGTATAACGTATAACGTATAACGCAAAACGTATAACGTATAACTTATAACGTATAACGTATAACGTATAACGTATAACGTATAACGTATAACGTATAACGTATAACGTATAACGTATAACGTATAACGTATAAGGTATAAGGTATAACGTATAACGTATAACGTATAACGTATAACGTATAACGTATAACGCATAACGAATATCGTTTAAAGTATAACGTATAACGTATAACGTATAACGTATAACGTATAACTTATAACGTATAACGTAGAACGTATAACGCATAACGTATAACGTATAACGTATAACGCATAACGAATATCGTTTAAAGTATAACGTATAACGTATAACGTATAACGTATAACTTATAACGTATAACGTATAACGTATAACGTATAACGTATAAGGTATAAGGTATAACGTATAACGTATAACGTATAACGTATAACGTATAACGTATAACGTATAACGTATAACGTATAACGTATAACGTATAACGTATATCGCATAACGTATAACGTATAACGTATAACGTATAACGTATAACGTATAACGTATAACGTATAACGTATAACGTATAACGTATAACGTATAACGTAGAACGTATAACGCATAACGTATAACGCAAAACGTATAACGTATAACGTATAACGTATAACGTATAACGTATAACGTATAACGTATAACGTATAACGTATAACGTATAACGTATAACGTATAACGCATAACGAATATCGTTTAAAGTATAACGTATAACGTATAACGTATAACGTATAACGTATAACGTATAACGTATAACGTTTAAAGTATAACGTATAACGTATAACGTATAACGTATAACGTATAACGTATAACGTATAACGTATAACGTATAACGTATAACGTATAACGCATAACGAATATCGTTTAAAGTATAACGTATAACGTATAACGTATAACGTATAACTTATAACGTATAACGTATAACGTATAACGTATAACGTATAACGTATAACGTATAACGTATAACGTATAACGTATAAGGTATAAGGTATAACGTATAACGTATAACGTATAACGTATAACGTATAACGTATAACGTATAACGTATAACGTATAACGTATAACGTATAACGTATAACGTATAACGTATAACGTATAACGTATATCGCATAACGTATAACGTATAACGTACAACGTATAACGCATAACGTATAACGTATAACGTATAACGCATAACGAATATCGTTTAAAGTGTAACGTATAACGTAGAACGTATAACGCATAACGTATAACGTATAACGTATAACGTATAACGTATAACGTATAACGTATAACGTATAACGTATAACGTATAACGTATAACGTATAACGTATAACGTATAACGTATAACGTATAACTTATAACGTATAACGTATAACGTATAACGTATAACGTATAAGGTATAAGGTATAACGTATAACGTATAACGTATAACGTATAACGTATAACGTATAACGTATAACGTATAACGTATAACGTATAACGTATAACGTATAACGAATATCGCATAACGTATAACGAATAACGTATAACGTATAACGTATAACGTATAACGTATAACGTATAACGTATAACTTATAACGTATAACGTATAACGAATATCGCATAACGTATAACGCATAACGTATAACGCATAACGTATAACGTATAACGTATAACGTATAACGTATAACGTATAACGTATAACGTATAACGTAGAACGTATAACGCATAACGTATAACGCAAAACGTATAACGTATAACGTATAACGTATAACGTATAACGTATAACGTATAACGTATAACGTATAACGTATAACGTATAACGTATAACGTATAACGTATAACGTATAACGTATAACGTATAACGTATAACGTATAACGTATAACGTATAACGTATAACGTATAACGCATAACGAATATCGTTTAAAGTATAACGTATAACGTATAACGTATAACGTATAACGTATAACTTATAACGTATAACGTAGAACGTATAACGCATAACGTATAACGTATAACGTATAACGCATAACGAATATCGTTTAAAGTATAACGTATAACGTATAACGTATAACGTATAACTTATAACGTATAACGTATAACGTATAACGTATAACGTATAAGGTATAAGGTATAACGTATAACGTATAACGTATAACGTATAACGTATAACGTATAACGTATAACGTATAACGTATAACGTATAACGTATAACGAATATCGCATAACGTATAACGCATAACGTATAACGCATAACGTATAACGTATAACGTATAACGTATAACGTATAACGTATAACGTATAACGTATAACGTAGAACGTATAACGCATAACGTATAACGCAAAACGTATAACGTATAACGTATAACGTATAACGTATAACGTATAACGTATAACGTATAACGTATAACGTATAACGTATAACGTATAACGTATAACTTATAACGTATAACGTATAACGTATAACGTATAACGTATAAGGTATAAGGTATAACGTATAACGTATAACGTATAACGTATAACGTATAACGTATAACGTATAACGTATAACGTATAACGTATAACGTATAACGTATAACGTATAACGAATATCGCATAACGTATAACGAATAACGTATAACGTATAACGAATAACGTATAACGTATAACGTATAACGTATAACGTATAACGTATAACGTATAACGTATAACGTATAACTTATAACGTATAACGTATAACGAATATCGCATAACGTATAACGCATAACGTATAACGCATAACGTATAACGTATAACGTATAACGTATAACGTATAACGTATAACGTATAACGTATAACGTATAACGTATAACGTAGAACGTATAACGCATAACGTATAACGCAAAACGTATAACGTATAACGTATAACGTATAACGTATAACGTATAACGTATAACGTATAACGTATAACGTATAACGTATAACGTATAACGTATAACGTATAACGTATAACGTATAACGTATAACGTATAACGTATAACGTATAACGCATAACGAATATCGTTTAAAGTATAACGTATAACGTATAACGTATAACGTATAACGTATAACTTATAACGTATAACGTAGAACGTATAACGCATAACGTATAACGTATAACGTATAACGCATAACGAATATCGTTTAAAGTATAACGTATAACGTATAACGTATAACGTATAACTTATAACGTATAACGTATAACGTATAACGTATAACGTATAAGGTATAAGGTATAACGTATAACGTATAACGTATAACGTATAACGTATAACGTATAACGTATAACGTATAACGTATAACGTATAACGTATAACGTATAACGTATATCGCATAACGTATAACGTATAACGTATAACGTATAACGTATAACGTATAACGTATAACGTATAACGAATATCGCATAACGTATAACGCATAACGTATAACGCATAACGTATAACGTATAACGTATAACGTATAACGTATAACGTATAACGTATAACGTATAACGTATAACGTATAACGTATAACGTATAACGTATAACGTATAACGTATAACGTATAACGTAGAACGTATAACTTATAACTTATAACGTATAACGTATAACGTATAACGTATAACGTATAACGTATAACGTATAACGTATAACTTATAACGTATAACGTATAACGTATAACGTATAACGTATAACGTATAAGGTATAAGGTATAACGTATAACGTATAACGTATAACGTATAACGTATAACGTATAACGTATAACGTATAACGTATAACGTATAACGTATATCGCATAACGTATAACGTATAACGTACAACGTATAACGCATAACGTATAACGTATAACGTATAACGTATAACGTATAACGCAAAACGTATAACGTATAACTTATAACATAACGTATAACGTATAACGCATAACGTATAACGTATAACGTATAACGTATAACGTATAACGTATAACGTATAACGTATAACGTATAACGTATAACGTATAACGTATAACGTATAACGTATAACGTATAACGTATAAGGTATAAGGTATAACGTATAACGTATAACGTATAACGTATAACGTATAACGTATAACGTATAACGTATAACGTATAACGTATAACGTATAACGTATAACGCAAAACGTATAACGTATAACTTATAACGTATAACGTATAACGTATAACGTATAACGTATAACGTATAACGTATAACGCATAACGAATATCGTTTAAAGTATAACGTATAACGTATAACGTATAACGTATAACGTATAACTTATAACGTATAACGTATAACGTATAACGTATAACGTATAACGTATAACGTATAACGTATAACGTATAAGGTATAAGGTATAACGTATAACGTATAACGTATAACGTATAACGTATAACGTATAACGTATAACGTATAAGGTATAAGGTATAACGTATAACGTATAACGTACAACGTATAACGTCTAACGTATAACGTATAACGTATAACGTATAAGGTATAAGGTATAACGTATAACGTATAACGTATAACGTATAACGTATAACGTATAACGTATAACGTATAACGTATAACGTATAACGCAAAACGTATAACGTATAACTTATAACGTATAACGTATAACGTATAACGTATAACGCAAAACGTATAACGTATAACTTATAACGTATAACGTATAACGTATAACGTATAACGTATAACGTATAACGTATAACGCATAACGAATATCGTTTAAAGTATAACGTATAACGTATAACGTATAACGTATAACGTATAACTTATAACGTATAACGTATAACGTATAACGTATAACGTATAACGTATAACGTATAACGTATAACGTATAACGTATAACGTATAAGGTATAAGGTATAACGTATAACGTATAACGTATAACGTATAACGTATAACGTATAACGTATAACGTATAACGTATAACGTATAACGTATAACGTATAACGTATAACGAATATCGCATAACGTATAACGAATAACGTATAACGTATAACGAATAACGTATAACGTATAACGTATAACGTATAACGTATAACGTATAACGTATAACGTATAACGTATAACTTATAACGTATAACGTATAACGAATATCGCATAACGTATAACGCATAACGTATAACGCATAACGTATAACGTATAACGTATAACGTATAACGTATAACGTATAACGTATAACGTATAACGTATAACGTATAACGTAGAACGTATAACGCATAACGTATAACGCAAAACGTATAACGTATAACGTATAACGTATAACGTATAACGTATAACGTATAACGTATAACGTATAACGTATAACGTATAACGTATAACGTATAACGTATAACGTATAACGTATAACGTATAACGTATAACGTATAACGTATAACGCATAACGAATATCGTTTAAAGTATAACGTATAACGTATAACGTATAACGTATAACGTATAACTTATAACGTATAACGTAGAACGTATAACGCATAACGTATAACGTATAACGTATAACGCATAACGAATATCGTTTAAAGTATAACGTATAACGTATAACGTATAACGTATAACTTATAACGTATAACGTATAACGTATAACGTATAACGTATAAGGTATAAGGTATAACGTATAACGTATAACGTATAACGTATAACGTATAACGTATAACGTATAACGTATAACGTATAACGTATAACGTATAACGTATAACGTATATCGCATAACGTATAACGTATAACGTATAACGTATAACGTATAACGTATAACGTATAACGTATAACGAATATCGCATAACGTATAACGCATAACGTATAACGCATAACGTATAACGTATAACGTATAACGTATAACGTATAACGTATAACGTATAACGTATAACGTATAACGTATAACGTATAACGTATAACGTATAACGTATAACGTATAACGTATAACGTAGAACGTATAACTTATAACTTATAACGTATAACGTATAACGTATAACGTATAACGTATAACGTATAACGTATAACGTATAACTTATAACGTATAACGTATAACGTATAACGTATAACGTATAACGTATAAGGTATAAGGTATAACGTATAACGTATAACGTATAACGTATAACGTATAACGTATAACGTATAACGTATAACGTATAACGTATAACGTATATCGCATAACGTATAACGTATAACGTACAACGTATAACGCATAACGTATAACGTATAACGTATAACGTATAACGTATAACGCAAAACGTATAACGTATAACTTATAACATAACGTATAACGTATAACGCATAACGTATAACGTATAACGTATAACGTATAACGTATAACGTATAACGTATAACGTATAACGTATAACGTATAACGTATAACGTATAACGTATAACGTATAACGTATAACGTATAAGGTATAAGGTATAACGTATAACGTATAACGTATAACGTATAACGTATAACGTATAACGTATAACGTATAACGTATAACGTATAACGTATAACGTATAACGCAAAACGTATAACGTATAACTTATAACGTATAACGTATAACGTATAACGTATAACGTATAACGTATAACGTATAACGCATAACGAATATCGTTTAAAGTATAACGTATAACGTATAACGTATAACGTATAACGTATAACTTATAACGTATAACGTATAACGTATAACGTATAACGTATAACGTATAACGTATAACGTATAACGTATAAGGTATAAGGTATAACGTATAACGTATAACGTATAACGTATAACGTATAACGTATAACGTATAACGTATAAGGTATAAGGTATAACGTATAACGTATAACGTACAACGTATAACGTCTAACGTATAACGTATAACGTATAACGTATAAGGTATAAGGTATAACGTATAACGTATAACGTATAACGTATAACGTATAACGTATAACGTATAACGTATAACGTATAACGTATAACGCAAAACGTATAACGTATAACTTATAACGTATAACGTATAACGTATAACGTATAACGCAAAACGTATAACGTATAACTTATAACGTATAACGTATAACGTATAACGTATAACGTATAACGTATAACGTATAACGCATAACGAATATCGTTTAAAGTATAACGTATAACGTATAACGTATAACGTATAACGTATAACTTATAACGTATAACGTATAACGTATAACGTATAACGTATAACGTATAACGTATAACGTATAACGTATAACGTATAACGTATAAGGTATAAGGTATAACGTATAACGTATAACGTATAACGTATAACGTATAACGTATAACGTATAACGTATAAGGTATAAGGTATAACGTATAACGTATAACGTATAACGTATAACGTCTAACGTATAACGTATAACGTATAACGTATAACGTATAACGTATAACGTATAACGTATAACGTATAACGTATAACGTATAACGTATAACGTATAACGTATAACGAATATCGCATAACGTATAACGCATAACGTATAACGTATAACGTATAACGTATAACGTATAACGTATAACGTATAACGTATAACGTATAACGTATAACGTATAACGTATAACGTATAACGTATAACGTATAACGTATAACGTATAACGTATAACGTATAACGTATAACGTATAACGCATAACGAATATCGTTTAAAGTATAACGTATAACGTATAACGTATAACGTATAACGTATAACTTATAACGTATAACGTGTAACGTATAACGTATAACGTATAAGGTATAAGGTATAACGTATAACGTATAACGTATAACGTATAACGTATAACGTATAACGTATAACGTATAACGTATAACGTATAACGTATAACGTATATCGCATAACGTATAACGTATAACGTATAACGTATAACGTATAACGTATAACGTATAACGTATAACGAATATCGCATAACGTATAACGCATAACGTATAACGCATAACGTATAACG
The DNA here is from genome assembly GCA_963966675.1 of Lasioglossum calceatum. Taxonomy (NCBI): domain Eukaryota; kingdom Metazoa; phylum Arthropoda; class Insecta; order Hymenoptera; family Halictidae; genus Lasioglossum; species Lasioglossum calceatum. The sequence goes on from CAXAAD010000234.1 coordinate 338,403, forward strand.
TATAACGTATAACGTATAACGTATAACGTATAACGTATAACGTATAACGTAGAACGTATAACGCATAACGTATAACGCAAAACGTATAACGTATAACGTATAACGTATAACGTATAACGTATAACGTATAACGTATAACGTATAACGTATAACGTATAACGTATAACGTATAACGTATAACGTATAACGTATAACGTATAACGTACAACGTATAACGTATAACGTATAACGTATAACGTATAACGCATAACGTATAACGTATAACGTATAACGCATAACGAATATCGTTTAAAGTATAACGTATAACGTATAACGTATAACGTATAACTTATAACGTATAACGTATAACGTATAACGTATAACGTATAAGGTATAAGGTATAACGTATAACGTATAACGTATAACGTATAACGTATAACGTATAACGTATAACGTATAACGTATAACGTATAACGTATAACGTATAACGTATAACGTATATCGCATAACGTATAACGTATAACGTATAACGTATAACGTATAACGTATAACGTATAACGTATAATGTATAACGTATAACGTATAACGTATAACGTATAACGTAGAACGTATAACGCATAACGTATAACGCAAAACGTATAACGTATAACGTATAACGTATAACGTATAACGTATAACGTATAACGTATAACGTATAACGTATAACGTATAACGTATAACGTATAACGCATAACGAATATCGTTTAAAGTATAACGTATAACGTATAACGTATAACGTATAACGTTTAAAGTATAACGTATAACGTATAACGTATAACGTATAACGTATAACGTATAACGTATAACGTATAACGTATAACGCATAACGAATATCGTTTAAAGTATAACGTATAACGTATAACGTATAACGTATAACTTATAACGTATAACGTATAACGTATAACGTATAACGTATAACGTATAACGTATAACGTATAAGGTATAAGGTATAACGTATAACGTATAACGTATAACGTATAACGTATAACGTATAACGTATAACGTATAACGTATAACGTATAACGTATATCGCATAACGTATAACGTATAACGTACAACGTATAACGCATAACGTATAACGTATAACGTATAACGCATAACGAATATCGTTTAAAGTGTAACGTATAACGTAGAACGTATAACGCATAACGTATAACGTATAACGTATAACGTATAACGTATAACGTATAACGTATAACGTATAACGTATAACGTATAACGTATAACGTATAACGTATAACGTATAACGTATAACGTATAACGTATAAGGTATAAGGTATAACGTATAACGTATAACGTATAACGTATAACGTATAACGTATAACGTATAACGTATAACGTATAACGTATAACGTATAACGTATAACGTATAACGTATAACGTATAACGTATAACGAATATCGCATAACGTATAACGAATAACGTATAACGTATAACGAATAACGTATAACGTATAACGTATAACGTATAACGTATAACGTATAACGTATAACGTATAACGTATAACGAATATCGCATAACGTATAACGCATAACGTATAACGCATAACGTATAACGTATAACGTATAACGTATAACGTATAACGTATAACGTATAACGTATAACGTATAACGTATAACGTATAACGTATAACGTATAACGTATAACGTAGAACGTATAACTTATAACTTATAACGTATAACGTATAACGTATAACGTATAACGTATAACGTATAACGTATAACTTATAACGTATAACGTATAACGTATAACGTATAACGTATAACGTATAAGGTATAAGGTATAACGCATAACGTATAACGTATAACGTATAACGTATAACGTATAACGTATAACGTATAACGTATAACGTATAACGTATATCGCATAACGTATAACGTATAACGTACAACGTATAACGCATAACGTATAACGTATAACGTATAACGTATAACGTATAACGCAAAACGTATAACGTATAACTTATAACATAACGTATAACGTATAACGCATAACGTATAACGTATAACGTATAACGTATAACGTATAACGTACAACGTATAACGTATAACGTATAACGTATAACGTATAACGTATAACGTATAACGTATAAGGTATAAGGTATAACGTATAACGTATAACGTATAACGTATAACGTATAACGTATAACGTATAACGTATAACGTATAACGTATAACGCAAAACGTATAACGTATAACTTATAACGTATAACGTATAACGTATAACGTATAACGTATAACGTATAACGTATAACGTATAACGCATAACGAATATCGTTTAAAGTATAACGTATAACGTATAACGTATAACGTATAACGTATAACTTATAACGTATAACGTATAACGTATAACGTATAACGTATAACGTATAACGTATAACGTATAACGTATAAGGTATAAGGTATAACGTATAACGTATAACGTATAACGTATAACGTATAACGTATAACGTATAACGTATAAGGTATAAGGTATAACGTATAACGTATAACGTATAACGTATAACGTCTAACGTATAACGTATAACGTATAACGTATAAGGTATAAGGTATAACGTATAACGTATAACGTATAACGTATAACGTATAACGTATAACGTATAACGTATAACGTATAACGTATAACGCAAAACGTATAACGTATAACTTATAACGTATAACGTATAACGTATAACGTATAACGCAAAACGTATAACGTATAACTTATAACGTATAACGTATAACGTATAACGTATAACGTATAACGTATAACGTATAACGCATAACGAATATCGTTTAAAGTATAACGTATAACGTATAACGTATAACGTATAACTTATAACGTATAACGTATAACGTATAACGTATAACGTATAACGTATAACGTATAACGTATAAGGTATAAGGTATAACGTATAACGTATAACGTATAACGTATAACGTATAACGTATAACGTATAACGTATAACGTATAACGTATAACGTATATCGCATAACGTATAACGTATAACGTACAACGTATAACGCATAACGTATAACGTATAACGTATAACGCATAACGAATATCGTTTAAAGTGTAACGTATAACGTAGAACGTATAACGCATAACGTATAACGTATAACGTATAACGTATAACGTATAACGTATAACGTATAACGTATAACGTATAACGTATAACGTATAACGTATAACGTATAACGTATAACGTATAACGTATAACGTATAAGGTATAAGGTATAACGTATAACGTATAACGTATAACGTATAACGTATAACGTATAACGTATAACGTATAACGTATAACGTATAACGTATAACGTATAACGTATAACGTATAACGTATAACGTATAACGTATAACGAATATCGCATAACGTATAACGAATAACGTATAACGTATAACGAATAACGTATAACGTATAACGTATAACGTATAACGTATAACGTATAACGTATAACGTATAACGTATAACGAATATCGCATAACGTATAACGCATAACGTATAACGCATAACGTATAACGTATAACGTATAACGTATAACGTATAACGTATAACGTATAACGTATAACGTATAACGTATAACGTATATCGTATAACGTATAACGTATAACGTAGAACGTATAACTTATAACTTATAACGTATAACGTATAACGTATAACGTATAACGTATAACGTATAACGTATAACTTATAACGTATAACGTATAACGTATAACGTATAACGTATAACGTATAAGGTATAAGGTATAACGTATAACGTATAACGTATAACGTATAACGTATAACGTATAACGTATAACGTATAACGTATAACGTATAACGTATATCGCATAACGTATAACGTATAACGTACAACGTATAACGCATAACGTATAACGTATAACGTATAACGTATAACGTATAACGCAAAACGTATAACGTATAACTTATAACATAACGTATAACGTATAACGCATAACGTATAACGTATAACGTATAACGTATAACGTATAACGTACAACGTATAACGTATAACGTATAACGTATAACGTATAACGTATAACGTATAACGTATAAGGTATAAGGTATAACGTATAACGTATAACGTATAACGTATAACGTATAACGTATAACGTATAACGTATAACGTATAACGTATAACGCAAAACGTATAACGTATAACTTATAACGTATAACGTATAACGTATAACGTATAACGTATAACGTATAACGTATAACGTATAACGCATAACGAATATCGTTTAAAGTATAACGTATAACGTATAACGTATAACGTATAACGTATAACTTATAACGTATAACGTATAACGTATAACGTATAACGTATAACGTATAACGTATAACGTATAACGTATAACGTATAAGGTATAAGGTATAACGTATAACGTATAACGTATAACGTATAACGTATAACGTATAACGTATAACGTATAAGGTATAAGGTATAACGTATAACGTATAACGTATAACGTATAACGTCTAACGTATAACGTATAACGTATAACGTATAAGGTATAAGGTATAACGTATAACGTATAACGTATAACGTATAACGTATAACGTATAACGTATAACGTATAACGTATAACGTATAACGCAAAACGTATAACGTATAACTTATAACGTATAACGTATAACGTATAACGTATAACGCAAAACGTATAACGTATAACTTATAACGTATAACGTATAACGTATAACGTATAACGTATAACGTATAACGTATAACGCATAACGAATATCGTTTAAAGTATAACGTATAACGTATAACGTATAACGTATAACGTATAACTTATAACGTATAACGTATAACGTATAACGTATAACGTATAACGTATAACGTATAACGTATAACGTATAACGTATAAGGTATAAGGTATAACGTATAACGTATAACGTATAACGTATAACGTATAACGTATAACGTATAACGTATAAGGTATAAGGTATAACGTATAACGTATAACGTATAACGTATAACGTATAACGCATAACGAATATCGTTTAAAGTATAACGTATAACGTATAACGTATAACGTATAACGTATAACTTATAACGTATAACGTATAACGTATAACGTATAACGTATAACGTATAACGTATAACGTATAACGTATAAGGTATAAGGTATAACGTATAACGTATAACGTATAACGTATAACGTATAACGTATAACGTATAACGTATAAGGTATAAGGTATAACGTATAACGTATAACGTATAACGTATAACGTCTAACGTATAACGTATAACGTATAACGTATAAGGTATAAGGTATAACGTATAACGTATAACGTATAACGTATAACGTATAACGTATAACGTATAACGTATAACGTATAACGTATAACGCAAAACGTATAACGTATAACTTATAACGTATAACGTATAACGTATAACGTATAACGCAAAACGTATAACGTATAACTTATAACGTATAACGTATAACGTATAACGTATAACGTATAACGTATAACGTATAACGCATAACGAATATCGTTTAAAGTATAACGTATAACGTATAACGTATAACGTATAACGTATAACTTATAACGTATAACGTATAACGTATAACGTATAACGTATAACGTATAACGTATAACGTATAACGTATAACGTATAAGGTATAAGGTATAACGTATAACGTATAACGTATAACGTATAACGTATAACGTATAACGTATAACGTATAACGCATAACGAATATCGTTTAAAGTATAACGTATAACGTATAACGTATAACGTATAACGTATAACTTATAACGTATAACGTGTAACGTATAACGTATAACGTATAAGGTATAAGGTATAACGTATAACGTATAACGTATAACGTATAACGTATAACGTATAACGTATAACGTATAACGTATAACGTATAACGTATAACGTATATCGCATAACGTATAACGTATAACGTATAACGTATAACGTATAACGTATAACGTATAACGTATAACGAATATCGCATAACGTATAACGCATAACGTATAACGCATAACGTATAACGTATAACGTATAACGTATAACGTATAACGTATAACGTATAACGTATAACGTAGAACGTATAACGCATAACGTATAACGCAAAACGTATAACGTATAACGTATAACGTATAACGTATAACGTATAACGTATAACGTATAACGTATAACGTATAACGTATAACGTATAACGTATAACGTATAACGTATAACGTACAACGTATAACGTATAACGTATAACGTATAACGTATAACGCATAACGTATAACGTATAACGTATAACGCATAACGAATATCGTTTAAAGTATAACGTATAACGTATAACGTATAACGTATAACTTATAACGTATAACGTATAACGTATAACGTATAACGTATAAGGTATAAGGTATAACGTATAACGTATAACGTATAACGTATAACGTATAACGTATAACGTATAACGTATAACGTATAACGTATAACGTATAACGTATATCGCATAACGTATAACGTATAACGTATAACGTATAACGTATAACGTATAACGTATAACGTATAATGTATAACGTATAACGTATAACGTATAACGTATAACGTATAACGTATAACTTATAACGTATAACGTATAACGTATAACGTATAACGTATAACGTATAACGTATAACGTATAACGTATAACGTATAAGGTATAAGGTATAACGTATAACGTATAACGTATAACGTATAACGTATAACGTATAACGTATAACGTATAAGGTATAAGGTATAACGTATAACGTATAACGTATAACGTATAACGTCTAACGTATAACGTATAACGTATAACGTATAAGGTATAAGGTATAACGTATAACGTATAACGTATAACGTATAACGTATAACGTATAACGTATAACGTATAACGTATAACGTATAACGCAAAACGTATAACGTATAACTTATAACGTATAACGTATAACGTATAACGTATAACGCAAAACGTATAACGTATAACTTATAACGTATAACGTATAACGTATAACGTATAACGTATAACGTATAACGTATAACGCATAACGAATATCGTTTAAAGTATAACGTATAACGTATAACGTATAACGTATAACGTATAACTTATAACGTATAACGTATAACGTATAACGTATAACGTATAACGTATAACGTATAACGTATAACGTATAACGTATAAGGTATAAGGTATAACGTATAACGTATAACGTATAACGTATAACGTATAACGTATAACGTATAACGTATAAGGTATAAGGTATAACGTATAACGTATAACGTATAACGTATAACGTATAACGCATAACGAATATCGTTTAAAGTATAACGTATAACGTATAACGTATAACGTATAACGTATAACTTATAACGTATAACGTATAACGTATAACGTATAACGTATAACGTATAACGTATAACGTATAACGTATAAGGTATAAGGTATAACGTATAACGTATAACGTATAACGTATAACGTATAACGTATAACGTATAACGTATAAGGTATAAGGTATAACGTATAACGTATAACGTATAACGTATAACGTCTAACGTATAACGTATAACGTATAACGTATAAGGTATAAGGTATAACGTATAACGTATAACGTATAACGTATAACGTATAACGTATAACGTATAACGTATAACGTATAACGTATAACGCAAAACGTATAACGTATAACTTATAACGTATAACGTATAACGTATAACGTATAACGCAAAACGTATAACGTATAACTTATAACGTATAACGTATAACGTATAACGTATAACGTATAACGTATAACGTATAACGCATAACGAATATCGTTTAAAGTATAACGTATAACGTATAACGTATAACGTATAACGTATAACTTATAACGTATAACGTATAACGTATAACGTATAACGTATAACGTATAACGTATAACGTATAACGTATAACGTATAAGGTATAAGGTATAACGTATAACGTATAACGTATAACGTATAACGTATAACGTATAACGTATAACGTATAACGCATAACGAATATCGTTTAAAGTATAACGTATAACGTATAACGTATAACGTATAACGTATAACTTATAACGTATAACGTGTAACGTATAACGTATAACGTATAAGGTATAAGGTATAACGTATAACGTATAACGTATAACGTATAACGTATAACGTATAACGTATAACGTATAACGTATAACGTATAACGTATAACGTATATCGCATAACGTATAACGTATAACGTATAACGTATAACGTATAACGTATAACGTATAACGTATAACGAATATCGCATAACGTATAACGCATAACGTATAACGCATAACGTATAACGTATAACGTATAACGTATAACGTATAACGTATAACGTATAACGTATAACGTAGAACGTATAACGCATAACGTATAACGCAAAACGTATAACGTATAACGTATAACGTATAACGTATAACGTATAACGTATAACGTATAACGTATAACGTATAACGTATAACGTATAACGTATAACGTATAACGTATAACGTATAACGTACAACGTATAACGTATAACGTATAACGTATAACGTATAACGCATAACGTATAACGTATAACGTATAACGCATAACGAATATCGTTTAAAGTATAACGTATAACGTATAACGTATAACGTATAACTTATAACGTATAACGTATAACGTATAACGTATAACGTATAAGGTATAAGGTATAACGTATAACGTATAACGTATAACGTATAACGTATAACGTATAACGTATAACGTATAACGTATAACGTATAACGTATAACGTATATCGCATAACGTATAACGTATAACGTATAACGTATAACGTATAACGTATAACGTATAACGTATAATGTATAACGTATAACGTATAACGTATAACGTATAACGTAGAACGTATAACGCATAACGTATAACGCAAAACGTATAACGTATAACGTATAACGTATAACGTATAACGTATAACGTATAACGTATAACGTATAACGTATAACGTATAACGTATAACGTATAACGCATAACGAATATCGTTTAAAGTATAACGTATAACGTATAACGTATAACGTATAACGTATAACGTTTAAAGTATAACGTATAACGTATAACGTATAACGTATAACGTATAACGTATAACGTATAACGTATAACGTATAACGTATAACGCATAACGAATATCGTTTAAAGTATAACGTATAACGTATAACGTATAACGTATAACTTATAACGTATAACGTATAACGTATAACGTATAACGTATAACGTATAACGTATAACGTATAAGGTATAAGGTATAACGTATAACATATAACGTATAACGTATAACGTATAACGTATAACGTATAACGTATAACGTATAACGTATAACGTATATCGCATAACGTATAACGTATAACGTACAACGTATAACGCATAACGTATAACGTATAACGTATAACGCATAACGAATATCGTTTAAAGTGTAACGTATAACGTAGAACGTATAACGCATAACGTATAACGTATAACGTATAACGTATAACGTATAACGTATAACGTATAACGTATAACGTATAACGTATAACGTATAACGTATAACGTATAACGTATAACGTATAAGGTATAAGGTATAACGTATAACGTATAACGTATAACGTATAACGTATAACGTATAACGTATAACGTATAACGTATAACGTATAACGTATAACGTATAACGTATAACGTATAACGTATAACGTATAACGTATAACGAATATCGCATAACGTATAACGAATAACGTATAACGTATAACGAATAACGTATAACGTATAACGTATAACGTATAACGTATAACGTATAACGTATAACTTATAACGTATAACGTATAACGAATATCGCATAACGTATAACGCATAACGTATAACGCATAACGTATAACGTATAACGTATAACGTATAACGTATAACGTATAACGTATAACGTATAACGTAGAACGTATAACGCATAACGTATAACGCAAAACGTATAACGTATAACGTATAACGTATAACGTATAACGTATAACGTATAACGTATAACGTATAACGTATAACGTATAACGCAAAACGTATAACGTATAACGTATAACGTATAACGTATAACGTATAACGTATAACGTATAACGTATAACGTATAACGTATAACGTATAACGTATAACGTATAACGTATAACGTATAACGTATAACGTATAACGTATAACGTATAACGTATAACGCATAACGAATATCGTTTAAAGTATAACGTATAACGTATAACGTATAACGTATAACGTATAACGTATAACGTATAACTTATAACGTATAACGTAGAACGTATAACGCATAACGAATATCGTTTAAAGTATAACGTATAACGTATAACGTATAACGTATAACTTATAACGTATAACGTATAACGTATAACGTATAACGTATAAGGTATAAGGTATAACGTATAACGTATAACGTATAACGTATAACGTATAACGTATAACGTATAACGTATAACGTATAACGTATAACGTATAACGTATAACGTATAACGTATAACGTATATCGCATAACGTATAACGTATAACGTATAACGTATAACGTATAACGTATAACGTATAACGTATAACGTATAACGTATAACGAATATCGCATAACGTATAACGCATAACGTATAACGCATAACGTATAACGTATAACGTATAACGTATAACGTATAACGTATAACGTATAACGTATAACGTATAACGTATAACGTATAACGTATAACGTATAACGTATAACGTAGAACGTATAACTTATAACTTATAACGTATAACGTATAACGTATAACGTATAACGTATAACTTATAACGTATAACGTATAACGTATAACGTATAACGTATAACGTATAAGGTATAAGGTATAACGTATAACGTATAACGTATAACGTATAACGTATAACGTATAACGTATAACGTATAACGTATAACGTATATCGCATAACGTATAACGTATAACGTACAACGTATAACGCATAACGTATAACGTATAACGTATAACGCATAACGAATATCGTTTAAAGTGTAACGTATAACGTAGAACGTATAACGAATATCGCATAACGTATGACGAATAACGTATAACGTATAACGAATAACGTATAACGTATAACGTATAACGTATAACGTATAACGTATAACGTATAACGTATAACGTATAACGTATAACGTATAACGTATAACGTATAACGTATAACGTATAACGCAAAACGTATAACGTATAACTTATAACATAACGTATAACGTATAACGCATAACGTATAACGTATAACGTATAACGTATAACGTATAACGTATAACGTATAACGTATAACGTATAACGTATAACGTATAACGTATAACGTATAACGTATAACGTATAAGGTATAAGGTATAACGTATAACGTATAACGTATAACGTATAACGTATAACGTATAACGTATAACGTATAACGCAAAACGTATAACGTATAACTTATAACGTATAACGTATAACGTATAACGTATAACGTATAACGTATAACGTATAACGCATAACGAATATCGTTTAAAGTATAACGTATAACGTATAACGTATAACGTATAACGTATAACGTATAACGTATAACGTATAACGTATAACGTATAACGTATAACGTATAAGGTATAAGGTATAACGTATAACGTATAACGTATAACGTATAACGTATAACGTATAACGTATAACGTATAACGTATAACGTATAACGTATAACGCAGAACGTATAACGTATAACGTATAACGTATAACGTATAACGTATAACGTATAACGTATAACGTATAACGTATAACGTATAACGTATAACGTATAACGTATAACGTATAACGTATAACTTATAACGTATAACGTATAACGTATAACGTATAACGTATAAGGTATAAGGTATAACGTATAACGTATAACGTATAACGTATAACGTATAACGTATAACGTATAACGTATAACGTATAACGTATAACGTATAACGTATAACGTATAACGTATAACGTATAACGTATAACGTATAACGAATATCGCATAACGTATAACGAATAACGTATAACGTATAACGAATAACGTATAACGTATAACGTATAACGTATAACGTATAACGTATAACGTATAACGTATAACGTATAACGTATAACGTATAACGTATAACGTATAACGTATAACGTATAACGTATAACGTATAACGCAAAACGTATAACGTATAACTTATAACATAACGTATAACGTATAACGTATAACGTATAACGTATAACGCAAAACGCATAACGAATATCGTTTAAAGTATAACGTATAACGTATAACGTATAACGTATAACGTATAACTTATAACGTATAACGTATAACGTATAACGTATAACGTATAACGAATAACGTATAACGTATAACGTATAAGGTATAAGGTATAACGTATAACGTATAACGTATAACGTATAACGTATAACGTATAACGTATAACGTATAAGGTATAAGGTATAACGTATAACGTATAACGTATAACGTATAACGTCTAACGTATAACGTATAACGTATAACGTATAAGGTATAAGGTATAACGTATAACGTATAACGTATAACGTATAACGTATAACGTATAACGTATAACGTATAACGTATAACGTATAACGTATAACGTATAACGCAAAACGTATAACGTATAACTTATAACGTATAACGTATAACGTATAACGTATAACGCAAAACGTATAACGTATAACTTATAACGTATAACGTATAACGTATAACGTATAACGTATAACGTATAACGTATAACGTATAACGCATAACGAATATCGTTTAAAGTATAACGTATAACGTATAACGTATAACGTATAACGTATAACTTATAACGTATAACGTATAACGTATAACGTATAACGTATAAGGTATAAGGTATAACGTATAACGTATAAGGTATAAGGTATAACGTATAACGTATAACGTATAACGTATAACGTATAACGTATAACGTATAACGTATAAGGTATAAGGTATAACGTATAACGTATAACGTATAACGTATAACGTATAACGTCTAACGTATAACGTATAACGTATAACGTATAACGTATAACGTATAACGTATAACGTATAACGTATAACGTATAACGTATAACGTATAACGTATAACGAATATCGCATAACGTATAACGCATAACGTATAACGTATAACGTATAACGTATAACGTATAACGTATAACGTATAACGTATAACGTATAACGTATAACGTATAACGTATAACGTATAACGTATAACGTATAACGTATAACGTATAACGCATAACGAATATCGTTTAAAGTATAACGTATAACGTATAACGTATAACGTATAACGTATAACTTATAACGTATAACGTGTAACGTATAACGTATAACGTATAAGGTATAAGGTATAACGTATAACGTATAACGTATAACGTCTAACGTATAACGTATAACGTATAACGTATAAGGTATAAGGTATAACGTATAACGTATAACGTATAACGTATAACGTATAACGTATAACGTATAACGTATAACGTATAACGTATAACGTATAACGCAAAACGTATAACGTATAACTTATAACGTATAACGTATAACGTATAACGTATAACGCAAAACGTATAACGTATAACTTATAACGTATAACGTATAACGTATAACGTATAACGTATAACGTATAACGTATAACGCATAACGAATATCGTTTAAAGTATAACGTATAACGTATAACGTATAACGTATAACGTATAACTTATAACGTATAACGTATAACGTATAACGTATAACGTATAACGTATAACGTATAACGTATAACGTATAACGTATAACGTATAACGTATAACGTATAAGGTATAAGGTATAACGTATAACGTATAACGTATAACGTATAACGTATAACGTATAACGTATAACGTATAAGGTATAAGGTATAACGTATAACGTATAACGTATAACGTATAACGTCTAACGTATAACGTATAACGTATAACGTATAACGTATAACGTATAACGTATAACGTATAACGTATAACGTATAACGTATAACGTATAACGAATATCGCATAACGTATAACGCATAACGTATAACGTATAACGTATAACGTATAACGTATAACGTATAACGTATAACGTATAACGTATAACGTATAACGTATAACGTATAACGTATAACGTATAACGTATAACGTATAACGCATAACGAATATCGTTTAAAGTATAACGTATAACGTATAACGTATAACGTATAACGTATAACTTATAACGTATAACGTGTAACGTATAACGTATAACGTATAAGGTATAAGGTATAACGTATAACGTATAACGTATAACGTATAACGTATAACGTATAACGTATAACGTATAACGTATAACGTATAACGTATATCGCATAACGTATAACGTATAACGTATAACGTATAACGTATAACGTATAACGTATAACGTATAACGAATATCGCATAACGTATAACGCATAACGTATAACGCATAACGTATAACGTATAACGTATAACGTATAACGTATAACGTATAACGTATAACGTATAACGTAGAACGTATAACGCATAACGTATAACGCAAAACGTATAACGTATAACGTATAACGTATAACGTATAACGTATAACGTATAACGTATAACGTATAACGTATAACGTATAACGTATAACGTATAACGTATAACGTATAACGTATAACGTATAACGTACAACGTATAACGTATAACGTATAACGTATAACGTATAACGCATAACGTATAACGTATAACGTATAACGCATAACGAATATCGTTTAAAGTATAACGTATAACGTATAACGTATAACGTATAACTTATAACGTATAACGTATAACGTATAACGTATAACGTATAAGGTATAAGGTATAACGTATAACGTATAACGTATAACGTATAACGTATAACGTATAACGTATAACGTATAACGTATAACGTATAACGTATAACGTATAACGTATATCGCATAACGTATAACGTATAACGTATAACGTATAACGTATAACGTATAACGTATAACGTATAATGTATAACGTATAACGTATAACGTATAACGTATAACGTAGAACGTATAACGCATAACGTATAACGCAAAACGTATAACGTATAACGTATAACGTATAACGTATAACGTATAACGTATAACGTATAACGTATAACGTATAACGTATAACGTATAACGCATAACGAATATCGTTTAAAGTATAACGTATAACGTATAACGTATAACGTATAACGTTTAAAGTATAACGTATAACGTATAACGTATAACGTATAACGTATAACGTATAACGTATAACGTATAACGTATAACGCATAACGAATATCGTTTAAAGTATAACGTATAACGTATAACGTATAACGTATAACTTATAACGTATAACGTATAACGTATAACGTATAACGTATAACGTATAACGTATAACGTATAAGGTATAAGGTATAACGTATAACATATAACGTATAACGTATAACGTATAACGTATAACGTATAACGTATAACGTATAACGTATAACGTATATCGCATAACGTATAACGTATAACGTACAACGTATAACGCATAACGTATAACGTATAACGTATAACGCATAACGAATATCGTTTAAAGTGTAACGTATAACGTAGAACGTATAACGCATAACGTATAACGTATAACGTATAACGTATAACGTATAACGTATAACGTATAACGTATAACGTATAACGTATAACGTATAACGTATAACGTATAAGGTATAAGGTATAACGTATAACGTATAACGTATAACGTATAACGTATAACGTATAACGTATAACGTATAACGTATAACGTATAACGTATAACGTATAACGTATAACGTATAACGTATAACGTATAACGAATATCGCATAACGTATAACGAATAACGTATAACGTATAACGAATAACGTATAACGTATAACGTATAACGTATAACGTATAACGTATAACGTATAACTTATAACGTATAACGTATAACGAATATCGCATAACGTATAACGCATAACGTATAACGCATAACGTATAACGTATAACGTATAACGTATAACGTATAACGTATAACGTATAACGTATAACGTAGAACGTATAACGCATAACGTATAACGCAAAACGTATAACGTATAACGTATAACGTATAACGTATAACGTATAACGTATAACGTATAACGTATAACGTATAACGCAAAACGTATAACGTATAACGTATAACGTATAACGTATAACGTATAACGTATAACGTATAACGTATAACGTATAACGTATAACGTATAACGTATAACGTATAACGTATAACGTATAACGTATAACGTATAACGTATAACGTATAACGTATAACGTATAACGCATAACGAATATCGTTTAAAGTATAACGTATAACGTATAACGTATAACGTATAACGTATAACTTATAACGTATAACGTAGAACGTATAACGCATAACGTATAACGTATAACGTATAACGCATAACGAATATCGTTTAAAGTATAACGTATAACGTATAACGTATAACGTATAACTTATAACGTATAACGTATAACGTATAACGTATAACGTATAAGGTATAAGGTATAACGTATAACGTATAACGTATAACGTATAACGTATAACGTATAACGTATAACGTATAACGTATAACGTATAACGTATAACGTATAACGTATAACGTATAACGTATATCGCATAACGTATAACGTATAACGTATAACGTATAACGTATAACGTATAACGTATAACGTATAACGTATAACGTATAACGAATATCGCATAACGTATAACGCATAACGTATAACGCATAACGTATAACGTATAACGTATAACGTATAACGTATAACGTATAACGTATAACGTATAACGTATAACGTATAACGTATAACGTATAACGTATAACGTATAACGTATAACGTAGAACGTATAACTTATAACTTATAACGTATAACGTATAACGTATAACGTATAACGTATAACGTATAACGTATAACGTATAACTTATAACGTATAACGTATAACGTATAACGTATACCGTATAACGTATAAGGTATAAGGTATAACGTATAACGTATAACGTATAACGTATAACGTATAACGTATAACGTATAACGTATAACGTATAACGTATATCGCATAACGTATAACGTATAACGTACAACGTATAACGCATAACGTATAACGTATAACGTATAACGCATAACGAATATCGTTTAAAGTGTAACGTATAACGTAGAACGTATAACGCATAACGTATAACGTATAACGTATAACGTATAACGTATAACGTATAACGTATAACGTATAACGTATAACGTATAACGTATAACGTATAACGTATAACGTATAACGTATAACGTATAACTTATAACGTATAACGTATAACGTATAACGTATAACGTATAACGTATAAGGTATAAGGTATAACGTATAACGTATAACGTATAACGTATAACGTATAACGTATAACGTATAACGTATAACGTATAACGTATAACGTATAACGTATAACGTATAACGTATAACGTATAACGTATAACGTATAACGTATAACGAATATCGCATAACGTATGACGAATAACGTATAACGTATAACGAATAACGTATAACGTATAACGTATAACGTATAACGTATAACGTATAACGTATAACGTATAACGTATAACGTATAACGTATAACGTATAACGTATAACGTATAACGTATAACGCAAAACGTATAACGTATAACTTATAACATAACGTATAACGTATAACGCATAACGTATAACGTATAACGTATAACGTATAACGTATAACGTATAACGTATAACGTATAACGTATAACGTATAAGGTATAAGGTATAACGTATAACGTATAACGTATAACGTATAACGTATAACGTATAACGTATAACGTATAACGTATAACGTATAACGCAAAACGTATAACGTATAACTTATAACGTATAACGTATAACGTATAACGTATAACGTATAACGTATAACGTATAACGCATAACGAATATCGTTTAAAGTATAACGTATAACGTATAACGTATAACGTATAACGTATAACGTATAACGTATAACGTATAACGTATAACGTATAACGTATAACGTATAACGTATAAGGTATAAGGTATAACGTATAACGTATAACGTATAACGTATAACGTATAACGTATAACGTATAAAGTATAACGTATAACGTATAACGTATAACGTATAACGTATAACTTATAACGTATAACGTAGAACGTATAACGCATAACGTATAACGTATAACGTATAACGCATAACGAATATCGTTTAAAGTATAACGTATAACGTATAACGTATAACGTATAACTTATAACGTATAACGTATAACGTATAACGTATAACGTATAAGGTATAAGGTATAACGTATAACGTATAACGTATAACGTATAACGTATAACGTATAACGTATAACGTATAACGTATAACGTATAACGTATAACGTATAACGTATAACGTATAACGTATAACGTATAACGTATATCGCATAACGTATAACGTATAACGTATAACGTATAACGTATAACGTATAACGTATAACGTATAACGAATATCGCATAACGTATAACGTATAACGTATAACGCATAACGAATATCGTTTAAAGTGTAACGTATAACGTAGAACGTATAACGCATAACGTATAACGTATAACGTATAACGTATAACGTATAACGTATAACGTATAACGTATAACGTATAACGTATAACGTATAACGTATAACGTATAACGTATAACGTATAACGTATAACTTATAACGTATAACGTATAACGTATAACGTATAACGTATAACGTATAAGGTATAAGGTATAACGTATAACGTATAACGTATAACGTATAACGTATAACGTATAACGTATAACGTATAACGTATAACGTATAACGTATAACGTATAACGTATAACGTATAACGTATAACGTATAACGTATAACGAATATCGCATAACGTATGACGAATAACGTATAACGTATAACGAATAACGTATAACGTATAACGTATAACGTATAACGTATAACGTATAACGTATAACGTATAACGTATAACGTATAACGTATAACGTATAACGTATAACGTATAACGTATAACGCAAAACGTATAACGTATAACTTATAACATAACGTATAACGTATAACGCATAACGTATAACGTATAACGTATAACGTATAACGTATAACGTATAACGTATAACGTATAACGTATAACGTATAACGTATAAGGTATAAGGTATAACGTATAACGTATAACGTATAACGTATAACGTATAACGTATAACGTATAACGTATAACGTATAACGTATAACGCAAAACGTATAACGTATAACTTATAACGTATAACGTATAACGTATAACGTATAACGTATAACGTATAACGTATAACGCATAACGAATATCGTTTAAAGTATAACGTATAACGTATAACGTATAACGTATAACGTATAACGTATAACGTATAACGTATAACGTATAACGTATAACGTATAACGTATAACGTATAACGTATAAGGTATAAGGTATAACGTATAACGTATAACGTATAACGTATAACGTATAACGTATAAAGTATAACGTATAACGTATAACGTATAACGTATAACGTATAACTTATAACGTATAACGTAGAACGTATAACGCATAACGTATAACGTATAACGTATAACGCATAACGAATATCGTTTAAAGTATAACGTATAACGTATAACGTATAACGTATAACTTATAACGTATAACGTATAACGTATAACGTATAACGTATAAGGTATAAGGTATAACGTATAACGTATAACGTATAACGTATAACGTATAACGTATAACGTATAACGTATAACGTATAACGTATAACGTATAACGTATAACGTATAACGTATAACGTATATCGCATAACGTATAACGTATAACGTATAACGTATAACGTATAACGTATAACGTATAACGTATAACGTATAACGAATATCGCATAACGTATAACGCATAACGTATAACGCATAACGTATAACGTATAACGTATAACGTATAACGTATAACGTATAACGTATAACGTATAACGTATAACGTATAACGTATAACGTATAACGTATAACGTATAACGTAGAACGTATAACTTATAACTTATAACGTATAACGTATAACGTATAACGTATAACGTATAACTTATAACGTATAACGTATAACGTATAACGTATAACGTATAACGTATAAGGTATAAGGTATAACGTATAACGTATAACGTATAACGTATAACGTATAACGCATAACGTATAACGTATAACGTATAACGTATATCGCATAACGTATAACGTATAACGTACAACGTATAACGCATAACGTATAACGTATAACGTATAACGCATAACGAATATCGTTTAAAGTGTAACGTATAACGTAGAACGTATAACGAATATCGCATAACGTATGACGAATAACGTATAACGTATAACGAATAACGTATAACGTATAACGTATAACGTATAACGTATAACGTATAACGTATAACGTATAACGTATAACGTATAACGTATAACGTATAACGTATAACGTATAACGTATAACGTATAACGCAAAACGTATAACGTATAACTTATAACATAACGTATAACGTATAACGCATAACGTATAACGTATAACGTATAACGTATAACGTATAACGTATAACGTATAACGTATAACGTATAACGTATAACGTATAACGTATAACGTATAACGTATAACGTATAAGGTATAAGGTATAACGTATAACGTATAACGTATAACGTATAACGTATAACGTATAACGTATAACGTATAACGTATAACGTATAACGCAAAACGTATAACGTATAACTTATAACGTATAACGTATAACGTATAACGTATAACGTATAACGTATAACGTATAACGCATAACGAATATCGTTTAAAGTATAACGTATAACGTATAACGTATAACGTATAACGTATAACGTATAACGTATAACGTATAACGTATAACGTATAAGGTATAAGGTATAACGTATAACGTATAACGTATAACGTATAACGTATAACGTATAACGTATAACGTATAACGTATAACGTATAACGTATAACGCAGAACGTATAACGTATAACGTATAACGTATAACGTATAACGTATAACGTATAACGTATAACGTATAACGTATAACGTATAACGTATAACGTATAACGTATAACGTATAACGTATAACTTATAACGTATAACGTATAACGTATAACGTATAACGTATAAGGTATAAGGTATAACGTATAACGTATAACGTATAACGTATAACGTATAACGTATAACGTATAACGTATAACGTATAACGTATAACGTATAACGTATAACGTATAACGTATAACGTATAACGTATAACGTATAACGAATATCGCATAACGTATAACGAATAACGTATAACGTATAACGAATAACGTATAACGTATAACGTATAACGTATAACGTATAACGTATAACGTATAACGTATAACGTATAACGTATAACGTATAACGTATAACGTATAACGTATAACGTATAACGTATAACGTATAACGCAAAACGTATAACGTATAACTTATAACATAACGTATAACGTATAACGTATAACGTATAACGTATAACGCAAAACGCATAACGAATATCGTTTAAAGTATAACGTATAACGTATAACGTATAACGTATAACGTATAACTTATAACGTATAACGTATAACGTATAACGTATAACGTATAACGAATAACGTATAACGTATAACGTATAAGGTATAAGGTATAACGTATAACGTATAACGTATAACGTATAACGTATAACGTATAACGTATAACGTATAAGGTATAAGGTATAACGTATAACGTATAACGTATAACGTATAACGTCTAACGTATAACGTATAACGTATAACGTATAAGGTATAAGGTATAACGTATAACGTATAACGTATAACGTATAACGTATAACGTATAACGTATAACGTATAACGTATAACGTATAACGTATAACGTATAACGCAAAACGTATAACGTATAACTTATAACGTATAACGTATAACGTATAACGTATAACGCAAAACGTATAACGTATAACTTATAACGTATAACGTATAACGTATAACGTATAACGTATAACGTATAACGTATAACGTATAACGCATAACGAATATCGTTTAAAGTATAACGTATAACGTATAACGTATAACGTATAACGTATAACTTATAACGTATAACGTATAACGTATAACGTATAACGTATAAGGTATAAGGTATAACGTATAACGTATAAGGTATAAGGTATAACGTATAACGTATAACGTATAACGTATAACGTATAACGTATAACGTATAACGTATAACGTATAAGGTATAAGGTATAACGTATAACGTATAACGTATAACGTATAACGTATAACGTCTAACGTATAACGTATAACGTATAACGTATAACGTATAACGTATAACGTATAACGTATAACGTATAACGTATAACGTATAACGTATAACGTATAACGAATATCGCATAACGTATAACGCATAACGTATAACGTATAACGTATAACGTATAACGTATAACGTATAACGTATAACGTATAACGTATAACGTATAACGTATAACGTATAACGTATAACGTATAACGTATAACGTATAACGCATAACGAATATCGTTTAAAGTATAACGTATAACGTATAACGTATAACGTATAACGTATAACTTATAACGTATAACGTGTAACGTATAACGTATAACGTATAAGGTATAAGGTATAACGTATAACGTATAACGTATAACGTCTAACGTATAACGTATAACGTATAACGTATAAGGTATAAGGTATAACGTATAACGTATAACGTATAACGTATAACGTATAACGTATAACGTATAACGTATAACGTATAACGTATAACGTATAACGCAAAACGTATAACGTATAACTTATAACGTATAACGTATAACGTATAACGTATAACGCAAAACGTATAACGTATAACTTATAACGTATAACGTATAACGTATAACGTATAACGTATAACGTATAACGTATAACGTATAACGCATAACGAATATCGTTTAAAGTATAACGTATAACGTATAACGTATAACGTATAACGTATAACTTATAACGTATAACGTATAACGTATAACGTATAACGTATAACGTATAACGTATAACGTATAACGTATAACGTATAACGTATAACGTATAAGGTATAAGGTATAACGTATAACGTATAACGTATAACGTATAACGTATAACGTATAACGTATAACGTATAAGGTATAAGGTATAACGTATAACGTATAACGTATAACGTATAACGTCTAACGTATAACGTATAACGTATAACGTATAACGTATAACGTATAACGTATAACGTATAACGTATAACGTATAACGTATAACGTATAACGAATATCGCATAACGTATAACGCATAACGTATAACGTATAACGTATAACGTATAACGTATAACGTATAACGTATAACGTATAACGTATAACGTATAACGTATAACGTATAACGTATAACGCATAACGAATATCGTTTAAAGTATAACGTATAACGTATAACGTATAACGTATAACGTATAACTTATAACGTATAACGTGTAACGTATAACGTATAACGTATAAGGTATAAGGTATAAGGTATAACGTATAACGTATAACGTATAACGTATAACGTATAACGTATAACGTATAACGTATAACGTATAACGTATAACGTATATCGCATAACGTATAACGTATAACGTATAACGTATAACGTATAACGTATAACGTATAACGTATAACGAATATCGCATAACGTATAACGCATAACGTATAACGCATAACGTATAACGTATAACGTATAACGTATAACGTATAACGTATAACGTATAACGTAGAACGTATAACGCATAACGTATAACGCAAAACGTATAACGTATAACGTATAACGTATAACGTATAACGTATAACGTATAACGTATAACGTATAACGTATAACGTATAACGTATAACGTATAACGTATAACGTATAACGTATAACGTACAACGTATAACGTATAACGTATAACGTATAACGTATAACGCATAACGTATAACGTATAACGTATAACGCATAACGAATATCGTTTAAAGTATAACGTATAACGTATAACGTATAACGTATAACTTATAACGTATAACGTATAACGTATAACGTATAACGTATAAGGTATAAGGTATAACGTATAACGTATAACGTATAACGTATAACGTATAACGTATAACGTATAACGTATAACGTATAACGTATAACGTATAACGTATAACGTATATCGCATAACGTATAACGTATAACGTATAACGTATAACGTATAACGTATAACGTATAACGTATAATGTATAACGTATAACGTATAACGTATAACGTATAACGTAGAACGTATAACGCATAACGTATAACGCAAAACGTATAACGTATAACGTATAACGTATAACGTATAACGTATAACGTATAACGTATAACGTATAACGTATAACGTATAACGTATAACGCATAACGAATATCGTTTAAAGTATAACGTATAACGTATAACGTATAACGTATAACGTATAACGTTTAAAGTATAACGTATAACGTATAACGTATAACGTATAACGTATAACGTATAACGTATAACGTATAACGTATAACGTATAACGCATAACGAATATCGTTTAAAGTATAACGTATAACGTATAACGTATAACGTATAACGTATAACGTATAACTTATAACGTATAACGTATAACGTATAACGTATAACGTATAACGTATAACGTATAACGTATAAGGTATAAGGTATAACGTATAACATATAACGTATAACGTATAACGTATAACGTATAACGTATAACGTATAACGTATATCGCATAACGTATAACGTATAACGTACAACGTATAACGCATAACGTATAACGTATAACGTATAACGCATAACGAATATCGTTTAAAGTGTAACGTATAACGTAGAACGTATAACGCATAACGTATAACGTATAACGTATAACGTATAACGTATAACGTATAACGTATAACGTATAACGTATAACGTATAACGTATAACGTATAACGTATAAGGTATAAGGTATAACGTATAACGTATAACGTATAACGTATAACGTATAACGTATAACGTATAACGTATAACGTATAACGTATAACGTATAACGTATAACGTATAACGTATAACGTATAACGTATAACGAATATCGCATAACGTATAACGAATAACGTATAACGTATAACGAATAACGTATAACGTATAACGTATAACGTATAACGTATAACGTATAACGTATAACTTATAACGTATAACGTATAACGAATATCGCATAACGTATAACGCATAACGTATAACGCATAACGTATAACGTATAACGTATAACGTATAACGTATAACGTATAACGTATAACGTATAACGTAGAACGTATAACGCATAACGTATAACGCAAAACGTATAACGTATAACGTATAACGTATAACGTATAACGTATAACGTATAACGTATAACGTATAACGTATAACGCAAAACGTATAACGTATAACGTATAACGTATAACGTATAACGTATAACGTATAACGTATAACGTATAACGTATAACGTATAACGTATAACGTATAACGTATAACGTATAACGTATAACGTATAACGTATAACGTATAACGTATAACGTATAACGTATAACGCATAACGAATATCGTTTAAAGTATAACGTATAACGTATAACGTATAACGTATAACGTATAACTTATAACGTATAACGTAGAACGTATAACGCATAACGTATAACGTATAACGTATAACGCATAACGAATATCGTTTAAAGTATAACGTATAACGTATAACGTATAACGTATAACTTATAACGTATAACGTATAACGTATAACGTATAACGTATAAGGTATAAGGTATAACGTATAACGTATAACGTATAACGTATAACGTATAACGTATAACGTATAACGTATAACGTATAACGTATAACGTATAACGTATAACGTATAACGTATAACGTATATCGCATAACGTATAACGTATAACGTATAACGTATAACGTATAACGTATAACGTATAACGTATAACGTATAACGAATATCGCATAACGTATAACGCATAACGTATAACGCATAACGTATAACGTATAACGTATAACGTATAACGTATAACGTATAACGTATAACGTATAACGTATAACGTATAACGTATAACGTATAACGTATAACGTATAACGTATAACGTATAACGTAGAACGTATAACTTATAACTTATAACGTATAACGTATAACGTATAACGTATAACGTATAACGTATAACGTATAACGTATAACTTATAACGTATAACGTATAACGTATAACGTATAACGTATAACGTATAAGGTATAAGGTATAACGTATAACGTATAACGTATAACGTATAACGTATAACGTATAACGTATAACGTATAACGTATAACGTATATCGCATAACGTATAACGTATAACGTACAACGTATAACGCATAACGTATAACGTATAACGTATAACGCATAACGAATATCGTTTAAAGTGTAACGTATAACGTAGAACGTATAACGCATAACGTATAACGTATAACGTATAACGTATAACGTATAACGTATAACGTATAACGTATAACGTATAACGTATAACGTATAACGTATAACGTATAACGTATAACGTATAACGTATAACTTATAACGTATAACGTATAACGTATAACGTATAACGTATAACGTATAAGGTATAAGGTATAACGTATAACGTATAACGTATAACGTATAACGTATAACGTATAACGTATAACGTATAACGTATAACGTATAACGTATAACGTATAACGTATAACGTATAACGTATAACGTATAACGTATAACGAATATCGCATAACGTATGACGAATAACGTATAACGTATAACGAATAACGTATAACGTATAACGTATAACGTATAACGTATAACGTATAACGTATAACGTATAACGTATAACGTATAACGTATAACGTATAACGTATAACGTATAACGTATAACGCAAAACGTATAACGTATAACTTATAACATAACGTATAACGTATAACGCATAACGTATAACGTATAACGTATAACGTATAACGTATAACGTATAACGTATAACGTATAACGTATAACGTATAACGTATAAGGTATAAGGTATAACGTATAACGTATAACGTATAACGTATAACGTATAACGTATAACGTATAACGTATAACGTATAACGTATAACGCAAAACGTATAACGTATAACTTATAACGTATAACGTATAACGTATAACGTATAACGTATAACGTATAACGTATAACGCATAACGAATATCGTTTAAAGTATAACGTATAACGTATAACGTATAACGTATAACGTATAACGTATAACGTATAACGTATAACGTATAACGTATAACGTATAACGTATAACGTATAAGGTATAAGGTATAACGTATAACGTATAACGTATAACGTATAACGTATAACGTATAACGTATAACGTATAACGTATAACGTATAACGTATAACGCAGAACGTATAACGTATAACGTATAACGTATAACGTTTAACGTATAACGTATAACGTATAACGTATAACGTATAACGTATAACGTATAACGTATAACGTATAAAGTATAACGTATAACGTATAACGTATAACGTATAACGTATAACGAATATCGCATAACGTATAACGAATAACGTATAACGTATAACGAATAACGTATAACGTATAACGTATAACGTATAACGTATAACGTATAACGTATAACGTATAACGTATAACGTATAACGTATAACGTATAACGTATAACGTATAACGTATAACGTATAACGTATAACGCAAAACGTATAACGTATAACTTATAACATAACGTATAACGTATAACGCATAACGTATAACGTATAACGTATAACGTATAACGTATAACGCAAAACGTATAACGTATAACGTATAACGTATAACGTATAACGTATAACGTATAACGTATAACGTATAACGTATAACGTATAACGTATAACGTATAACGTATAACGTATAAGGTATAAGGTATAACGTATAACGTATAACGTATAACGTATAACGTATAACGTATAACGTATAACGTATAACGTATAACGTATAACGTATAACGTATAACGCAAAACGTATAACGTATAACTTATAACGTATAACGTATAACGTATAACGTATAACGTATAACGTATAACGTATAACGCATAACGAATATCGTTTAAAGTATAACGTATAACGTATAACGTATAACGTATAACGTATAACTTATAACGTATAACGTATAACGTATAACGTATAACGTATAACGAATAACGTATAACGTATAACGTATAAGGTATAAGGTATAACGTATAACGTATAACGTATAACGTATAACGTATAACGTATAACGTATAACGTATAAGGTATAAGGTATAACGTATAACGTATAACGTATAACGTATAACGTATAACGTATAACGTATAACGTATAACGTATAACGTATAACGCAAAACGTATAACGTATAACTTATAACGTATAACGTATAACGTATAACGTATAACGCAAAACGTATAACGTATAACTTATAACGTATAACGTATAACGTATAACGTATAACGTATAACGTATAACGCAAAACGTATAACGTATAACTTATAACGTATAACGTATAACGTATAACGTATAACGCAAAACGTATAACGTATAACTTATAACGTATAACGTATAACGTATAACGTATAACGTATAACGTATAACGTATAACGTATAACGCATAACGAATATCGTTTAAAGTATAACGTATAACGTATAACGTATAACGTATAACGTATAAGGTATAAGGTATAACGTATAACATATAACGTATAACGTATAACGTATAACGTATAACGTATAACGTATAACGTATATCGCATAACGTATAACGTATAACGTACAACGTATAACGCATAACGTATAACGTATAACGTATAACGCATAACGAATATCGTTTAAAGTGTAACGTATAACGTAGAACGTATAACGCATAACGTATAACGTATAACGTATAACGTATAACGTATAACGTATAACGTATAACGTATAACGTATAACGTATAACGTATAACGTATAACGTATAAGGTATAAGGTATAACGTATAACGTATAACGTATAACGTATAACGTATAACGTATAACGTATAACGTATAACGTATAACGTATAACGTATAACGTATAACGTATAACGTATAACGTATAACGTATAACGAATATCGCATAACGTATAACGAATAACGTATAACGTATAACGAATAACGTATAACGTATAACGTATAACGTATAACGTATAACGTATAACGTATAACTTATAACGTATAACGTATAACGAATATCGCATAACGTATAACGCATAACGTATAACGCATAACGTATAACGTATAACGTATAACGTATAACGTATAACGTATAACGTATAACGTATAACGTAGAACGTATAACGCATAACGTATAACGCAAAACGTATAACGTATAACGTATAACGTATAACGTATAACGTATAACGTATAACGTATAACGTATAACGTATAACGCAAAACGTATAACGTATAACGTATAACGTATAACGTATAACGTATAACGTATAACGTATAACGTATAACGTATAACGTATAACGTATAACGTATAACGTATAACGTATAACGTATAACGTATAACGTATAACGTATAACGTATAACGTATAACGTATAACGCATAACGAATATCGTTTAAAGTATAACGTATAACGTATAACGTATAACGTATAACGTATAACTTATAACGTATAACGTAGAACGTATAACGCATAACGTATAACGTATAACGTATAACGCATAACGAATATCGTTTAAAGTATAACGTATAACGTATAACGTATAACGTATAACTTATAACGTATAACGTATAACGTATAACGTATAACGTATAAGGTATAAGGTATAACGTATAACGTATAACGTATAACGTATAACGTATAACGTATAACGTATAACGTATAACGTATAACGTATAACGTATAACGTATAACGTATAACGTATAACGTATATCGCATAACGTATAACGTATAACGTATAACGTATAACGTATAACGTATAACGTATAACGTATAACGTATAACGAATATCGCATAACGTATAACGCATAACGTATAACGCATAACGTATAACGTATAACGTATAACGTATAACGTATAACGTATAACGTATAACGTATAACGTATAACGTATAACGTATAACGTATAACGTATAACGTATAACGTATAACGTATAACGTAGAACGTATAACTTATAACTTATAACGTATAACGTATAACGTATAACGTATAACGTATAACGTATAACGTATAACGTATAACTTATAACGTATAACGTATAACGTATAACGTATAACGTATAACGTATAAGGTATAAGGTATAACGTATAACGTATAACGTATAACGTATAACGTATAACGTATAACGTATAACGTATAACGTATAACGTATATCGCATAACGTATAACGTATAACGTACAACGTATAACGCATAACGTATAACGTATAACGTATAACGCATAACGAATATCGTTTAAAGTGTAACGTATAACGTAGAACGTATAACGCATAACGTATAACGTATAACGTATAACGTATAACGTATAACGTATAACGTATAACGTATAACGTATAACGTATAACGTATAACGTATAACGTATAACGTATAACGTATAACGTATAACTTATAACGTATAACGTATAACGTATAACGTATAACGTATAACGTATAAGGTATAAGGTATAACGTATAACGTATAACGTATAACGTATAACGTATAACGTATAACGTATAACGTATAACGTATAACGTATAACGTATAACGTATAACGTATAACGTATAACGTATAACGTATAACGTATAACGAATATCGCATAACGTATGACGAATAACGTATAACGTATAACGAATAACGTATAACGTATAACGTATAACGTATAACGTATAACGTATAACGTATAACGTATAACGTATAACGTATAACGTATAACGTATAACGTATAACGTATAACGTATAACGCAAAACGTATAACGTATAACTTATAACATAACGTATAACGTATAACGCATAACGTATAACGTATAACGTATAACGTATAACGTATAACGTATAACGTATAACGTATAACGTATAACGTATAACGTATAAGGTATAAGGTATAACGTATAACGTATAACGTATAACGTATAACGTATAACGTATAACGTATAACGTATAACGTATAACGTATAACGCAAAACGTATAACGTATAACTTATAACGTATAACGTATAACGTATAACGTATAACGTATAACGTATAACGTATAACGCATAACGAATATCGTTTAAAGTATAACGTATAACGTATAACGTATAACGTATAACGTATAACGTATAACGTATAACGTATAACGTATAACGTATAACGTATAACGTATAACGTATAAGGTATAAGGTATAACGTATAACGTATAACGTATAACGTATAACGTATAACGTATAACGTATAACGTATAACGTATAACGTATAACGTATAACGCAGAACGTATAACGTATAACGTATAACGTATAACGTTTAACGTATAACGTATAACGTATAACGTATAACGTATAACGTATAACGTATAACGTATAACGTATAAAGTATAACGTATAACGTATAACGTATAACGTATAACGTATAACGAATATCGCATAACGTATAACGAATAACGTATAACGTATAACGAATAACGTATAACGTATAACGTATAACGTATAACGTATAACGTATAACGTATAACGTATAACGTATAACGTATAACGTATAACGTATAACGTATAACGTATAACGTATAACGTATAACGTATAACGCAAAACGTATAACGTATAACTTATAACATAACGTATAACGTATAACGCATAACGTATAACGTATAACGTATAACGTATAACGTATAACGCAAAACGTATAACGTATAACGTATAACGTATAACGTATAACGTATAACGTATAACGTATAACGTATAACGTATAACGTATAACGTATAACGTATAACGTATAACGTATAAGGTATAAGGTATAACGTATAACGTATAACGTATAACGTATAACGTATAACGTATAACGTATAACGTATAACGTATAACGTATAACGTATAACGTATAACGCAAAACGTATAACGTATAACTTATAACGTATAACGTATAACGTATAACGTATAACGTATAACGTATAACGTATAACGCATAACGAATATCGTTTAAAGTATAACGTATAACGTATAACGTATAACGTATAACGTATAACTTATAACGTATAACGTATAACGTATAACGTATAACGTATAACGAATAACGTATAACGTATAACGTATAAGGTATAAGGTATAACGTATAACGTATAACGTATAACGTATAACGTATAACGTATAACGTATAACGTATAAGGTATAAGGTATAACGTATAACGTATAACGTATAACGTATAACGTATAACGTATAACGTATAACGTATAACGTATAACGTATAACGCAAAACGTATAACGTATAACTTATAACGTATAACGTATAACGTATAACGTATAACGCAAAACGTATAACGTATAACTTATAACGTATAACGTATAACGTATAACGTATAACGTATAACGTATAACGCAAAACGTATAACGTATAACTTATAACGTATAACGTATAACGTATAACGTATAACGCAAAACGTATAACGTATAACTTATAACGTATAACGTATAACGTATAACGTATAACGTATAACGTATAACGTATAACGTATAACGCATAACGAATATCGTTTAAAGTATAACGTATAACGTATAACGTATAACGTATAACGTATAACTTATAACGTATAACGTATAACGTATAACGTATAACGTATAAGGTATAAGGTATAACGTATAACGTATAAGGTATAAGGTATAACGTATAACGTATAACGTATAACGTATAACGTATAACGTATAACGTATAACGTATAAGGTATAAGGTATAACGTATAACGTATAACGTATAACGTATAACGTATAACGTCTAACGTATAACGTATAACGTATAACGTATAACGTATAACGTATAACGTATAACGTATAACGTATAACGTATAACGTATAACGTATAACGTATAACGTATAACGAATATCGCATAACGTATAACGCATAACGTATAACGTATAACGTATAACGTATAACGTATAACGTATAACGTATAACGTATAACGTATAACGTATAACGTATAACGTATAACGTATAACGTATAACGTATAACGTATAACGCATAACGAATATCGTTTAAAGTATAACGTATAACGTATAACGTATAACGTATAACGTATAACTTATAACGTATAACGTGTAACGTATAACGTATAACGTATAAGGTATAAGGTATAACGTATAACGTATAACGTATAACGTCTAACGTATAACGTATAACGTATAACGTATAAGGTATAAGGTATAACGTATAACGTATAACGTATAACGTATAACGTATAACGTATAACGTATAACGTATAACGTATAACGTATAACGTATAACGCAAAACGTATAACGTATAACTTATAACGTATAACGTATAACGTATAACGTATAACGCAAAACGTATAACGTATAACTTATAACGTATAACGTATAACGTATAACGTATAACGTATAACGTATAACGTATAACGCATAACGAATATCGTTTAAAGTATAACGTATAACGTATAACGTATAACGTATAACGTATAACGTATAACTTATAACGTATAACGTATAACGTATAACGTATAACGTATAACGTATAACGTATAACGTATAACGTATAACGTATAACGTATAAGGTATAAGGTATAACGTATAACGTATAACGTATAACGTATAACGTATAACGTATAACGTATAACGTATAAGGTATAAGGTATAACGTATAACGTATAACGTATAACGTATAACGTCTAACGTATAACGTATAACGTATAACGTATAACGTATAACGTATAACGTATAACGTATAACGTATAACGTATAACGTATAACGTATAACGAATATCGCATAACGTATAACGCATAACGTATAACGTATAACGTATAACGTATAACGTATAACGTATAACGTATAACGTATAACGTATAACGTATAACGTATAACGTATAACGTATAACGTATAACGTATAACGCATAACGAATATCGTTTAAAGTATAACGTATAACGTATAACGTATAACGTATAACGTATAACTTATAACGTATAACGTGTAACGTATAACGTATAACGTATAAGGTATAAGGTATAACGTATAACGTATAACGTATAACGTATAACGTATAACGTATAACGTATAACGTATAACGTATAACGTATAACGTATATCGCATAACGTATAACGTATAACGTATAACGTATAACGTATAACGTATAACGTATAACGTATAACGAATATCGCATAACGTATAACGCATAACGTATAACGCATAACGTATAACGTATAACGTATAACGTATAACGTATAACGTATAACGTATAACGTATAACGTAGAACGTATAACGCATAACGTATAACGCAAAACGTATAACGTATAACGTATAACGTATAACGTATAACGTATAACGTATAACGTATAACGTATAACGTATAACGTATAACGTATAACGTATAACGTATAACGTACAACGTATAACGTATAACGTATAACGTATAACGTATAACGCATAACGTATAACGTATAACGTATAACGCATAACGAATATCGTTTAAAGTATAACGTATAACGTATAACGTATAACGTATAACTTATAACGTATAACGTATAACGTATAACGTATAACGTATAAGGTATAAGGTATAACGTATAACGTATAACGTATAACGTATAACGTATAACGTATAACGTATAACGTATAACGTATAACGTATAACGTATAACGTATAACGTATATCGCATAACGTATAACGTATAACGTATAACGTATAACGTATAACGTATAACGTATAACGTATAATGTATAACGTATAACGTATAACGTATAACGTATAACGTAGAACGTATAACGCATAACGTATAACGCAAAACGTATAACGTATAACGTATAACGTATAACGTATAACGTATAACGTATAACGTATAACGTATAACGTATAACGTATAACGTATAACGCATAACGAATATCGTTTAAAGTATAACGTATAACGTATAACGTATAACGTATAACGTATAACGTTTAAAGTATAACGTATAACGTATAACGTATAACGTATAACGTATAACGTATAACGTATAACGTATAACGTATAACGTATAACGCATAACGAATATCGTTTAAAGTATAACGTATAACGTATAACGTATAACGTATAACTTATAACGTATAACGTATAACGTATAACGTATAACGTATAACGTATAACGTATAACGTATAAGGTATAAGGTATAACGTATAACATATAACGTATAACGTATAACGTATAACGTATAACGTATAACGTATAACGTATAACGTATAACGTATATCGCATAACGTATAACGTATAACGTACAACGTATAACGCATAACGTATAACGTATAACGTATAACGCATAACGAATATCGTTTAAAGTGTAACGTATAACGTAGAACGTATAACGCATAACGTATAACGTATAACGTATAACGTATAACGTATAACGTATAACGTATAACGTATAACGTATAACGTATAACGTATAACGTATAACGTATAAGGTATAAGGTATAACGTATAACGTATAACGTATAACGTATAACGTATAACGTATAACGTATAACGTATAACGTATAACGTATAACGTATAACGTATAACGTATAACGTATAACGTATAACGTATAACGAATATCGCATAACGTATAACGAATAACGTATAACGTATAACGAATAACGTATAACGTATAACGTATAACGTATAACGTATAACGTATAACGTATAACGTATAACTTATAACGTATAACGTATAACGAATATCGCATAACGTATAACGCATAACGTATAACGCATAACGTATAACGTATAACGTAAAACGTATAACGTATAACGTATAACGTATAACGTATAACGTAGAACGTATAACGCATAACGTATAACGCAAAACGTATAACGTATAACGTATAACGTATAACGTATAACGTATAACGTATAACGTATAACGTATAACGTATAACGCAAAACGTATAACGTATAACGTATAACGTATAACGTATAACGTATAACGTATAACGTATAACGTATAACGTATAACGTATAACGTATAACGTATAACGTATAACGTATAACGTATAACGTATAACGTATAACGTATAACGTATAACGTATAACGTATAACGCATAACGAATATCGTTTAAAGTATAACGTATAACGTATAACGTATAACGTATAACGTATAACTTATAACGTATAACGTAGAACGTATAACGCATAACGTATAACGTATAACGTATAACGCATAACGAATATCGTTTAAAGTATAACGTATAACGTATAACGTATAACGTATAACTTATAACGTATAACGTATAACGTATAACGTATAACGTATAAGGTATAAGGTATAACGTATAACGTATAACGTATAACGTATAACGTATAACGTATAACGTATAACGTATAACGTATAACGTATAACGTATAACGTATAACGTATAACGTATAACGTATAACGTATATCGCATAACGTATAACGTATAACGTATAACGTATAACGTATAACGTATAACGTATAACGTATAACGTATAACGAATATCGCATAACGTATAACGCATAACGTATAACGCATAACGTATAACGTATAACGTATAACGTATAACGTATAACGTATAACGTATAACGTATAACGTATAACGTATAACGTATAACGTATAACGTATAACGTAGAACGTATAACTTATAACTTATAACGTATAACGTATAACGTATAACGTATAACGTATAACGTATAACGTATAACGTATAACGTATAACTTATAACGTATAACGTATAACGTATAACGTATAACGTATAACGTATAAGGTATAAGGTATAACGTATAACGTATAACGTATAACGTATAACGTATAACGTATAACGTATAACGTATAACGTATAACGTATATCGCATAACGTATAACGTATAACGTACAACGTATAACGCATAACGTATAACGTATAACGTATAACGCATAACGAATATCGTTTAAAGTGTAACGTATAACGTAGAACGTATAACGCATAACGTATAACGTATAACGTATAACGTATAACGTATAACGTATAACGTATAACGTATAACGTATAACGTATAACGTATAACGTATAACGTATAACGTATAACTTATAACGTATAACGTATAACGTATAACGTATAACGTATAACGTATAAGGTATAAGGTATAACGTATAACGTATAACGTATAACGTATAACGTATAACGTATAACGTATAACGTATAACGTATAACGTATAACGTATAACGTATAACGTATAACGTATAACGTATAACGTATAACGTATAACGAATATCGCATAACGTATGACGAATAACGTATAACGTATAACGAATAACGTATAACGTATAACGTATAACGTATAACGTATAACGTATAACGTATAACGTATAACGTATAACGTATAACGTATAACGTATAACGTATAACGTATAACGTATAACGCAAAACGTATAACGTATAACTTATAACATAACGTATAACGTATAACGCATAACGTATAACGTATAACGTATAACGTATAACGTATAACGTATAACGTATAACGTATAACGTATAACGTATAAGGTATAAGGTATAACGTATAACGTATAACGTATAACGTATAACGTATAACGTATAACGTATAACGTATAACGTATAACGTATAACGCAAAACGTATAACGTATAACTTATAACGTATAACGTATAACGTATAACGTATAACGTATAACGTATAACGTATAACGCATAACGAATATCGTTTAAAGTATAACGTATAACGTATAACGTATAACGTATAACGTATAACGTATAACGTATAACGTATAACGTATAACGTATAACGTATAACGTATAACGTATAAGGTATAAGGTATAACGTATAACGTATAACGTATAACGTATAACGTATAACGTATAACGTATAACGTATAACGTATAACGTATAACGTATAACGCAGAACGTATAACGTATAACGTATAACGTATAACGTATAACGTATAACGTATAACGTATAACGTATAACGTATAACGTATAACGTATAACGTATAACGTATAAAGTATAACGTATAACTTATAACGTATAACGTATAACGTATAACGTATAACGTATAAGGTATAAGGTATAACGTATAACGTATAACGTATAACGTATAACGTATAACGTATAACGTATAACGTATAACGTATAACGTATAACGTATAACGTATAACGTATAACGTATAACGTATAACGTATAACGAATATCGCATAACGTATAACGAATAACGTATAACGTATAACGAATAACGTATAACGTATAACGTATAACGTATAACGTATAACGTATAACGTATAACGTATAACGTATAACGTATAACGTATAACGTATAACGTATAACGTATAACGTATAACGTATAACGCAAAACGTATAACGTATAACTTATAACATAACGTATAACGTATAACGCATAACGTATAACGTATAACGTATAACGTATAACGCAAAACGTATAACGTATAACGTATAACGTATAACGTATAACGTATAACGTATAACGTATAACGTATAACGTATAACGTATAACGTATAACGTATAACGTATAACGTATAAGGTATAAGGTATAACGTATAACGTATAACGTATAACGTATAACGTATAACGTATAACGTATAACGTATAACGTATAACGTATAACGTATAACGCAAAACGTATAACGTATAACTTATAACGTATAACGTATAACGTATAACGTATAACGTATAACGTATAACGTATAACGCATAACGAATATCGTTTAAAGTATAACGTATAACGTATAACGTATAACGTATAACGTATAACTTATAACGTATAACGTATAACGTATAACGTATAACGTATAACGAATAACGTATAACGTATAACGTATAAGGTATAAGGTATAACGTATAACGTATAACGTATAACGTATAACGTATAACGTATAACGTATAACGTATAAGGTATAAGGTATAACGTATAACGTATAACGTATAACGTATAACGTATAACGTATAACGTATAACGTATAACGTATAACGTATAACGTATAACGCAAAACGTATAACGTATAACTTATAACGTATAACGTATAACGTATAACGTATAACGCAAAACGTATAACGTATAACTTATAACGTATAACGTATAACGTATAACGTATAACGTATAACGTATAACGTATAACGCATAACGAATATCGTTTAAAGTATAACGTATAACGTATAACGTATAACGTATAACGTATAACTTATAACGTATAACGTATAACGTATAACGTATAACGTATAAGGTATAAGGTATAACGTATAACGTATAAGGTATAAGGTATAACGTATAACGTATAACGTATAACGTATAACGTATAACGTATAACGTATAACGTATAAGGTATAAGGTATAACGTATAACGTATAACGTATAACGTATAACGTCTAACGTATAACGTATAACGTATAACGTATAACGTATAACGTATAACGTATAACGTATAACGTATAACGTATAACGTATAACGAATATCGCATAACGTATAACGCATAACGTATAACGTATAACGTATAACGTATAACGTATAACGTATAACGTATAACGTATAACGTATAACGTATAACGTATAACGTATAACGTATAACGTATAACGTATAACGTATAACGCATAACGAATATCGTTTAAAGTATAACGTATAACGTATAACGTATAACGTATAACGTGTAACTTATAACGTATAACGTATAACGTATAACGTATAACGTATAAGGTATAAGGTATAACGTATAACGTATAACGTATAACGTATAACGTATAACGTATAACGTATAACGTATAACGTATAACGTATAACGTATAACGTATATCGCATAACGTATAACGTATAACGTATAACGTATAACGTATAACGTATAACGTATAACGTATAACGAATATCGCATAACGTATAACGCATAACGTATAACGCATAACGTATAACGTATAACGTATAACGTATAACGTATAACGTATAACGTATAACGTAGAACGTATAACGCATAACGTATAACGCAAAACGTATAACGTATAACGTATAACGTATAACGTATAACGTATAACGTATAACGTATAACGTATAACGTATAACGTACAACGTATAACGTATAACGTATAACGTATAACGTATAACGCATAACGTATAACGTATAACGTATAACGCATAACGAATATCGTTTAAAGTATAACGTATAACGTATAACGTATAACGTATAACTTATAACGTATAACGTATAACGTATAACGTATAACGTATAAGGTATAAGGTATAACGTATAACGTATAACGTATAACGTATAACGTATAACGTATAACGTATAACGTATAACGTATAACGTATAACGTATAACGTATATCGCATAACGTATAACGTATAACGTATAACGTATAACGTATAACGTATAACGTATAACGTATAACGTATAACGTATAACGTATAACGTAGAACGTATAACGCATAACGTATAACGCAAAACGTATAACGTATAACGTATAACGTATAACGTATAACGTATAACGTATAACGTATAACGTATAACGCATAACGAATATCGTTTAAAGTATAACGTATAACGTATAACGTATAACGTATAACGTATAACTTATAACGTATAACGTATAACGTATAACGTATAACGTATAAGGTATAAGGTATAACGTATAACGTATAACGTATAACGTATAACGTATAACGTATAACGTATAACGTATAACGTATAACGTATAACGTATAACGTATATCGCATAACGTATAACGTATAACGTATAACGTATAACGTATAACGTATAACGTATAACGTATAACGTATAACTTATAACGTATAACGTATAACGTATAACGTATAACGTATAAGGTATAAGGTATAACGTATAACGTATAACGTATAACGTATAACGTATAACGTATAACGTATAACGTATAACGTATAACGTATAACGTATAACGTATAACGTATAACGTATAACGTATAACGTATAACGTATAACGTATAACGAATATCGCATAACGTATAACGAATAACGTATAACGTATAACGAATAACGTATAACGTATAACGTATAACGTATAACGTATAACGTATAACGTATAACTTATAACGTATAACGTATAACGAATATCGCATAACGTATAACGCATAACGTATAACGCATAACGTATAACGTATAACGTATAACGTATAACGTATAACGTATAACGTATAACGTATAACGTAGAACGTATAACGCATAACGTATAACGCAAAACGTATAACGTATAACGTATAACGTATAACGTATAACGTATAACGTATAACGTATAACGTATAACGTATAACGTATAACGTATAACGTATAACGTATAACGTATAACGTATAACGTATAACGTATAACGTATAACGTATAACGTATAACGTATAACGTATAACGTATAACGTATAACGTATAACGAATATCGCATAACGTATGACGAATAACGTATAACGTATAACGAATAACGTATAACGTATAACGTATAACGTATAACGTATAACGTATAACGTATAACGTATAACGTATAACGTATAACGTATAACGTATAACGTATAACGTATAACGTATAACGCAAAACGTATAACGTATAACTTATAACATAACGTATAACGTATAACGCATAACGTATAACGTATAACGTATAACGTATAACGTATAACGTATAACGTATAACGTATAACGTATAACGTATAACGTATAACGTATAACGTATAACGTATAAGGTATAAGGTATAACGTATAACGTATAACGTATAACGTATAACGTATAACGTATAACGTATAACGTATAACGTATAACGTATAACGCAAAACGTATAACGTATAACTTATAACGTATAACGTATAACGTATAACGTATAACGTGTAACGTATAACGTATAACGCATAACGAATATCGTTTAAAGTATAACGTATAACGTATAACGTATAACGTATAACGTATAACGTATAACGTATAACGTATAACGTATAACGTATAACGTATAACGTATAAGGTATAAGGTATAACGTATAACGTATAACGTATAACGTATAACGTATAACGTATAACGTATAACGTATAACGTATAACGTATAACGTATAACGCAGTACGTATAACGTATAACGTATAACGTATAACGTATAACGTATAACGTATAACGTATAACGTATAACGTATAACGTATAACGTATAACGTATAACGTATAACGTATAACTTATAACGTATAACGTATAACGTATAACGTATAACGTATAAGGTATAAGGTATAACGTATAACGTATAACGTATAACGTATAACGTATAACGTATAACGTATAACGTATAACGTATAACGTATAACGTATAACGTATAACGTATAACGTATAACGTATAACGTATAACGTATAACGTATAACGAATATCGCATAACGTATAACGAATAACGTATAACGTATAACGAATAACGTATAACGTATAACGTATAACGTATAACGTATAACGTATAACGTATAACGTATAACGTATAACGTATAACGTATAACGTATAACGTATAACGTATAACGTATAACGTATAACGCAAAACGTATAACGTATAACTTATAACATAACGTATAACGTATAACGCATAACGTATAACGTATAACGTATAACGTATAACGCAAAACGTATAACGTATAACGTATAACGTATAACGTATAACGTATAACGTATAACGTATAACGTATAACGTATAACGTATAACGTATAACGTATAACGTATAACGTATAACGTATAAGGTATAAGGTATAACGTATAACGTATAACGTATAACGTATAACGTATAACGTATAACGTATAACGTATAACGTATAACGTATAACGTATAACGTATAACGCAAAACGTATAACGTATAACTTATAACGTATAACGTATAACGTATAACGTATAACGTATAACGTATAACGTATAACGCATAACGAATATCGTTTAAAGTATAACGTATAACGTATAACGTATAACGTATAACGTATAACTTATAACGTATAACGTATAACGTATAACGTATAACGTATAACGAATAACGTATAACGTATAACGTATAAGGTATAAGGTATAACGTATAACGTATAACGTATAACGTATAACGTATAACGTATAACGTATAACGTATAAGGTATAAGGTATAACGTATAACGTATAACGTATAACGTATAACGTATAACGTATAACGTATAACGTATAACGTATAACGTATAACGTATAACGCAAAACGTATAACGTATAACGTATAACGTATAACGTATAACGTATAACGTATAACGTATAACGTATAACGTATAACGTATAACGTATAACGTATAACGTATAACGTATAACGTATAACGTATAACGTATAACGTATAACGTATAACGCAAAACGTATAACGTATAACTTATAA
This sequence comes from Lasioglossum calceatum, assembly GCA_963966675.1. Lineage (NCBI taxonomy): Eukaryota > Metazoa > Arthropoda > Insecta > Hymenoptera > Halictidae > Lasioglossum > Lasioglossum calceatum. Next base: position 382,021 of record CAXAAD010000234.1, read on the forward strand.
CGTATAACGTATAACGTATAACGTATAACGTATAACGTATAACGTATAACGCATAACGAATATCGTTTAAAGTATAACGTATAACGTATAACGTATAACGTATAACGTATAACTTATAACGTATAACGTATAACGTATAACGTATAACGTATAAGGTATAAGGTATAACGTATAACGTATAAGGTATAAGGTATAACGTATAACGTATAACGTATAACGTATAACGTATAACGTATAACGTATAACGTATAACGTATAAGGTATAAGGTATAACGTATAACGTATAACGTATAACGTATAACGTCTAACGTATAACGTATAACGTATAACGTATAACGTATAACGTATAACGTATAACGTATAACGTATAACGTATAACGTATAACGAATATCGCATAACGTATAACGCATAACGTATAACGTATAACGTATAACGTATAACGTATAACGTATAACGTATAACGTATAACGTATAACGTATAACGTATAACGTATAACGTATAACGTATAACGTATAACGTATAACGTATAACGCATAACGAATATCGTTTAAAGTATAACGTATAACGTATAACGTATAACGTATAACGTGTAACTTATAACGTATAACGTATAACGTATAACGTATAAGGTATAAGGTATAACGTATAACGTATAACGTATAACGTATAACGTATAACGTATAACGTATAACGTATAACGTATAACGTATAACGTATAACGTATAACGTATATCGCATAACGTATAACGTATAACGTATAACGTATAACGTATAACGTATAACGTATAAAGTATAACGTATAACGTATAACGTATAACGTATAACGTATAACGTATAACGCAAAACGTATAACGTATAACTTATAACGTATAACGTATAACGTATAACGTATAACGTATAACGTATAACGTATAACGCATAACGAATATCGTTTAAAGTATAACGTATAACGTATAACGTATAACGTATAACGTATAACTTATAACGTATAACGTATAACGTATAACGTATAACGTATAACGTATAACGTATAACGTATAACGTATAACGTATAACGTATAAGGTATAAGGTATAACGTATAACGTATAACGTATAACGTATAACGTATAACGTATAACGTATAACGTATAAGGTATAAGGTATAACGTATAACGTATAACGTATAACGTATAACGTCTAACGTATAACGTATAACGTATAACGTATAACGTATAACGTATAACGTATAACGTATAACGTATAACGTATAACGTATAACGTATAACGAATATCGCATAACGTATAACGCATAACGTATAACGTATAACGTATAACGTATAACGTATAACGTATAACGTATAACGTATAACGTATAACGTATAACGTATAACGTATAACGTATAACGTATAACGTATAACGCATAACGAATATCGTTTAAAGTATAACGTATAACGTATAACGTATAACGTATAACGTATAACGTATAACTTATAACGTATAACGTATAACGTATAACGTATAACGTATAAGGTATAAGGTATAACGTATAACGTATAACGTATAACGTATAACGTATAACGTATAACGTATAACGTATAACGTATAACGTATAACGTATAACGTATAACGTATATCGCATAACGTATAACGTATAACGTATAACGTATAACGTATAACGTATAACGTATAACGTATAACGAATATCGCATAACGTATAACGCATAACGTATAACGCATAACGTATAACGTATAACGTATAACGTATAACGTATAACGTATAACGTATAACGTATAACGTATAACGTAGAACGTATAACGCATAACGTATAACGCAAAACGTATAACGTATAACGTATAACGTATAACGTATAACGTATAACGTATAACGTATAACGTATAACGTATAACGTATAACGTATAACGTATAACGTATAACGTATAACGTATAACGTATAACGTACAACGTATAACGTATAACGTATAACGTATAACGTATAACGCATAACGTATAACGTATAACGCATAACTTATAACGTATAACGTATAACGTATAACGTATAAGGTATAAGGTATAACGTATAACGTATAACGTATAACGCATAACGTATAACGTATAACGTATAACGTATAACGCATAACGAATATCGTTTAAAGTATAACGTATAACGTATAACGTATAACGTATAACGTATAACTTATAACGTATAACGTATAACGTATAACGTATAACGTATAAGGTATAAGGTATAACGAATATCGCATAACGTATAACGCATAACGTATAACGCATAACGTATAACGTATAACGTATAACGTATAACGTATAACGTATAACGTATAACGTATAAGGTATAAGGTATAACGTATAACGTATAACGTATAACGTATAACGTATAACGTATAACGTATAACGTATAACGTATAACGTATAACATATAACGTATAACGTATAACGTATAACGTATAACGTATAACGAATATCGCATAACGTATAACGAATAACGTATAACGTATAACGAATATCGCATTACGTATAACGCATAACGTATAACGCATAACGTATAACGTATAACGAATATCGCATAACGTATAACGCATAACGTATAACGCATAACGTATAACGTATAACGTATAACGTATAACTTATAACGTATAACGTATAACGTATAACGTATAACGTATAACGTATAACGTATAACGTATAACGTATAACGTATAACGTATAACGTATAACGTATAACGTATAACGTATAACGTATAACGTATAACGTATAACGTATAACGTATAACGTATAACGTATAACGTATAACGTATAACGTATAACGTATAACGTATAACGTATAACGTATAACGTATAACGTATAACGTATAACGTATAACGTATAACGTATAACGTATAACGTATATCGTATAACGTATAACGTATAACGTATAACGTATAACGTATAACGTATAACGTATAACGTATAACGTATAACGTATAACGTATAACGTATAACGTATAACGTATAACGCAAAACGTATAACGTATAACTTATAACGTATAACGTATAACGTATAACGTATAACGTATAACGTATAACGTATAACGTATAACGTATAACGTATAAGGTATAAGGTATAACGTATAAGGTATAAGGTATAACGTATAACGTATAACGTATAACGTATAACGTATAACGTATAACGTATAACGTATAACGTATAACGTATAACGTATAACGTATAACGTATAACGTATAACGTATAACGTATAACGTATATCGCATAACGTATAACGTATAACGTATAACGTATAACGTATAACGTATAACGTATAACGTATAACGTATAACGTATAACGTATAACGTATAACGAATATCGCATAACGTATAACGCATAACGTATAACGCATAACGTATAACGTATAACGTATAACGTATAACGTATAACGTATAACGTATAACGTATAACGTATAACGTATAACGTATAACGAATATCGCATAACGTATAACGTATAACGTATAACGTATAACGTATAACGTATAACGTATAACGTAGAACGTATAACGCATAACGTATAACGCAAAACGTATAACGTATAACGTATAACGTATAACGTATAACGTATAACGTATAACGTATAACGTATAACGTACAACGTATAACGTATAACGCATAACGAATATCGTTTAAAGTATAACGTATAAGGTATAAGGTATAACGTATAACGTATAACTTATAACTTATAACGTATAACGTATAACGTATAACGTATAACGTATAACGTATAACGTATAACGTATAACGTATAACGTATAACGTATAACGTATAATTTATAACGTATAACGTATAACGTATAACGTATAACGTATAAGGTATAACGTATAACGTATAACGTATAACGTATAACGTATAACGTATAACGTATAACGAATATTGCATAACGTATAACGAATAACGTATAACGTATAACGAATATCGCATTACGTATAACGCATAACGTATAACGCATAACGTATAACGTATAACGAATATCGCATAACGTATAACGCATAACGTATAACGCATAACGTATAACGTATAACGTATAACTTATAACGTATAACGTATAACGTATAACGTATAACGTATAACGTATAACGTATAACGTATAACGTATAACGTATAACGTATAACGTATAACGTATAACGTATAACGTATAACGTATAACGTATAACGTATAACGTATAACGTATAACGCATAACGAATATCGTTTAAAGTATAACGTATAAGGTATAAGGTATAACGTATAACGTATAACTTATAACTTATAACGTATAACGTATAACGTATAACGTATAACGTATAACGTATAACGTATAACGTATAACGTATAACGTATAACGTATAACGTATAACTTATAACGTATAACGTATAACGTATAACGTATAACGTATAACGTATAACGTATAACGTATAACGTATAACGTATAACGTATAACGTATAACGTATAACGTATAACGTATAACGTATAACGTATAACGTATAACGTATAACGTATAACGTATAACGTATAACGTATAACGTATAACGTATAACGTATAACGTATAACGTATAACGTATAACGTATAACGTATAACGTATAACGTATAACGTATAACGTATAACGTATAACGCAAAACGTATAACGTATAACTTATAACGTATAACGTATAACGTATAACGTATAACGTATAACGTATAACGTATAACGTATAACGTATAACGTATAAGGTATAAGGTATAACGTATAAGGTATAAGGTATAACGTATAACGTATAACGTATAACGTATAACGTATAACGTATAACGTATAACGTATAACGTATAACGTATAACGTATAACGTATAACGTATAACGTATAAGGTATAAGGTATAACGTATAACGTATAACGTATAACGTATAACGTATAACGTATAACGTATAACGTATAACGTATAACGTATATCGCATAACGTATAACGTATAACGTACAACGTATAACGTATAACGTATATCGCATAACGTATAACGTATAACGTATAACGTATAACGTATAACGTATAACGTATAACGAATATCGCATAACGTATAACGCATAACGTATAACGCATAACGTATAACGTATAACGTATAACGTATAACGTATAACGTATAACGTATAACGTATAAGGTATAAGGTATAACGTATAACGTATAACGTATAACGTATAACGTATAACGTATAACGTATATCGTATAACGTATAACGTATAACATATAACGTATAACGTATAACGTATAACGTATAACGTATAACGAATATCGCATAACGTATAACGAATAACGTATAACGTATAACGAATATCGCATTACGTATAACGCATAACGTATAACGCATAACGTATAACGTATAACGAATATCGCATAACGTATAACGCATAACGTATAACGCATAACGTATAACGTATAACGTATAACGTATAACTTATAACGTATAACGTATAACGTATAACGTATAACGTATAACGTATAACGTATAACGTATAACGTATAACGTATAACGTATAACGTATAACGTATAACGTATAACGTATAACGTATAACGTATAACGTATAACGCATAACGAATATCGTTTAAAGTATAACGTATAAGGTATAAGGTATAACGTATAACGTGTAACTTATAACTTATAACGTATAACGTATAACGTATAACGTATAACGTATAACGTATAACGTATAACGTATAACGTATAACGTATAACGTATAACGTATAACTTATAACGTATAACGTATAACGTATAACGTATAACGTATAACGTATAACGTATAACGTATAACGTATAACGTATAACGTATAACGTATAACGTATAACGTATAACGTATAACGTATAACGTATAACGTATAACGTATAACGTATAACGTATAACGTATAACGTATAACGTATAACGTATAACGTATAACGTATAACGTATAACGTATAACGTATAACGTATAACGTATAACGTATAACGTATAACGTATAACGTATAACGTATAACGCAAAACGTATAACGTATAACTTATAACGTATAACGTATAACGTATAACGTATAACGTATAACGTATAACGTATAACGTATAACGTATAACGTATAAGGTATAAGGTATAACGTATAAGGTATAAGGTATAACGTATAACGTATAACGTATAACGTATAACGTATAACGTATAACGTATAACGTATAACGTATAACGTATAACGTATAACGTATAACGTATAACGTATAAGGTATAAGGTATAACGTATAACGTATAACGTATAACGTATAACGTATAACGTATAACGTATAACGTATAACGTATAACGTATATCGCATAACGTATAACGTATAACGTACAACGTATAACGTATAACGTATATCGCATAACGTATAACGTATAACGTATAACGTATAACGTATAACGTATAACGTATAACGAATATCGCATAACGTATAACGCATAACGTATAACGCATAACGTATAACGTATAACGTATAACGTATAACGTATAACGTATAACGTATAACGTATAAGGTATAAGGTATAACGTATAACGTATAACGTATAACGTATAACGTATAACGTATAACGTATATCGTATAACGTATAACGTATAACATATAACGTATAACGTATAACGTATAACGTATAACGTATAACGAATATCGCATAACGTATAACGAATAACGTATAACGTATAACGAATATCGCATTACGTATAACGCATAACGTATAACGCATAACGTATAACGTATAACGAATATTGCATAACGTATAACGAATAACGTATAACGTATAACGAATATCGCATTACGTATAACGCATAACGTATAACGCATAACGTATAACGTATAACGAATATCGCATAACGTATAACGCATAACGTATAACGCATAACGTATAACGTATAACGTATAACTTATAACGTATAACGTATAACGTATAACGTATAACGTATAACGTATAACGTATAACGTATAACGTATAACGTATAACGTATAACGTATAACGTATAACGTATAACGTATAACGTATAACGTATAACGTATAACGTATAACGTATAACGTATAACGCATAACGAATATCGTTTAAAGTATAACGTATAAGGTATAAGGTATAACGTATAACGTATAACTTATAACTTATAACGTATAACGTATAACGTATAACGTATAACGTATAACGTATAACGTATAACGTATAACGTATAACGTATAACGTATAACGTATAACTTATAACGTATAACGTATAACGTATAACGTATAACGTATAACGTATAACGTATAACGTATAACGTATAACGTATAACGTATAACGTATAACGTATAACGTATAACGTATAACGTATAACGTATAACGTATAACGTATAACGTATAACGTATAACGTATAACGTATAACGTATAACGTATAACGTATAACGTATAACGTATAACGTATAACGTATAACGTATAACGTATAACGTATAACGTATAACGTATAACGTATAACGCAAAACGTATAACGTATAACTTATAACGTATAACGTATAACGTATAACGTATAACGTATAACGTATAACGTATAACGTATAACGTATAACGTATAAGGTATAAGGTATAACGTATAAGGTATAAGGTATAACGTATAACGTATAACGTATAACGTATAACGTATAACGTATAACGTATAACGTATAACGTATAACGTATAACGTATAACGTATAACGTATAAGGTATAAGGTATAACGTATAACGTATAACGTATAACGTATAACGTATAACGTATAACGTATAACGTATAACGTATAACGTATATCGCATAACGTATAACGTATAACGTACAACGTATAACGTATAACGTATATCGCATAACGTATAACGTATAACGTATAACGTATAACGTATAACGTATAACGTATAACGAATATCGCATAACGTATAACGCATAACGTATAACGCATAACGTATAACGTATAACGTATAACGTATAACGTATAACGTATAACGTATAACGTATAAGGTATAAGGTATAACGTATAACGTATAACGTATAACGTATAACGTATAACGTATAACGTATATCGTATAACGTATAACGTATAACATATAACGTATAACGTATAACGTATAACGTATAACGTATAACGAATATCGCATAACGTATAACGAATAACGTATAACGTATAACGAATATCGCATTACGTATAACGCATAACGTATAACGCATAACGTATAACGTATAACGAATATCGCATAACGTATAACGCATAACGTATAACGCATAACGTATAACGTATAACGTATAACGTATAACTTATAACGTATAACGTATAACGTATAACGTATAACGTATAACGTATAACGTATAACGTATAACGTATAACGTATAACGTATAACGTATAACGTATAACGTATAACGTATAACGTATATCGTATAACGTATAACGTATAACGTATAACGTATAACGTATAACGTATAACGTATAACGTATAACGTATAACGTATAACGTATAACGTATAACGTATAACGTATAACGTATAACGTATAACGTATAACGTATAACGTATAACGTATAACGTATAACGTATAACGTATAACGTATAACGTATAACGTATAACGTATAACGTATAACGTATAACGTATAACGTATAACGTATAACGTATAACGTATAACGTATAACGTATAACGTATAACGTATAACGTATAACGTATAACGTATAACGCAAAACGTATAACGTATAACTTATAACGTATAACGTATAACGTATAACGTATAACGTATAACGTATAACGTATAACGTATAACGTATAAGGTATAAGGTATAACGTATAACGTATAACGTATAACGTATAACGTATAACGTATAACGTATAACGTATAACGTATAACGTATATCGCATAACGTATAACGTATAACGTACAACGTATAACGTATAACGTATATCGCATAACGTATAACGTATAACGTATAACGTATAACGTATAACGTATAACGTATAACGTATAACGAATATCGCATAACGTATAACGCATAACGTATAACGCATAACGTATAACGTATAACGTATAACGTATAACGTATAACGTATAACGTATAACGTATAAGGTATAAGGTATAACGTATAACGTATAACGTATAACGTATAACGTATAACGTATAACGTATATCGTATAACGTATAACGTATAACATATAACGTATAACGTATAACGTATAACGTATAACGTATAACGAATATCGCATAACGTATAACGAATAACGTATAACGTATAACGAATATCGCATTACGTATAACGCATAACGTATAACGCATAACGTATAACGTATAACGAATATCGCATAACGTATAACGCATAACGTATAACGCATAACGTATAACGTATAACGTATAACGTATAACTTATAACGTATAACGTATAACGTATAACGTATAACGTATAACGTATAACGTATAACGTATAACGTATAACGTATAACGTATAACGTATAACGTATAACGTATAACGTATAACGTATAACGTATAACGTATAACGTATAACGTATAACGTATAACGTATAACGTATAACGTATAACGTATAACGTATAACGTATAACGTATAACGTATAACGTATAACGTATAACGTATAACGTATAACGTATAACGTATAACGTATAACGTATAACGTATAACGTATAACGTATAACGTATAACGTATAACGTATAACGTATAACGTATAACGTATAACGTATAACGTATAACGTATAACGTATAACGTATAACGTATAACGTATAACGTATAACGTATAACGTATAACGTATAACGTATAACGTATAACGCAAAACGTATAACGTATAACTTATAACGTATAACGTATAACGTATAACGTATAACGTATAACGTATAACGTATAACGTATAACGTATAAGGTATAAGGTATAAGGTATAACGTATAACGTATAACGTATAACGCAAAAAGTATAACGTATAACTTATAACGTATAACGTATAACGTATAACGTATAACGTATAACGTATAACGTATAACGTATAACGTATAACGTATAACGTATAACGTATAACGTATAAGGTATAAGGTATAACGTATAACGTATAACGTATAACGTATAACGTATAACGTATAACGTATAACGTATAACGTATAACGTATAACGTATAACGTATAACGTATAACGTATAACGTATAACGTATAACGTATAACGTATAACGTATAACGTATAACGTATAACATATAACGTATAACGTATAACGTATAACGTATAACGTATAACGAATATCGCATAACGTATAACGAATAACGTATAAAGTATAACGAATATCGCATTACGTATAACGCATAACGTATAACGCATAACGTATAACGTATAACGAATATCGCATAACGTATAACGCATAACGTATAACGCATAACGTATAACGTATAACGTATAACGTATAACGTATAACTTATAACGTATAACGTATAACGTATAACGTATAACGTATAACGTATAACGTATAACGTATAACGTATAACGTATAAGGTATAAGGTATAACGTATAACGTATAACGTATAACGTATAACGTATAACGTATAACGTATAACGTATAAGGTATAAGGTATAACGTATAACGTATAACGTATAACGTATAACGTATAACGTATAACGTATAACTTATAACGTATAACGTATAACGTATAACGTATAACGTATAACGTATAACGTATAACGTATAACGTATAACGTATAACGTATAACGTATAACGTATAACGTATAACGTATAACGTATAACGTATAACGTATAACGTATAACGTATAACGTATAACGTATAACGTATAACGTATAACGTATAACGTATAACGTATAACGTATAACGTATAACGTATAACGTATAACGTATAACGTATAACGCAAAACGTATAACGTATAACTTATAACGTATAACGTATAACGTATAACGTATAACGTATAACGTATAACGTATAACGTATAACGTATAACGTATAAGGTATAAGGTATAACGTATAAGGTATAAGGTATAACGTATAACGTATAACGTATAACGTATAACGTATAACGTATAACGTATAACGTATAACGTATAACGTATAACGTATAACGTATAACGTATAAGGTATAAGGTATAACGTATAACGTATAACGTATAACGTATAACGTATAACGTATAACGTATAACGTATAACGTATAACGTATATCGCATAACGTATAACGTATAACGTACAACGTATAACGTATAACGTATATCGCATAACGTATAACGTATAACGTATAACGTATAACGTATAACGTATAACGTATAACGTATAACGAATATCGCATAACGTATAACGCATAACGTATAACGCATAACGTATAACGTATAACGTATAACGTATAACGTATAACGTATAACGTATAACGTATAAGGTATAAGGTATAACGTATAACGTATAACGTATAACGTATAACGTATAACGTATAACGTATATCGTATAACGTATAACGTATAACATATAACGTATAACGTATAACGTATAACGTATAACGTATAACGAATATCGCATAACGTATAACGAATAACGTATAACGTATAACGAATATCGCATTACGTATAACGCATAACGTATAACGCATAACGTATAACGTATAACGAATATCGCATAACGTATAACGCATAACGTATAACGCATAACGTATAACGTATAACGTATAACGTATAACTTATAACGTATAACGTATAACGTATAACGTATAACGTATAACGTATAACGTATAACGTATAACGTATAACGTATAACGTATAACGTATAACGTATAACGTATAACGTATAACGTATATCGTATAACGTATAACGTATAACGTATAACGTATAACGTATAACGTATAACGTATAACGTATAACGTATAACGTATAACGTATAACGTATAACGTATAACGTATAACGTATAACGTATAACGTATAACGTATAACGTATAACGTATAACGTATAACGTATAACGTATAACGTATAACGTATAACGTATAACGTATAACGTATAACGTATAACGTATAACGTATAACGTATAACGTATAACGTATAACGTATAACGTATAACGTATAACGTATAACGTATAACGTATAACGTATAACGTATAACGCAAAACGTATAACGTATAACTTATAACGTATAACGTATAACGTATAACGTATAACGTATAACGTATAACGTATAACGTATAACGTATAAGGTATAAGGTATAACGTATAACGTATAACGTATAACGTATAACGTATAACGTATAACGTATAACGTATAACGTATAACGTATATCGCATAACGTATAACGTATAACGTACAACGTATAACGTATAACGTATATCGCATAACGTATAACGTATAACGTATAACGTATAACGTATAACGTATAACGTATAACGTATAACGAATATCGCATAACGTATAACGCATAACGTATAACGCATAACGTATAACGTATAACGTATAACGTATAACGTATAACGTATAACGTATAACGTATAAGGTATAAGGTATAACGTATAACGTATAACGTATAACGTATAACGTATAACGTATAACGTATATCGTATAACGTATAACGTATAACATATAACGTATAACGTATAACGTATAACGTATAACGTATAACGAATATCGCATAACGTATAACGAATAACGTATAACGTATAACGAATATCGCATTACGTATAACGCATAACGTATAACGCATAACGTATAACGTATAACGAATATCGCATAACGTATAACGCATAACGTATAACGCATAACGTATAACGTATAACGTATAACGTATAACTTATAACGTATAACGTATAACGTATAACGTATAACGTATAACGTATAACGTATAACGTATAACGTATAACGTATAACGTATAACGTATAACGTATAACGTATAACGTATAACGTATAACGTATAACGTATAACGTATAACGTATAACGTATAACGTATAACGTATAACGTATAACGTATAACGTATAACGTATAACGTATAACGTATAACGTATAACGTATAACGTATAACGTATAACGTATAACGTATAACGTATAACGTATAACGTATAACGTATAACGTATAACGTATAACGTATAACGTATAACGTATAACGTATAACGTATAACGTATAACGTATAACGTATAACGTATAACGTATAACGTATAACGTATAACGTATAACGTATAACGTATAACGTATAACGTATAACGTATAACGTATAACGCAAAACGTATAACGTATAACTTATAACGTATAACGTATAACGTATAACGTATAACGTATAACGTATAACGTATAACGTATAACGTATAAGGTATAAGGTATAAGGTATAACGTATAACGTATAACGTATAACGCAAAAAGTATAACGTATAACTTATAACGTATAACGTATAACGTATAACGTATAACGTATAACGTATAACGTATAACGTATAACGTATAACGTATAACGTATAACGTATAACGTATAAGGTATAAGGTATAACGTATAACGTATAACGTATAACGTATAACGTATAACGTATAACGTATAACGTATAACGTATAACGTATAACGTATAACGTATAACGTATAACGTATAACGTATAACGTATAACGTATAACGTATAACGTATAACGTATAACGTATAACATATAACGTATAACGTATAACGTATAACGTATAACGTATAACGAATATCGCATAACGTATAACGAATAACGTATAAAGTATAACGAATATCGCATTACGTATAACGCATAACGTATAACGCATAACGTATAACGTATAACGAATATCGCATAACGTATAACGCATAACGTATAACGCATAACGTATAACGTATAACGTATAACGTATAACGTATAACTTATAACGTATAACGTATAACGTATAACGTATAACGTATAACGTATAACGTATAACGTATAACGTATAACGTATAAGGTATAAGGTATAACGTATAACGTATAACGTATAACGTATAACGTATAACGTATAACGTATAACGTATAAGGTATAAGGTATAACGTATAACGTATAACGTATAACGTATAACGTCTAACGTATAACGTATAACGTATAACGTATAACGTATAACGTATAACGTATAACGTATAACGTATAACGTATAACGTATAACGTATAACGAATATCGCATAACGTATAACGCATAACGTATAACGTATAACGTATAACGTATAACGTATAACGTATAACGTATAACGTATAACGTATAACGTATAACGTATAACGTATAACGTATAACGCATAACGAATATCGTTTAAAGTATAACGTATAACGTATAACGTATAACGTATAACGTATAACGTATAACGTATAACTTATAACGTATAACGTATAACGTATAACGTATAACGTATAAGGTATAAGGTATAACGTATAACGTATAACGTATAACGTATAACGTATAACGTATAACGTATAACGTATAACGTATAACGTATAACGTATAACGTATAACGTATATCGCATAACGTATAACGTATAACGTATAACGTATAACGTATAACGTATAACGTATAACGTATAACGAATATCGCATAACGTATAACGCATAACGTATAACGCATAACGTATAACGTATAACGTATAACGTATAACGTATAACGTATAACGTATAACGTATAACGTATAACGTAGAACGTATAACGCATAACGTATAACGCAAAACGTATAACGTATAACGTATAACGTATAACGTATAACGTATAACGTATAACGTATAACGTATAACGTATAACGTATAACGTATAACGTATAACGTATAACGTATAACGTATAACGTATAACGTATAACGTATAACGTACAACGTATAACGTATAACGTATAACGTATAACGTATAACGCATAACGTATAACGTATAACGCATAACTTATAACGTATAACGTATAACGTATAACGTATAAGGTATAAGGTATAACGTATAACGTATAACGTATAACGCATAACGTATAACGTATAACGTATAACGTATAACGCATAACGAATATCGTTTAAAGTATAACGTATAACGTATAACGTATAACGTATAACGTATAACTTATAACGTATAACGTATAACGTATAACGTATAACGTATAAGGTATAAGGTATAACGAATATCGCATAACGTATAACGCATAACGTATAACGCATAACGTATAACGTATAACGTATAACGTATAACGTATAACGTATAACGTATAACGTATAAGGTATAAGGTATAACGTATAACGTATAACGTATAACGTATAACGTATAACGTATAACGTATAACGTATAACGTATAACGTATAACATATAACGTATAACGTATAACGTATAACGTATAACGTATAACGAATATCGCATAACGTATAACGAATAACGTATAACGTATAACGAATATCGCATTACGTATAACGCATAACGTATAACGCATAACGTATAACGTATAACGAATATCGCATAACGTATAACGCATAACGTATAACGCATAACGTATAACGTATAACGTATAACGTATAACTTATAACGTATAACGTATAACGTATAACGTATAACGTATAACGTATAACGTATAACGTATAACGTATAACGTATAACGTATAACGTATAACGTATAACGTATAACGTATAACGTATAACGTATAACGTATAACGTATAACGTATAACGTATAACGTATAACGTATAACGTATAACGTATAACGTATAACGTATAACGTATAACGTATAACGTATAACGTATAACGTATAACGTATAACGTATAACGTATAACGTATAACGTATAACGTATAACGTATAACGTATAACGTATAACGTATAACGTATAACGTATAACGTATAACGTATAACGTATAACGTATAACGTATAACGTATAACGTATAACGTATAACGCAAAACGTATAACGTATAACTTATAACGTATAACGTATAACGTATAACGTATAACGTATAACGTATAACGTATAACGTATAACGTATAACGTATAAGGTATAAGGTATAACGTATAAGGTATAAGGTATAACGTATAACGTATAACGTATAACGTATAACGTATAACGTATAACGTATAACGTATAACGTATAACGTATAACGTATAACGTATAACGTATAACGTATAACGTATAACGTATAACGTATATCGCATAACGTATAACGTATAACGTATAACGTATAACGTATAACGTATAACGTATAACGTATAACGTATAACGTATAACGTATAACGTATAACGAATATCGCATAACGTATAACGCATAACGTATAACGCATAACGTATAACGTATAACGTATAACGTATAACGTATAACGTATAACGTATAACGTATAACGTATAACGTATAACGTATAACGTATAACGTATAACGTATAACATAGAACGTATAACGCATAACGTATAACGCAAAACGTATAACGTATAACGTATAACGTATAACGTATAACGTATAACGTATAACGTATAACGTATAACGTACAACGTATAACGTATAACGCATAACGAATATCGTTTAAAGTATAACGTATAAGGTATAAGGTATAACGTATAACGTATAACTTATAACTTATAACGTATAACGTATAACGTATAACGTATAACGTATAACGTATAACGTATAACGTATAACGTATAACGTATAACGTATAACGTATAATTTATAACGTATAACGTATAACGTATAACGTATAACGTATAAGGTATAACGTATAACGTATAACGTATAACGTATAACGTATAACGTATAACGTATAACGAATATTGCATAACGTATAACGAATAACGTATAACGTATAACGAATATCGCATTACGTATAACGCATAACGTATAACGCATAACGTATAACGTATAACGAATATCGCATAACGTATAACGCATAACGTATAACGCATAACGTATAACGTATAACGTATAACTTATAACGTATAACGTATAACGTATAACGTATAACGTATAACGTATAACGTATAACGTATAACGTATAACGTATAACGTATAACGTATAACGTATAACGTATAACGTATAACGTATAACGTATAACGTATAACGTATAACGTATAACGCATAACGAATATCGTTTAAAGTATAACGTATAAGGTATAAGGTATAACGTATAACGTATAACTTATAACTTATAACGTATAACGTATAACGTATAACGTATAACGTATAACGTATAACGTATAACGTATAACGTATAACGTATAACGTATAACGTATAACGTATAACGTATAACTTATAACGTATAACGTATAACGTATAACGTATAACGTATAACGTATAACGTATAACGTATAACGTATAACGTATAACGTATAACGTATAACGTATAACGTATAACGTATAACGTATAACGTATAACGTATAACGTATAACGTATAACGTATAACGTATAACGTATAACGTATAACGTATAACGTATAACGTATAACGTATAACGTATAACGTATAACGTATAACGTATAACGTATAACGCAAAACGTATAACGTATAACTTATAACGTATAACGTATAACGTATAACGTATAACGTATAACGTATAACGTATAACGTATAACGTATAACGTATAAGGTATAAGGTATAACGTATAAGGTATAAGGTATAACGTATAACGTATAACGTATAACGTATAACGTATAACGTATAACGTATAACGTATAACGTATAACGTATAACGTATAACGTATAACGTATAACGTATAAGGTATAAGGTATAACGTATAACGTATAACGTATAACGTATAACGTATAACGTATAACGTATAACGTATAACGTATAACGTATATCGCATAACGTATAACGTATAACGTACAACGTATAACGTATAACGTATATCGCATAACGTATAACGTATAACGTATAACGTATAACGTATAACGTATAACGTATAACGAATATCGCATAACGTATAACGCATAACGTATAACGCATAACGTATAACGTATAACGTATAACGTATAACGTATAACGTATAACGTATAACGTATAAGGTATAAGGTATAACGTATAACGTATAACGTATAACGTATAACGTATAACGTATAACGTATATCGTATAACGTATAACGTATAACATATAACGTATAACGTATAACGTATAACGTATAACGTATAACGAATATCGCATAACGTATAACGAATAACGTATAACGTATAACGAATATCGCATTACGTATAACGCATAACGTATAACGCATAACGTATAACGTATAACGAATATCGCATAACGTATAACGCATAACGTATAACGCATAACGTATAACGTATAACGTATAACGTATAACTTATAACGTATAACGTATAACGTATAACGTATAACGTATAACGTATAACGTATAACGTATAACGTATAACGTATAACGTATAACGTATAACGTATAACGTATAACGTATAACGTATAACGTATAACGTATATCGTATAACGTATAACGTATAACGTATAACGTATAACGTATAACGTATAACGTATAACGTATAACGTATAACGTATAACGTATAACGTATAACGTATAACGTATAACGTATAACGTATAACGTATAACGTATAACGTATAACGTATAACGTATAACGTATAACGTATAACGTATAACGTATAACGTATAACGTATAACGTATAACGTATAACGTATAACGTATAACGTATAACGTATAACGTATAACGTATAACGTATAACGTATAACGTATAACGTATAACGTATAACGTATAACGCAAAACGTATAACGTATAACTTATAACGTATAACGTATAACGTATAACGTATAACGTATAACGTATAACGTATAACGTATAACGTATAAGGTATAAGGTATAACGTATAACGTATAACGTATAACGTATAACGTATAACGTATAACGTATAACGTATAACGTATAACGTATATCGCATAACGTATAACGTATAACGTACAACGTATAACGTATAACGTATATCGCATAACGTATAACGTATAACGTATAACGTATAACGTATAACGTATAACGTATAACGTATAACGAATATCGCATAACGTATAACGCATAACGTATAACGCATAACGTATAACGTATAACGTATAACGTATAACGTATAACGTATAACGTATAACGTATAAGGTATAAGGTATAACGTATAACGTATAACGTATAACGTATAACGTATAACGTATAACGTATATCGTATAACGTATAACGTATAACATATAACGTATAACGTATAACGTATAACGTATAACGTATAACGAATATCGCATAACGTATAACGAATAACGTATAACGTATAACGAATATCGCATTACGTATAACGCATAACGTATAACGCATAACGTATAACGTATAACGAATATCGCATAACGTATAACGCATAACGTATAACGCATAACGTATAACGTATAACGTATAACGTATAACTTATAACGTATAAAACGTTATAACGTATAACGTATAACGTATAACGTATAACGTATAACGTATAACGTATAACGTATAACGTATAACGTATAACGTATAACGTATAACGTATAACGTATAACGTATAACGTATAACGTATAACGTATAACGTATAACGTATAACGTATAACGTATAACGTATAACGTATAACGTATAACGTATAACGTATAACGTATAACGTATAACGTATAACGTATAACGTATAACGTATAACGTATAACGTATAACGTATAACGTATAACGTATAACGTATAACGTATAACGTATAACGTATAACGTATAACGTATAACGTATAACGTATAACGTATAACGTATAACGTATAACGTATAACGTATAACGTATAACGCAAAACGTATAACGTATAACTTATAACGTATAACGTATAACGTATAACGTATAACGTATAACGTATAACGTATAACGTATAACGTATAAGGTATAAGGTATAAGGTATAACGTATAACGTATAACGTATAACGCAAAACGTATAACGTATAACTTATAACGTATAACGTATAACGTATAACGTATAACGTATAACGTATAACGTATAACGTATAACGTATAACGTATAACGTATAAGGTATAAGGTATAACGTATAACGTATAACGTATAACGTATAACGTATAAGGTATAAGGTATAACGTATAACGTATAACGTATAACGTATAACGTATAACGTATAACGTATAACGTATAACGTATAACGTATAACGTATAACGTATAACGTATAACGTATAACGTATAACGTATAACGTATAACATATAACGTATAACGTATAACGTATAACGTATAACGTATAACGTATAACGTATAACGTATAACGAATATCGCATAACGTATAACGAATAACGTATAAAGTATAACGAATATCGCATTACGTATAACGCATAACGTATAACGCATAACGTATAACGTATAACGAATATCGCATAACGTATAACGCATAACGTATAACGCATAACGTATAACGTATAACGTATAACGTATAACGTATAACTTATAACGTATAACGTATAACGTATAACGTATAACGTATAACGTATAACGTATAACGTATAACGTATAACGTATAACGTATAACGTATAACGTATAACGTATAACGTATAACGTATAACGTATAAGGTATAAGGTATAACGTATAACGTATAACGTATAACGTATAACGTATAAGGTATAAGGTATAACGTATAACGTATAACGTATAACGTATAACGTATAACGTATAACGTATAACGTATAACGTATAACGTATAACGTATAACGTATAACGTATAACGTATAACGTATAACGTATAACGTATAACGTATAACGTATAACGTATAACGTATAACGTATAACGTATAACGTATAACGTATAACGTATAACGTATAACGTATAACGTATAACGTATAACGTATAACGTATAACGTATAACGTATAACGTATAACGTATAACGTATAACGTATAACGTATAACGTATAACGTATAACGCAAAACGTATAACGTATAACTTATAACGTATAACGTATAACGTATAACGTATAACGTATAACGTATAACGTATAACGTATAACGTATAAGGTATAAGGTATAAGGTATAACGTATAACGTATAACGTATAACGCAAAACGTATAACGTATAACTTATAACGTATAACGTATAACGTATAACGTATAACGTATAACGTATAACGTATAACGTATAACGTATAACGTATAACGTATAACGTATAACGTATAAGGTATAAGGTATAACGTATAACGTATAACGTATAACGTATAACGTATAAGGTATAAGGTATAACGTATAACGTATAACGTATAACGTATAACGTATAACGTATAACGTATAACGTATAACGTATAACGTATAACGTATAACGTATAAGGTATAAGGTATAAGGTATAACGTATAACGTATAACGTATAACGCAAAACGTATAACGTATAACTTATAACGTATAACGTATAACGTATAACGTATAACGTATAACGTATAACGTATAACGTATAACGTATAACGTATAACGTATAACGTATAACGTATAAGGTATAAGGTAACGTATAACGTATAACGTATAACGTATAACGTATAACGTATAACGTATAACGTATAACGTATAACGTATAACGTATAACGTATAACGTATAACGCAAAACGTATAACGTATAACGTATAACGTATAACGTATAACGTATAACGTATAACGTATAACGTATAACGTATAACGTATAACGTATAACGTATAAGGTATAACGTATAACGTATAACGTATAAACGTATAACGTATAACGTATAACGTATAACGTATAACGTATATCGCATAACGTATAACGTATAACGTACAACGTATAACGTATAACGTATATCGCATAACGTATAACGTATAACGTATAACGTATAACGTATAACGTATAACGTATAACGTATAACGAATATCGCATAACGTATAACGCATAACGTATAACGCATAACGTATAACGTATAACGTATAACCGTATAACGTATAACGTATAACGTATAACGTATAACGTATAACGTATAAGGTATAAGGTATAACGTATAACGTATAACGTATAACGTATAACGTATAACGTATAACGTATATCGTATAACGTATAACGTATAACATATAACGTATAACGTATAACGTATAACGTATAACGTATAACGAATATCGCATAACGTATAACGAATAACGTATAACGTATAACGAATATCGCATTACGTATAACGCATAACGTATAACGCATAACGTATAACGTATAACGAATATCGCATAACGTATAACGCATAACGTATAACGCATAACGTATAACGTATAACGTATAACGTATAACTTATAACGTATAACGTATAACGTATAACGTATAACGTATAACGTATAACGTATAACGTATAACGTATAACGTATAACGTATAACGTATAACGTATAACGTATAACGTATAACGTATAACGTATAACGTATAACGTATAACGTATAACGTATAACGTATAACGTATAACGTATAACGTATAACGTATAACGTATAACGTATAACGTATAACGTATAACGTATAACGTATAACGTATAACGTATAACGTATAACGTATAACGTATAACGTATAACGTATAACGTATAACGTATAACGTATAACGTATAACGTATAACGTATAACGTATAACGTATAACGTATAACGTATAACGTATAACGTATAACGTATAACGTATAACGTATAACGTATAACGTATAACGTATAACGCAAAACGTATAACGTATAACTTATAACGTATAACGTATAACGTATAACGTATAACGTATAACGTATAACGTATAACGTATAACGTATAAGGTATAAGGTATAAGGTATAACGTATAACGTATAACGTATAACGCAAAACGTATAACGTATAACTTATAACGTATAACGTATAACGTATAACGTATAACGTATAACGTATAACGTATAACGTATAACGTATAACGTATAACGTATAACGTATAAGGTATAAGGTATAACGTATAACGTATAACGTATAACGTATAACGTATAAGGTATAAGGTATAACGTATAACGTATAACGTATAACGTATAACGTATAACGTATAACGTATAACGTATAACGTATAACGTATAACGTATAACGTATAACGTATAACGTATAACGTATAACGTATAACGTATAACATATAACGTATAACGTATAACGTATAACGTATAACGTATAACGTATAACGAATATCGCATAACGTATAACGAATAACGTATAAAGTATAACGAATATCGCATTACGTATAACGCATAACGTATAACGCATAACGTATAACGTATAACGAATATCGCATAACGTATAACGCATAACGTATAACGCATAACGTATAACGTATAACGTATAACGTATAACGTATAACTTATAACGTATAACGTATAACGTATAACGTATAACGTATAACGTATAACGTATAACGTATAACGTATAACGTATAACGTATAACGTATAACGTATAACGTATAACGTATAACGTATAACGTATAACGTATAACGTATAACGTATAACGTATAACGTATAACGTATAACGTATAACGTATAACGTATAACGTATAACGTATAACGTATAACGTATAACGTATAACGTATAACGTATAACGTATAACGTATAACGTATAACGTATAACGCAAAACGTATAACGTATAACTTATAACGTATAACGTATAACGTATAACGTATAACGTATAACGTATAACGTATAACGTATAACGTATAAGGTATAAGGTATAAGGTATAACGTATAACGTATAACGTATAACGCAAAACGTATAACGTATAACTTATAACGTATAACGTATAACGTATAACGTATAACGTATAACGTATAACGTATAACGTATAACGTATAACGTATAACGTATAACGTATAACGTATAACGTATAACGTATAACGTATAACGTATAAGGTATAAGGTATAACGTATAACGTATAACGTATAACGTATAACGTATAACGTATAACGTATAACGTATAACGTATAACGTATAACGTATAACGTATAACGTATAACGTATAACGTATAACGTATAACGTATAACGTATAACGTATAACGTATAACGTATAACGTATAACGTATAACGTATAACGAATATCGCATAACGTATAACGCATAACGTATAACGTATAACGTATAACGTATAACGTATAACGTATAACGTATAACGTATAACGTATAACGTATAACGTATAACGTATAACGTATAACGTGTAACGTATAACGTATAACGTATAACGTATAACGTATAACGTATAACGTATAACGTATAACGTATAACGTATAACGTATAACGTATAACGCATAACGAATATCGTTTAAAGTATAACGTATAACGTATAACGTATAACGTATAACGTATAACTTATAACGTATAACGTATAACGTATAACGCATAACGAATATCGTTTAAAGTATAACGTATAACGTATAACGTATAACGTATAACGCATAACGAATATCGTTTAAAGTATAACGTATAACGTATAACGTATAACGTATAACTTATAACGTATAACGTATAACGTATAACGTATAACGTATAACGTATAAGGTATAAGGTATAACGTATAACGTATAACGTATAACGTATAACGTATAACGTATAACGTATAACGTATAACGTATAACGTATAACGTATAACGTATAACGTATAACGTATAACGTATATCGCATAACGTATAACGTATAACGTATAACGTATAACGTATAACGTATAACGTATAACGTATAACGTATAACGTATAACGAATAACGCATAACGTATAACGCATAACGTATAACGCATAACGTATAACGTATAACGTATAACGTATAACGTATAACGTATAACGTATAACGTATAACGTATAACGTATAACGTATAACGTATAACGTATAACGTATAACGTATAACGTAGAACGTATAACGCATAACGTATAACGCAAAACGTATAACGTATAACGTATAACGTATAACGTATAACGTATAACGTATAACGTATAACGTATAACGTATAACGTGTAACGTATAACGTATAACGTATAACGTATAACGCAAAACGTATAACGTATAACTTATAACGTATAACGTATAACGTATAACGTATAACGTATAACGTATAACGTATAACGTATAACGTATAAGGTATAAGGTATAACGTATAACGTATAATGTATAACGTATAACGTCTAACGTATAACGTATAACGTATAACGTATAACGTATAACGTATAACGTATAACGTATAACGTATAACGAATATCGCATAACGTATAACGCATAACGTATAACGTATAACGTATAACGTATAACGTATAACGTATAACGTATAACGTATAACGTATAACGTATAACGTATAACGTATAACGTATAACGTATAACGTATAACGTATAACGTATAACGTATAACGCATAACGAATATCGTTTAAAGTATAACGTATAAGGTATAAGGTATAACGTATAACGTATAACTTATAACTTATAACGTATAACGTATAACGTATAACGTATAACGTATAACGTATAACGTATAACGTATAACGTATAACGTATAACGTATAACGTATAACTTATAACGTATAACGTATAACGTATAACGTATAACGTATAACGTATAAGGTATAAGGTATAACGTATAACGTATAACGTATAACGTATAACGTATAACGTATAACGTATAACGTATAACGTATAACGTATAACATATAACGTATAACGTATAACGAATATCGCATTACGTATAACGCATAACGTATAACGCATAACGTATAACGTATAACGAATATCGCATAACGTATAACGCATAACGTATAACGCATAACGTATAACGTATAACGTATAACTTATAACGTATAACGTATAACGTATAACGTATAACGTATAACGTATAACGTATAACGTATAACGTATAACGTATAACGTATAACGTATAACGTATAACGTATAACGTATAACGTATAACGTATAACGTATAACGTATAACGTATAACGTATAACGTATAACGTATAACGTATAACGTATAACGTATAACGTATAACGTATAACGTATAACGTATAACGTATAACGTATAACGTATAACGTATAACGTATAACGTATAACGTATAACGTATAACGTATAACGTATACCGCAAAACGTATAACGTATAACTTATAACGTATAACGTATAACGTATAACGTATAACGTATAACGTATAACGTATAACGTATAACGTATAACGTATAACGTATAACGTATAAGGTATAAGGTATAAGGTATAACGTATAACGTATAACGTATAACGCAAAACGTATAACGTATAACTTATAACGTATAACGTATAACGTATAACGTATAACGTATAACGTATAACGTATAACGTATAACGTATAACGTATAACGTATAACGTATAAGGTATAAGGTATAACGTATAACGTATAACGTATAACGTATAACGTATAACGTATAACGTATAACGTATAACGTATAACGTATAACGCATAACGAATATCGTTTAAAGTATAACGTATAACGTATAACGTATAACGTATAACGTATAACTTATAACGTATAACGTAGAACGTATAACGCATAACGTATAACGTATAACGTATAACGCATAACGAATATCGTTTAAAGTATAACGTATAACGTATAACTTATAACGTATAACGTATAATGTATAACGTATAACGTATAAGGTATAAGGTATAAGGTATAACGTATAACGTATAACGTATAACGTATAACGTATAACGTATAACGTATAACGTATAACGTATAACGTATAACGTATAACGTATAACGTATAACGTATATCGCATAACGTATAACGTATAACGTATAACGTATAACGTATAACGTATAACGTATAACGTATAACGTATAACGTATAACGTATAACGTATAACGTATAACGTATAACGTATAACGTATAACGTATAACGTATAACGTATAACGTATAACGTATAACGTATAACGTATAACGTATAACGTATAACGCAAAACGTATAACGTATAACTTATAACGTATAACGTATAACGTATAACGTATAACGTATAACGTATAACGTATAACGTATAACGTATAACGTATAACGTATAACGTATAACGTATAACGTATAACGTATAACGTATAACGTATAACGTATAACTTATAACGTATAACGTATAACGTATAACGTATAACGTATAACGTATAACGTATAACGTATAACGTATAAGGTATAAGGTATAACGTATAACGTATAACGTATAACGTATAACGTATAACGTATAACGTATAACGTATAACGTATAACGTATAACGTATAACGTATATCGCATAACGTATAACGTATAACGTATAACGTATAACGTATAACGTATAACGTATAACGAATATCGCATAACGTATAACGCATAACGTATAACGCATAACGTATAACGTATAACGTATAACGTATAACGTATAACGTATAACGTATAACGTATAACGTATAAGGTATAAGGTATAACGTATAACGTATAACGTATAACGTATAACGTATAACGTATAACGTATAACGTATAACGTATAACGTATAACATATAACGTATAACGTATAACGTATAACGTATAACGTATAACGAATATCGCATAACGTATAACGAATAACGTATAACGTATAACGAATATCGCATTACGTATAACGCATAACGTATAACGCATAACGTATAACGTATAACGAACATCGCATAACGTATAACGCATAACGTATAACGCATAACGTATAACGTATAACGTATAACGTATAACTTATAACGTATAACGTATAACGTATAACGTATAACGTATAACGTATAACGTATAACGTATAACGTATAACGTATAACGTATAACGTATAACGTATAACGTATAACGTATAACGTATAACGTATAACGTATAACGTATAACGTATAACGCAAAACGTATAACGTATAACTTATAACGTATAACGTATAACGTATAACGTATAACGTATAACGTATAACGTATAACGTATAACGTATAACGTATAAGGTATAAGGTATAAGGTATAACGTATAACGTATAACGTATAACGCAAAACGTATAACGTATAACGTATAAGGTATAAGGTATAACGTATAACGTATAACGTATAACGTATAACGTATAACGTATAACGTATAACGTATAACGTATAACGTATAACGTATAACGTATAACGTATAACGTATAACGTATAACGTATAACGTATAACGTATAACGTATAACGTATAACGTATAACGTATAACGTATAACGTATAACGAATATCGCATAACGTATAACGCATAACGTATAACGTATAACGTATAACGTATAACGTATAACGTATAACGTATAACGTATAACGTATAACGCATAACGAATATCGTTTAAAGTATAACGTATAACGTATAACGTATAACGTATAACGTATAACTTATAACGTATAACGTATAACGTATAACGCATAACGAATATCGTTTAAAGCATAACGTATAACGTATAACGTATAACGTATAACGCATAACGAATATCGTTTAAAGTATAACGTATAACGTATAACGTATAACGTATAACTTATAACGTATAACGTATAACGTATAACGTATAACGTATAAGGTATAAGGTATAACGTATAACGTATAACGTATAACGTATAACGTATAACGTATAACGTATAACGTATAACGTGTAACGTATAACGTATAACGTATAACGTATATCGCATAACGTATAACGCATAACGTATAACGTATAACGTATAACGTATAACGTATAACGTATAACGTATAACGTATAACGTATAACGTATAACGTATAACGTATAACGTATAACGTATAACGTATAACGTATAACGCATAACGAATATCGTTTAAAGTATAACGTATAACGTATAACGTATAACGTATAACGTATAACGTATAACTTATAACGTATAACGTAGAACGTATAACGCATAACGTATAACGTATAACGTATAACGTATAACGTATAACGTATAACGCATAACGAATATCGTTTAAAGTGTAACGTATAACGTATAACGTATAACGTATAACGTATAACGTATAACGTATAACGTATAACGTATAACTTATAACGTATAACGTATAACGTATAACGTATAACGTATAACGAATAACGTATAACGTATAACGTATAACGAATATCGCATAACGTATAACGCATAACGTATAACGTATAACGTATAACGTATAACGTATAACGTATAACGTATAACGTATAACGTATAACGTATAACGTATAACGTATAACGTATAACGTATAACGTATAACGTATAACGTATAACGTATAACGTATAACGCATAACGAATATCGTTTAAAGTATAACGTATAACGTATAACGTATAACGTATAACTTATAACGTATAACGTATAACGTATAACGCATAACGAATATCGTTTAAAGTATAACGTATAACGTATAACGTATAACGTATAACGTATAACGTATAACGCATAACGAATATCGTTTAAAGTATAACGTATAACGTATAACGTATAACGTATAACTTATAACGTATAACGTATAACGTATAACGTATAACGTATAACGTATAACGTATAACGTATAAGGTATAACGTATAACGTATAACGTATAACGTATAACGTATAACGTATAACGTATAACGTATAACGTATAACGTATAACGTATAACGTATAACGTATAACGTATAACGTATATCGCATAACGTATAACGTATAACGTATAACGTATAACGTATAACGTATAACGTATAACGTATAACGTATAACGTATAACGAATAACGCATAACGTATAACGCATAACGTATAACGCATAACGTATAACGTATAACGTATAACGTATAACGTATAACGTATAACGTATAACGTATAACGTATAACGTATAACGTATAACGTATAACGTATAACGTAGAACGTATAACGCATAACGTATAACGCAAAACGTATAACGTATAACGTATAACGTATAACGTATAACGTATAACGTATAACGTATAACGTATAACGTATAACGTATAACGTATAACGTATAACGTATAACGTATAACGTATAACGTATAACGTATAACGTATAACGTATAACGTATAACGTATAACTTATAACGTATAACGTATAACGTATAACGTATAACGTATAACGTATAACGTATAACGTATAACGTATAACGTATAACGTATAACGTATAACGTATAACGTATAACGTATAACGTATAACGTATAACGTATAACGTATAACGAATAACGCATAACGTATAACGCATAACGTATAACGCATAACGTATAACGTATAACGTATAACGTATAACGTATAACGTATAACGTATAACGTCTAACGTATAACGTATAACGTATAACGTATAACGTATAACGTATAACGTATAACGTATAACGTATAACGAATATCGCATAACGTATAACGCATAACGTATAACGTATAACGTATAACGTATAACGTGTAACGTATAACTAACGTATAACGTATAACGTATAACGTATAACGTATAACGTATAACGTATAACGTATAACGTATAACGTATAACGTATAACGTATAACGTATAACGTATAACGCATAACGAATATCGTTTAAAGTATAACGTATAAGGTATAAGGTATAACGTATAACGTATAACTTATAACTTATAACGTATAACGTATAACGTATAACGTATAACGTATAACGTATAACGTATAACGTATAACGTATAACGTATAACGTATAACTTATAACGTATAACGTATAACGTATAACGTATAACGTATAACGTATAAGGTATAAGGTATAACGTATAACGTATAACGTATAACGTATAACGTATAACGTATAACGTATAACGTATAACGTATAACGTATAACGTATAACGTATAACATATAACGTATAACGTATAACGTATAACGTATAACGAATATCGCATTACGTATAACGCATAACGTATAACGCATAACGTATAACGTATAACGAATATCGCATAACGTATAACGCATAACGTATAACGCATAACGTATAACGTATAACGTATAACTTATAACGTATAACGTATAACGTATAACGTATAACGTATAACGTATAACGTATAAGGTATAACGTATAACGTATAACGTATAACGTATAACGTATAACGTATAACGTATAACGTATAACGTATAACGTATATCGCATAACGTATAACGTATAACGTATAACGTATAACGTATAACGTATAACGTATAACGTATAACGTATAACGTATAACGTATAACGTATAAGGTATAAGGTATAAGGTATAACGTATAACGTATAACGTATAACGCAAAACGTATAACGTATAACTTATAACGTATAACGTATAACGTATAACGTATAACGTATAACGTATAACGTATAACGTATAACGTATAACGTATAACGTATAACGTATAAGGTATAAGGTATAACGTATAACGTATAACGTATAACGTATAACGTATAACGTATAACGTATAACGTATAACGTATAACGTATAACGTATAACGCATAACGAATATCGTTTAAAGTATAACGTATAACGTATAACGTATAACGTATAACGTATAACTTATATACGTATAACGTAGAACGTATAACGCATAACGTATAACGTATAACGTATAACGCATAACGAATATCGTTTAAAGTATAACGTATAACGTATAACTTATAACGTATAACGTATAACGTATAACGTATAACGTATAACGTATAACGTATAAGGTATAAGGTATAACGTATAACGTATAACGTATAACGTATAACGTATAACGTATAACGTATAACGTATAACGTATAACGTATAACGTATAACGTATATCGCATAACGTATAACGTATAACGTATAACGTATAACGTATAACGTATAACGTATAACGTATAACGTATAACGAATATCGCATAACGTATAACGCATAACGTATAACGCATAACGTATAACGTATAACGTATAACGTATAACGTATAACGTATAACGTATAACGTATAACGTGTAACGTATAACGTATAACGTATAACGTATAACGTATATCGCATAACGTATAACGTATAACGTATAACGTATGACGTATAACGTATAACGTATAACGTATAACGTATAACGTATAACGAATATCGCATAACGTATAACGCATAACGTATAACGCATAACGTATAACGTATAACGTATAACGTATAACGTATAACGTATAACGTATAACGTATAACGTATAACGTATAACGTATAACGTATAACGTATAACGTATAACGTATAACGTATAACGTATAACGTATAACGTATAACGTAGAACGTATAACGCATAACGTATAACGCAAAACGTATAACGTATAACGTATAACGTATAACGTATAACGTATAACGTATAACGTATAACGTATAACGTATAACGTATAACGAATAACGCATAACGTATAACGCATAACGTATAACGCATAACGTATAACGTATAACGTATAACGTATAACGTATAACGTATAACGTATAACGTATAACGTATAACGTATAACGTATAACGTATAACGTATAACGTAGAACGTATAACGCATAACGTATAACGCAAAACGTATAACGTATAACGTATAACGTATAACGTATAACGTATAACGTATAACGTATAACGTATAACGTATAACGTATAACGTATAACGTATAACGTATAACGTATAACGTATAACGTATAACGCAAAACGTATAACGTATAACTTATAACGTATAACGTATAACGTATAACGTATAACGTATAACGTATAACGTATAACGTATAACGTATAACGTATAACGTATAACGTATAACGTATAACGTATAACGTATAACGTATAACGTATAACGTATAACGTATAACGAATAACGCATAACGTATAACGCATAACGTATAACGCATAACGTATAACGTATAACGTATAACGTATAACGTATAACGTATAACGTATAACGTATAACGTCTAACGTATAACGTATAACGTATAACGTATAACGTATAACGTATAACGTATAACGTATAACGTATAACGTATAACGAATATCGCATAACGTATAACGCATAACGTATAACGTATAACGTATAACGTATAACGTGTAACGTATAACGTATAACGTATAACGTATAACGTATAACGTATAACGTATAACGTATAACGTATAACGTATAACGTATAACGTATAACGTATAACGTATAACGTATAACGTATAACGCATAACGAATATCGTTTAAAGTATAACGTATAAGGTATAAGGTATAACGTATAACGTATAACTTATAACTTATAACGTATAACGTATAACGTATAACGTATAACGTATAACGTATAACGTATAACGTATAACGTATAACGTATAACGTATAACGTATAACTTATAACGTATAACGTATAACGTATAACGTATAACGTATAACGTATAAGGTATAAGGTATAACGTATAACGTATAACGTATAACGTATAACGTATAACGTATAACGTATAACGTATAACGTATAACGTATAACGTATAACGTATAACATATAACGTATAACGTATAACGTATAACGTATAACGAATATCGCATTACGTATAACGCATAACGTATAACGCATAACGTATAACGTATAACGAATATCGCATAACGTATAACGCATAACGTATAACGCATAACGTATAACGTATAACGTATAACTTATAACGTATAACGTATAACGTATAACGTATAACGTATAACGTATAACGTATAAGGTATAACGTATAACGTATAACGTATAACGTATAACGTATAACGTATAACGTATAACGTATAACGTATAACGTATAACGTATATCGCATAACGTATAACGTATAACGTATAACGTATAACGTATAACGTATAACGTATAACGTATAACGTATAACGTATAACGTATAACGTATAAGGTATAAGGTATAAGGTATAACGTATAACGTATAACGTATAACGCAAAACGTATAACGTATAACTTATAACGTATAACGTATAACGTATAACGTATAACGTATAACGTATAACGTATAACGTATAACGTATAACGTATAACGTATAACGTATAAGGTATAAGGTATAACGTATAACGTATAACGTATAACGTATAACGTATAACGTATAACGTATAACGTATAACGCATAACGAATATCGTTTAAAGTATAACGTATAACGTATAACGTATAACGTATAACGTATAACTTATATACGTATAACGTAGAACGTATAACGCATAACGTATAACGTATAACGTATAACGCATAACGAATATCGTTTAAAGTATAACGTATAACGTATAACTTATAACGTATAACGTATAACGTATAACGTATAACGTATAACGTATAAGGTATAAGGTATAACGTATAACGTATAACGTATAACGTATAACGTATAACGTATAACGTATAACGTATAACGTATAACGTATAACGTATAACGTATAACGTATAACGTATAACGTATAACGTATATCGCATAACGTATAACGTATAACGTATAACGTATAACGTATAACGTATAACGTATAACGTATAACGTATAACGAATATCGCATAACGTATAACGCATAACGTATAACGCATAACGTATAACGTATAACGTATAACGTATAACGTATAACGTATAACGTATAACGTATAACGTATAACGTATAACGTATAACGTATAACGTATAACGTATATCGCATAACGTATAACGTATAACGTATAACGTATGACGTATAACGTATAACGTATAACGTATAACGTATAACGTATAACGAATATCGCATAACGTATAACGCATAACGTATAACGCATAACGTATAACGTATAACGTATAACGTATAACGTATAACGTATAACGTATAACGTATAACGTATAACGTATAACGTATAACGTATAACGTATAACGTATAACGTATAACGTATAACGTATAACGTATAACGTATAACGTATAACGTAGAACGTATAACGCATAACGTATAACGCAAAACGTATAACGTATAACGTATAACGTATAACGTATAACGTATATCGTATAACGTATAACGTATAACGTATAACGTATAACGTATAACGTATAACGTATAACGTATAACGCAAAACGTATAACGTATAACTTATAACGTATAACGTATAACGTATAACGTATAACGTATAACGTATAACGTATAACGTATAACGTATAACGTATAACGTATAAGGTATAAGGTATAACGTATAACGTATAACGTATAACGTATAACGTCTAACGTATAACGTATAACGTATAACGTATAACGTATAACGTATAACGTATAACGTATAACGAATATCGCATAACGTATAACGCATAACGTATAACGTATAACGTATAACGTATAACGTATAACGTATAACGTATAACGTATAACGTATAACGTATAACGTATAACGTATAACGTATAACGTATAACGTATAACGTATAACGTATAACGCATAACGTATAACGTATAACGTATAACGTATAACGTATAACGTATAACGTATAACGCATAACGAATATCGTTTAAAGTATAACGTATAACGTATAACGTATAACGTATAACGTATAACGTATAACGCATAACGAATATCGTTTAAAGTGTAACGTATAACGTATAACGTATAACGTATAACGTATAACGTATAACGTATAACGTATAACGTATAACGTATAACGTATAACGTATAACGTATAACGTATAACGTATAACGAATAACGCATAACGTATAACGCATAACGTATAACGCATAACGTATAACGTATAACGTATAACGTATAACGTATAACGTATAACGTATAACGTCTAACGTATAACGTATAACGTATAACGTATAACGTATAACGTATAACGTATAACGTATAACGTATAACGAATATCGCATAACGTATAACGCATAACGTATAACGTATAACGTATAACGTATAACGTGTAACGTATAACGTATAACGTATAACGTATAACGTATAACGTATAACGTATAACGTATAACGTATAACGTATAACGTATAACGTATAACGTATAACGTATAACGTATAACGTATAACGCATAACGAATATCGTTTAAAGTATAACGTATAAGGTATAAGGTATAACGTATAACGTATAACTTATAACTTATAACGTATAACGTATAACGTATAACGTATAACGTATAACGTATAACGTATAACGTATAACGTATAACGTATAACGTATAACGTATAACTTATAACGTATAACGTATAACGTATAACGTATAACGTATAACGTATAAGGTATAAGGTATAACGTATAACGTATAACGTATAACGTATAACGTATAACGTATAACGTATAACGTATAACGTATAACGTATAACGTATAACGTATAACGTATAACATATAACGTATAACGTATAACGTATAACGTATAACGAATATCGCATTACGTATAACGCATAACGTATAACGCATAACGTATAACGTATAACGAATATCGCATAACGTATAACGCATAACGTATAACGCATAACGTATAACGTATAACGTATAACTTATAACGTATAACGTATAACGTATAACGTATAACGTATAACGTATAACGTATAACGTATAAGGTATAACGTATAACGTATAACGTATAACGTATAACGTATAACGTATAACGTATAACGTATAACGTATAACGTATATCGCATAACGTATAACGTATAACGTATAACGTATAACGTATAACGTATAACGTATAACGTATAACGTATAACGTATAACGTATAACGTATAACGTATAAGGTATAAGGTATAAGGTATAACGTATAACGTATAACGTATAACGCAAAACGTATAACGTATAACTTATAACGTATAACGTATAACGTATAACGTATAACGTATAACGTATAACGTATAACGTATAACGTATAACGTATAACGTATAACGTATAACGTATAAGGTATAAGGTATAACGTATAACGTATAACGTATAACGTATAACGTATAACGTATAACGTATAACGTATAACGTATAACGTATAACGCATAACGAATATCGTTTAAAGTATAACGTATAACGTATAACGTATAACGTATAACGTATAACTTATAACGTATAACGTAGAACGTATAACGCATAACGTATAACGTATAACGTATAACGCATAACGAATATCGTTTAAAGTATAACGTATAACGTATAACTTATAACGTATAACGTATAACGTATAACGTATAACGTATAACGTATAAGGTATAAGGTATAACGTATAACGTATAACGTATAACGTATAACGTATAACGTATAACGTATAACGTATAACGTATAACGTATAACGTATAACGTATAACGTATATCGCATAACGTATAACGTATAACGTATAACGTATAACGTATAACGTATAACGTATAACGTATAACGTATAACGAATATCGCATAACGTATAACGCATAACGTATAACGCATAACGTATAACGTATAACGTATAACGTATAACGTATAACGTATAACGTATAACGTATAACGTATAACGTATAACGTATAACGTATAACGTATAACGTATAACGTATATCGCATAACGTATAACGTATAACGTATAACGTATGACGTATAACGTATAACGTATAACGTATAACGTATAACGTATAACGAATATCGCATAACGTATAACGCATAACGTATAACGCATAACGTATAACGTATAACGTATAACGTATAACGTATAACGTATAACGTATAACGTATAACGTATAACGTATAACGTATAACGTATAACGTATAACGTATAACGTATAACGTATAACGTATAACGTATAACGTATAACGTATAACGTATAACGTATAACGTATAACGTATAACGTAGAACGTATAACGCATAACGTATAACGCAAAACGTATAACGTATAACGTATAACGTATAACGTATAACGTATATCGTATAACGTATAACGTATAACGTATAACGTATAACGTATAACGTATAACGTATAACGTATAACGCAAAACGTATAACGTATAACTTATAACGTATAACGTATAACGTATAACGTATAACGTATAACGTATAACGTATAACGTATAACGTATAACGTATAAGGTATAAGGTATAACGTATAACGTATAACGTATAACGTATAACGTATAACGTCTAACGTATAACGTATAACGTATAACGTATAACGTATAACGTATAACGTATAACGTATAACGTATAACGAATATCGCATAACGTATAACGCATAACGTATAACGTATAACGTATAACGTATAACGTATAACGTATAACGTATAACGTATAACGTATAACGTATAACGTATAACGTATAACGTATAACGTATAACGTATAACGCATAACGTATAACGTATAACGTATAACGTATAACGTATAACGTATAACGTATAACGCATAACGAATATCGTTTAAAGTATAACGTATAACGTATAACGTATAACGTATAACGTATAACGTATAACGCATAACGAATATCGTTTAAAGTGTAACGTATAACGTATAACGTATAACGTATAACGTATAACGTATAACGTATAACGTATAACGTATAACTTATAACGTATAACGTATAACGTATAACGTATAACGTATAACGAATAACGTATAACGTATAACGTATAACGAATATCGCATAACGTATAACGCATAACGTATAACGTATAACGTATAACGTATAACGTATAACGTATAACGTATAACGTATAACGTATAACGTATAACGTATAACGTATAACGTATAACGTATAACGTATAACGTATAACGTATAACGTATAACGTATAACGCATAACGAATATCGTTTAAAGTATAACGTATAACGTATAACGTATAACGTATAACGTATAACTTATAACGTATAACGTATAACGTATAACGCATAACGAATATCGTTTAAAGTATAACGTATAACGTATAACGTATAACGTATAACGTATAACGTATAACGCATAACGAATATCGTTTAAAGTATAACGTATAACGTATAACGTATAACGTATAACTTATAACGTATAACGTATAACGTATAACGTATAACGTATAACGTATAAGGTATAAGGTATAACGTATAACGTATAACGTATAACGTATAACGTATAACGTATAACGTATAACGTATAACGTATAACGTATAACGTATAACGTATAACGTATAACGTGTAACGTATATCGCATAACGTATAACGTATAACGTATAACGTATAACGTATAACGTATAACGTATAACGTATAACGTATAACGTATAACGTATAACGAATAACGCATAACGTATAACGCATAACGTATAACGCATAACGTATAACGCATAACGTATAACGTATAACGTATAACGTATAACGTATAACGTATAACGTATAACGTATAACGTATAACGTATAACGTATAACGTATAACGTAGAACGTATAACGCATAACGTATAACGCAAAACGTATAACGTATAACGTATAACGTATAACGTATAACGTATAACGTATAACGTATAACGTATAATGTATAACGTATAACGTCTAACGTATAACGTATAACGTATAACGTATAACGTATAACGTATAACGTATAACGTATAACGTATAACGTATAACGAATATCGCATAACGTATAACGCATAACGTATAACGTATAACGTATAACGTATAACGTATAACGTATAACGTATAACGTATAACGTATAACGTATAACGTATAACGTATAACGTATAACGTATAACGTAGAACGTATAACGCATAACGTATAACGCAAAACGTATAACGTATAACGTATAACGTATAACGTATAACGTATAACGTATAACGTATAACGTATAATGTATAACGTATAACGTCTAACGTATAACGTATAACGTATAACGTATAACGTATAACGTATAACGTATAACGTATAACGTATAACGTATAACGAATATCGCATAACGTATAACGCATAACGTATAACGTATAACGTATAACGTATAACGTGTAACGTATAACGTATAACGTATAACGTATAACGTATAACGTATAACGTATAACGTATAACGTATAACGTATAACGTATAACGTATAACGTATAACGTATAACGCATAACGAATATCGTTTAAAGTATAACGTATAAGGTATAAGGTATAACGTATAAGGTATAAGGTATAACGTATAACGTATAACTTATAACTTATAACGTATAACGTATAACGTATAACGTATAACGTATAACGTATAACGTATAACGTATAACGTATAACTTATAACGTATAACGTATAACGTATAACGTATAACGTATAACGTATAAGGTATAAGGTATAACGTATAACGTATAACGTATAACGTATAACGTATAACGTATAACGTATAACGTATAACGTATAACGTATAACATATAACGTATAACGTATAACGTATAACGTATAACGAATATCGCATTACGTATAACGCATAACGTATAACGCATAACGTATAACGTATAACGAATATCGCATAACGTATAACGCATAACGTATAACGCATAACGTATAACGTATAACGTATAACTTATAACGTATAACGTATAACGTATAACGTATAACGTATAACGTATAACGTATAACGTATAACGTATAACGTATAACGTATAACGTATAACGTATAACGTATAACGTATAAGGTATAAGGTATAACGTATAACGTATAACGTATAACGTATAACGTATAACGTATAACGTATAACGTATAACGTATAACGTATATCGCATAACGTATAACGTATAACGTATAACGTATAACGTATAACGTATAACGTATAACGTATAACGTATAACGTATAACGTATAACGTATAACGTATAACGTATAAGGTATAAGGTATAAGGTATAACGTATAACGTATAACGTATAACGCAAAACGTATAACGTATAACTTATAACGTATAACGTATAACGTATAACGTATAACGTATAACGTATAACGTATAACGTATAACGTATAACGTATAACGTATAACGTATAACGTATAACGTATAACGTATAAGGTATAAGGTATAACGTATAACGTATAACGTATAACGTATAACGTATAACGTATAACGTATAACGTATAACGTATAACGTATAACGCATAACGAATATCGTTTAAAGTATAACGTATAACGTATAACGTATAACGTATAACGTATAACTTATAACGTATAACGTAGAACGTATAACGCATAACGTATAACGTATAACGTATAACGCATAACGAATATCGTTTAAAGTATAACGTATAACGTATAACTTATAACGTATAACGTATAACGTATAACGTATAACGTATAACGTATAACGTATAAGGTATAAGGTATAACGTATAACGTATAACGTATAACGTATAACGTATAACGTATAACGTATAACGTATAACGTATAACGTATAACGTATAACGTATAACGTATAACGTATATCGCATAACGTATAACGTATAACGTATAACGTATAACGTATAACGTATAACGTATAACGTATAACGTATAACGAATATCGCATAACGTATAACGCATAACGTATAACGCATAACGTATAACGTATAACGTATAACGTATAACGTATAACGTATAACGTATAACGTATAACGTATAACGTATAACGTATAACGTATAACGTATATCGCATAACGTATAACGTATTACGTATAACGTATGACGTATAACGTATAACGTATAACGTATAACGTATAACGTATAACGAATATCGCATAACGTATAACGCATAACGTATAACGCATAACGTATAACGTATAACGTATAACGTATAACGTATAACGTATAACGTATAACGTATAACGTATAACGTATAACGTATAACGTATAACGTATAACGTATAACGTATAACGTATAACGTATAACGTATAACGTATAACGTAGAACGTATAACGCATAACGTATAACGCAAAACGTATAACGTATAACGTATAACGTATAACGTATAACGTATATCGTATAACGTATAACGTATAACGTATAACGTATAACGTATAACGTATAACGTATAACGTATAACGCAAAACGTATAACGTATAACTTATAACGTATAACGTATAACGTATAACGTATAACGTATAACGTATAACGTATAACGTATAACGTATAACGTATAAGGTATAAGGTATAACGTATAACGTATAACGTATAACGTATAACGTCTAACGTATAACGTATAACGTATAACGTATAACGTATAACGTATAACGTATAACGTATAACGTATAACGTATAACGTATAACGTATAACGTATAACGTATAACGTATAACGTATAACGCATAACGAATATCGTTTAAAGTATAACGTATAACGTATAACGTATAACGTATAACGTATAACGTATAACGTATAACGTATAACGTATAACGTATAACGTATAACGTATAACGTATAACGTATAAGGTATAACGTATAACGTATAACGTATAACGTATAACGTATAACGTATAACGTATAACGTATAACGTATAACGTATATCGCATAACGTATAACGTATAACGTATAACGTATAACGTATAACGTATAACGTATAACGTATAACGTATAACGTATAACGTATAACGTATAACGTATAACGTATAACGTATAACGTATAACGTATAACGTATAACGTATAACGCATAACGAATATCGTTTAAAGTATAACGTATAACGTATAACGTATAACGTATAACGTATAACGTATAACGTATAACGTATAACGTATAACGTATAACGAATATCGCATAACGTATAACGCATAACGTATAACGTATAACGTATAACGTATAACGTATAACGTATAACGTATAACGTATAACGTATAACGTATAACGTATAACGTACAACGTATAACGTATAACGTATAACGTATAACGTATAACGTATAACGTATAACGTATAACGTATAACGTATAACGT
Source organism: Lasioglossum calceatum (assembly GCA_963966675.1). Lineage (NCBI taxonomy): Eukaryota > Metazoa > Arthropoda > Insecta > Hymenoptera > Halictidae > Lasioglossum > Lasioglossum calceatum. Next base: position 424,712 of record CAXAAD010000234.1, read on the forward strand.
ATAACGTATAACGTATAACGTATAACGTATAACGTATAACGTATAACGTATAACGTATAACGTATAACGTATAACGTATAACGTATAACGTATAACGTATAACGTATAACGTATAACGTATAACGTATAACGTATAACGTATAACGTATAACGTATAACGTATAACGTATAACGCATAACGAATATCGTTTAAAGTATAACGTATAAGGTATAACGTATAACGTATAACTTATAACTTATAACGTATAACGTATAACGTATAACGTATAACGTATAACGTTTAAAGTATAACGTATAACGTATAACGTATAACGTATAACGTATAACGTATAACGTATAACGTATAACGTATAACGCATAACGAATATCGTTTAAAGTATAACGTATAACGTATAACGTATAACGTATAACTTATAACGTATAACGTATAACGTATAACGTATAACGTATAACGTATAACGTATAACGTATAACGTATAAGGTATAAGGTATAACGTATAACGTATAACGTATAACGTATAACGTATAACGTATAACGTATAACGTATAACGTATAACGTATAACGTATAACGTATAACGTATATCGCATAACGTATAACGTATAACGTATAACGTATAACGTATAACGTATAACGTATAACGTATAACGAATATCGCATAACGTATAACGCATAACGTATAACGTATAACGTATAACGAATATCGCATAACGTATAACGCATAACGTATAACGTATAACGTATAACGTATAACGTATAACGTATAACGTATAACGTATAACGTATAACGTATAACGTATAACGTATAACGTATAACGTATATCGCATAACGTATAACGTATAACGTATAACGTATGACGTATAACGTATAACGTATAACGTATAACGTATAACGTATAACGAATATCGCATAACGTATAACGCATAACGTATAACGCATAACGTATAACGTATAACGTATAACGTATAACGTATAACGTATAACGTATAACGTATAACGTATA